>CM077180.1:40259385-40357780 GCA_039654105.1 Coreius guichenoti
ACATACATATACACACACACACATATATATACACACAAACATACATACACACACATATACACAAATGTATATACATATCTCACAAATGGTCACTGAAAAGACACAAAATGTGCACTTGCACATAATGCATGCTCAACGGCACACACACACAGACTGCTCCAATGCAGTCAATGCTGGTTCAAAAAGCAGATAAAACATTCTTGTGTAGGCAGACAGGAAACCAGGCCGTAGTAAAAGCTCTGGGAGAAGCGTCGAACGCAGATAACCTTTATTCTAATTTCTCTTGCATTAATTTATGCATCTGCACTCATATGCCAGTGGAGAGCGTTTGAGCGAGTCTTTGTCTTTGGTGTGTGTGTGTGTGTGTGTGTGTGGGCTGCTCTGTATCTGACAGTAATGGAAGTGCTTGCATCTGTCTGATTTAGTTTTTATAAGCCGGCATACATGTGCAGAGTTCCTAAATGCAATCATTTTTATTGTATGTAGTTAAGGAAGTCTATATGTGTGTGTGTGTGTGTATGTGTGTGTGTGTGTGTGTGTGTGTGTGTGATAGAGAGATGTTGCAATTGTAAAGCCAAAGCACAAATCCCATCAAACAACGAACCCTGGGAGAAGGGCCAGAGGCGCAGATCAGAACCAAAGCCAGCTTTAAGAGTGCGTGCATGTTGGAGAGAGAAAGACAGACTGTGAGGAGTGTATCTGAACCGATCCATTGGAGAAACAAGAGGAGACAGAGTGAATAAACAAGTATGAGGGAGAAAGCAGGAAAGAAGAGGTGTAGGCTGGTGCTTCAGAGGGAAGGATGGATAAGCGTTTGGCTTTAGGAGCATAACAATGGATCGAGAGGGCGTTCTAAGATTCCACCAGAAGAAGCGAACACAATAGGAACCAGAGCGCTGATCTGAATCCAGCTGAACGCACCCGCTCGCACATATCCCAGCATTCCCAGCGAGCTGTCCTTTCAGTCAGATCGGCAACTTGCCTGTCTTTGCTCACAGAGAAGTAAATCAGGGGAAATTGTTAGAACATGAAAACCACAAGCACTCTAGAATAGTAAGAACACACTAGCAACTTCCTAAAAACCACACAGAACCCCCAACATGTATATATTGTTATAATTAGAGTAAGCTGTTTTAATCATATATATATATATATTTTAGGGTTGTGAATCTTCACTGGTCAATGATTCGATTGGATATCACGCTGCGATGCATCCTCAATTTTCAATATTACTGCACATGGCTACATTTTCATCAATAAACACAAGCAGTCAGAAATATGAACTCCCTGAAAGTAACTTCCTGAATGTAGCAAACATCAAACACACCTTCAGTCTGAACACACAGACGACAGGAGCATTTAGAGCTAACAAACACTAGTGAATACTGAAAGAGCATGACACTGTCAAGTAGTGTACTTAAGTTACAATAACACTCACACACACACACGCATGCAGCCTCGCACACACACACACACACACTCACACGCATGCAGCCTTGCACACATAAACACACGCACATGCATGCAGCCTTGCACACACACACACACACACTCACACGCACATGCATGCAGTCTCGCACACACTCGCACGCACACGCACGCAGCCTTGCACACACACACTCACACGCAGCTTCGCACACACACACATGCAGCCTTGCATGCACACGCATCAAGCCTCAAGCTCACACACACTCGCACGCACACGCAGCCTCGCACATGCACACGCAGCCTCGCACATGCACACACACACTTTCGCACACACATGCATGCAGCCTTGCACATACCGCATTGCACCGCATTGCATCGTAGAAACGATTAATTTCAACACCTCTAATATTTATTTATTGATGCTTGATTGTGTGTATATTATATGATGATTTCTAGGGTGTATGAGTTGGATGTGTTTGTGTGTGTAGGGCTGGTAAACCCTACCTTATGGGGACAAAAAAGTCCCACCAAAGACAGCAATATCCAAAATCCTTGATGGGTAGGTTTAGGGGTAGAGTTAGTGTAAGGGTATAGAATGGGGGTGGGTGGGTGTGGGTGTGGGTGTGTGTGTGTGTGTGTGTGTGTGTGTGTGTGTGTGTGTGTGTGTGTGTGTGTGTGTGTGTGTGTGAGGAGGAGAGATAAGATTCTGGACTGAAGACATCTCCAATAGGGGGTTGGTGTAGGATTAGAGAACCGTGGATATAATCATTCTACATTACATACACACACACACACACATTACTGTAAAATGAAACAAGGGGAAGGAAAACACATGCACAGATGGGTACACATACAATCTCTCATTCAAATGTATCATTTTACCAGAAAACAAGAAAGAAAAGCTACTTGTGTTTTTCACTATAGATAGGTAAAGACTTGTAGGCAAAATGTTAGAAGAGCAGTAAAAGAACAGAACAGTCAAAGTTTTGGCTTGAAATGAAATGCCATCGTTAAATAGATACAAGAAAAAGAAGACAAATCACAATTTAGAATGCAAATATATGCAAGAAAGAAGGCCAATTGTAACAATTGTAGCATGCAAATGTTCCAATGACATCATCACTTCACTGTCTGGTAGATTCTGAACATTCTAACAATGTATTTTGTCAGTTGGGGAACTGTCAAACTTTAAAGGGATAGTTGACCCTAAAATGATGTCATCCTTTACTCAGCCTAGTGTTGTTCTGCTGTATGACCTTCGTTCTTTTTTGGACCACAAAAGGAGAATTAAAAAAAAAAAAAAAGTCTGCTCACGCTCGTCCATATAATCAGAAAAAAAGAAATAAATAAATACTGTAATAAAAAATGATCTACAAAAAGTTGGAATGGAGCCTGAACGTTAAGCTGCTGAAATTTGCAGAGAATTAAAAATGAACATGACTAAAGAATATTAATATAATGCTGGCGTGTGAGTCAAACACCAACGCTTCAGTCTGAGAGGGAGATGCACTGAAAGCACAAAAATGGGATTTTCAGCCAATATACAATATCGTCTCCACTTAAGAAAATGCAGAGGATTGTCTCTTCCTGTGTGTCTTCAGCTCAGGCCAAAAAGCACACTATTGTTCTCTTCTAAAGAGGACGTGCATTGAGATTACTGGGGTCTCCGGGGGGAAATCTCA
Source organism: Coreius guichenoti (assembly GCA_039654105.1). Lineage (NCBI taxonomy): Eukaryota > Metazoa > Chordata > Actinopteri > Cypriniformes > Gobionidae > Coreius > Coreius guichenoti. Next base: position 40,262,496 of record CM077180.1, read on the forward strand.
GAAGCAGGAGATTATATCTCCATTTGCTCTCTATGTAATCTCATTGCAGTCTAGGCAAAACAAATGAGATATTAAAGAGATCTCATTTGTGATTTTACATTCCCACGGGTGATGACGTGTATACCCATGTGATGTCAAGTAGTCTAGAGGAAAAAACTTAAAGGGATAGTTCACCCAAAAAATTTAGCATGAAAGGAGTTCATGCTAAAGGTAAAAAGTAAATTATGACGCACAAAATAAAGGCACAAATTAGGGCTGCCCTCGACTAAAGATTTTTCTAGTCGACTATTAGTCGTTCATTTGAGCAATTAGTCGACTAATTGCATGTGTATATTAATAAGCCATATCAATCATAATAATGAGCCTTTAATATATAACACATAGCCTAACTGTGCGTTCACACCGCCGCCGGCGAGAGTGTCAAAATTCTGCCAGCAACGCTGTAGAAAGATTTGTGGACGCAGATCAGATGTAGTGTATAAGTTAACCTCATGAAATCTTTTAAATGTGAAAGTAAAAAAATTATCGATACTTAATTATAGTTATATGTTTGTTAACGAACCAATTAAAAGCCATTTGTGGTGTGGCTTTTGTGTTCATGGATAAGTGCTAGTCTAATTTCAACATGCAGTTTATAGGAGACGTTTACTAGCCTTGGTCTTTAATTAACATTCACATTAATTTGTGTGCAGCCTACATTACAATAACTGTGCTGGTTGAAGTGCAGCATTAATGCAATTGGTCAAATCGGTGTTGTTTTGAACAAATGAATTGCATTCCCGCTAAAAAACAAGCGTTCTAGCGCGAAAATGTGTTGAGCGCCTTCTTATCAAACCCGTCACAGCAATGATCAACCTCTCCTCCATTTTGCTTGGGAACTAATGTGGCCGGAACCAAAGTTTACAGGACTGCGTTCTCTGGAATCCTCTCAAGCGGAGCACTTCTACATTCCGATTGGTTGCCACCGAACTATGGTAATGAGTCATAGCTCATTACCATAAAGTTGACCTGATTTCAACACTCCTCGACGCCCAAATTGTCCAAGATGCGCCGCGCCAGAGCTCGCCGCCGGCTCCCATTGAAAATGAAAGACTTCCGTCCACTTTGACGCCCTCGCCGGCGGCGGTGTGAACACACAGTAAGATATATTCAAGCTCACGCATAAAGCTTGCCACAGCGCACCGGCAAAAGTAATGATTATGAATGTGTCGTGAAAAAACAGCAAGAAGACTGTCTGATCATTTTAATTTATTGATAATGTTTTCTGTGTTTTAAATCGACGATGCTGACTCGTCATCTCCGCAGTAGTGGATGTGCCTATATGCACATTTCATACGGATTACATCATCTCAGAATATTTGTTTTCAACTTGAACTGGTTGACAATTGCTTGACATTTCAAGCTTTCTATAGATATATTTTTCATGTCTGTGAGGCAAGTATACATTGAGTTTTGGTTTATTTTTTTGGCACACTCAAGTTCACAGAAACTAAGACGGCAGAAAGCGCATCCTGTTTTTTTTTTCTTTATTTTACAAAAGCACAACGTTTAGTTATTGTGAGTTTACACAAATAAAATTGACCCAGTTTCGAATGATCTATTACTCTTATCTATATGACCAAAAATGACGGTGTATTTTAAGTTGTTTCCACTGTTGTCAGGAAAAAAATGCAAGTGTTCTCGCTGGCGCCTCCACATCACTCCATTACACACTCCGCACAAACACTTGGACATGCGCCTAATAATAAATGTTTATCTATTTTATATTAATAAACCAAATAAATCATAACAATGAGCCATAATTGCCTATACATAGCCTAATCAGCGCTCAAGCGCACACATAGCTGGCCACAGTGCACCAGCAAATGTAATGATTATGAATGTGTCGTGTAAAAAACAGCAAGGAGACTGTCTGAACATTTTAATAATTTATTAATAAACTAGTGTTTTCTGTGTTTTTGGCTGTAGCGATGAAGTTGACAATGCTGACTCGTCATCTCCGCAGTGGATGCGCCTATATGCACGTTTCATAACATAAAATAATCTGAGAATATTTGTTTTCCATTTGATATGGTTCATTTAAAAATAGACATTTCAAGCTTTCGACAGATGTATTTCTCATGTCTGTGAGGAAAGTTCACGCCGAGTTTCAGTTTATTTTCTGACGCACTGCAGTTCACAGAGACCGAGACAGCAGAAAGCGCATCCTGTTTGTTTTCTTTATTTTACAAAAGCACAACGTTATTGTGAGTGCACACAAATAAAATTAGTCAGTTTTGAATGATGTATTAGGCTACTCTTGATATAAGATCAAAAATGATGGAGTATTTTAAGTTAAATGCAAGTGATCGCGCCGGCGACATATAGTCCTAGAGACGACCCCTGCAAACTGTGAACTCAACATATATGACACACTGAACACATCCAAGTATACACTAGTCTCTTAGGGAAAAACGGCTCAATGGGGTTCATGACTCAATCTAAAAGAACCCTTTAAGCCCAAACGGATCTACATAAGGAGAAATGTCTTATATGATTGCATGATACTTTCATGTTTAACAGCTTATTTCAATTTTAAATCCATAAAATGATCCCTATAGGGTTTTATAAATGAAGCGTCTATAGAGAATCTTTTCTTCTAAGAGTCACACACTGATGGGTGAACCTGGTTCAGCGGGTTTGCTTTAGGGTTTATCACTGAAGGATGGAAAAGTGCTGTTGGCATGATGATGATATTATGTGATTTTATTTTCTCTTTTTGGCCTAAGGCTGAGACAGAGAAAATAGAACAAGACATTGAGAGTTTACTAGTATAAGAAAAATCTCCTAATATTTTCTTTTGGGAGGCTAAAAGAGTGGAGGATGTGTGTGTGTATTAGCTTAGATGAAATAATTTCTCATGAGCCACTAGGATGTAGTGATGAAACATGAAATGACATTCATAACCCATTTAAATCCTCAAAAACAGTTTGCTTTAATTGAAATAAAATGGTCAAATTATTGCCCTGACATAACATGAATTTAACAAAACTTTAATCAGTGATCTGAAATTGATTTTCTGTCAAGAAGTTCTAAAAACATCCAACTGCACCATGTTTGTATTCACATACATACTAGGGGTGTTGATCTTCACTGGTCTCATGATTCAATTCGATTACGATTATCATGTCAATGATTCGATTCGATATCACGAAGCGTTGCATCCTCAATTTTCTATTTTACTGCACATGGCTACATTTTCATCAATAAACACAAGCAGTCAGAAATATGAACTCCCTGAAAGTAACTTCCTGAATGTAGCAAACATCAAACACACCTTCAGTCTGAACACACAGACGACAGAAGCATTTAGAGCTAACAAACACTAGTGAATACTGAAAGAGCATGACACTGTCAAGTAGTGTACTTAAGTTACAATAACACTCACACACACACGCATGCAGCCTTGCAGACACACACACACTCTCGCAGGCACACGCATGCAGCCTCGCAGACACACACTCGCATGAACACACTGTAAATGTTAAAATAGTGGGTGCATTTTTTATTACTGGCTTTTGTGTTTTGCCTCCCTCCTCCATTTTACGCTAGCGCGAGAAGCACGTGTGTGACGAATGAAGTCAGAGAAACGTCAGTAGGCTATAATCGACGATGGTCTATTTCTGCAACGATGCAACGATTAATTTCAACACCCCTAATACATACTAGCAGGTATTTTACTGGTATTGTAAAGAAGTGAAGAGAATTTTCACCACTGCTTTGAGGTCAAGTTAACCAAGACAGTGAAGCTGACAACTGAAATTAAACAAAATTAGAGCATGGTACTATAATATATCAAATGGCAAACAATCGCAATGTCTAAAACAATGCCTAAATAGCTGCCTAGCAATTGGTTAACATTAACCAGTAGCCCACATATACACACACACACACACAGTACTGTGCAAAATGTCTTAGGCACGTTAGTATTATCACAAAAAAAAGGTTTTAAGCCAGTTATTTATATACTTTGCTGTAGTGTGTCAGTAGGAAATATCAGTTTACATTTCCAAACATTCCTTTTGTCATTAATTGTAATAATCAAGTGATATTTTTGTATGCACAACAGCTGGTATGATCTGATCTCACCATTATCGAGTAACATTATAAACGTCTTTACTGTCACATTTGATCAATTAAACAAATCCAAACTTTTATATATATATATGAAATAACATACACTGATGAATCATTCAGTCAAATTTGATTTAATGTTGACTTCAGTACTGTGCAATTAAATCAGAAACTTAATTAAACCAAACACAGATCAGCGATTACATCAGCAGCCTCTGAAGACACCAACAGCCAGACGTGTGCGTGCGTGTGTGTGTGTATACATGGGTGTGTATGAACAATTCATGTATAAAAGATGATTTCAAAGTGCTGCTGTCAGCTGAAGCCTGAAGCCATGATTATAAAGACCAGCGAGAACAGATCGCCCACATACACACACACCTGCATCATACAGCTTCAGAAGTCAAGCCTGTCCAGAGCAAAATATAATTGCTCAGAAGTCTCTCTTTCAGTATCAACTTTTTCTCAGATGTTTTTTTCGTGAGAAATAGCACAACTTGTTTAATAGCTGTCACACAATATGAGTATAAAATGAACGTGGCTAGCTGCATTTGCTTGAGAAATATTTTTTGGATCTCATCTGAGACATCCCAGCAAGCAATAGCTGTCATTTCACCATCTCGGTTAACTATAGACCCGATATGGTCTGGCTATGAGTAACCCACTTCTAGCCAAAATAACCTTGAATTTGGTTACATGACGTTTTTGCCAAAATAACTTGCGAAATGTATGATATTCCATCATGTAAGCAAAGCCAACAGTGATTACAAGGTGTTTGGTTTGATTTCTTTGACATGTTCGAGATAATCTTGGGCTATGGTTAGACGTCTATTCAATTTTCACTGACAGCCCAAATTTTGCCTTGTTTTAGCCTAGATGTCAGGGCTGTGTTTGGACGGCTATTAGACGTCTTTTAAAAGCAAAATTGCTTGATGAGTGAGATTACTAAGGTCTTTTTCTTAGGAGCAACAATGCTTTTTTTAAGCAAAAATGGCAATCAAATTAAATATTTGTCGGCAGGTGGATTTCCCACATGCTAGTCAAATCTATGTTGATGCTGTAGCATCAGGCTATTAGAATCAAGCCAGTTTGTGTTTACAAAATGTGAGCTGACGTGGTAGACGCTTCAGCGGCACTATGGGTAATGAGCTGGAGGCCTGGGATCTTGGTTAATGGCTAATGTAATTGCTCTTTAAGCCCTGATATACTCACAGAGAAGTTCTTTTTCATTAACGTTTTTGCTCACCAGCCACTGTGGCTAGAAGTTTTCCAAAGTTACTAGCCACTCACTATTTTCATTGGCCACAATTTTGACATTGATACCATGGTGAAAAACTGCCATATAGATATTTTTCACATAATCTCATAATTTGTCAGCAGGAATATTAGGCTGCTGTCACTTTAAGAGCTGACGCACGGATCCATTACACTGTTACACATGCGTTTTCTTTCTCAACTGTTTACGTTCACTTTAAACAGAACTGACTGTGTTTACGTGGATACTCGCCAAGACCGGCATTTTGACATTATTTTGTGTGAATTTGACTAAGCAGGTAAAACTGTAACAATATTCATCTGGAGCAAATGAAACGAGCGAGTGAGAGGAGGCGGGTTTGTGTGTCACTCGCTGTCGGAGAGATGAGCGAGACAGAAAGAGCAGCTGGTATCGTCTATCTATTCAATATGTATCGAAAAATCAATACAGTGCTGCTTGAAAGTTTGTGAACCCCTTGCAGAATCTGTGAAAATGCGCAAAATCATACAAAATGCATGTTATTTTTTATTTAGTACTGTCCTGAATGAGATATTTTACATGAAAGATGTTTACATATAGTATTTATAAAAATGACCCCATTCAAAAGTTTGTGTCCCCTTGATTCTTAATACTGTGTGTGGTTTTCACTATGGTGTGAGATCAAATAGATTAAACAGAATTCATTAAATAACATGTGACAAAACAAATCATACTGACGGCAGACTTGTGAAGTTGCTGTATTTCTTTAGGGGGCATCAGTAGCACTTCCAGCATTAGCTGTGACCCGTCAGTTTGAATTATGCATGGTCTCCAGCAGAAAGCAGGCGAGATCAAAGGTCATGGAGGTCAGCTTTCTAGCGTCGCTCTGGACAGTTCACATTACTCCAATATGATTCCTGACTTCATCCTAATTAAGTAATTCAAAACACTATCTGCTGTCTGCAGGACAAAGAGAAGGAATGATATCATATCCTATCTCACACAGCTGAAGTTTGGCTATAACATGTTTCTATTTCCATTTATCAATCAACATGTTACTATTTGTTCTTCTATTTATCAATCCATATACAGTATTACAACTAGGGATGCACAATATTTTGGCCACCATATCGCTATCGGTCGATATATGTTCATTTTTAATGTTATCATTATCGGCCTGATAAGAAAATTTGGCAGATATATTAAAGCTGATAAATAATGTATTTTTCCTTCAGAGACACTTCAGATGCGCACCGTTCAACATAATGGGTTTGAATTGCTTGAAATATGATTGAAATCACTTTATGATTTAAATCACTTGAACTTCCGTTAACTTGACATAGCATCTTAACATGGCACTCATGACATGAGACGGCGAAAAAAAGATCAACACAGTCAAAAAAAAAATAGTGCATGTTTATACAAAAAAACCCATTAAAAATGTATGAACAGACCACAGTTGCAAGTTCTCTGCATCACAGAAATCACTGATTAGCAGTTGCAATGCATATTGCAATTCATGATTGCAATAATTTGCAATATATCATGCACATTGCATATATTGCCAAAAGTTTTGGGACGCCTGCCTTTACATGCACATGAACTTTAATGACATCCCATTCTTAATCCGTAGGGTTTAATATGGAGTTGGCCCACCCTTTGCAGCTATAACAGCTTCAACTCTTCTGGGAAGGCTTTCCACAAGGTTTAGGAGTGTGTTTATGGGAATTTTTGACCATTCTTCTAGAAGCACATTTGTGAGGTCAGGCACTGATGTTGGACGAGAAGGCCTGGCTCGCAGTCTCCACTCTAATTCATCCCAAAGGTGTTCTATCGGGTTGAGGTCAGGACTCTGTGCAGGCCAGTCAAGTTCCTCCACACCAAACTCGCTCATCCATGTCTTTATGGACCTTGCTTTGTGCACTGGTGCGCAGTCATGTTGGAACAGGAAGGGGCTGTCCCCAAACTGTTCCCACAAAGTTGGGAGCATGAAATTGTCCAAAATGTCTTGGTATGCTGAAGCATTAAGAGTTCCTTTCACTGGAACTAAGGGACCAAGCCCAACCCCTGAAAAACAACCCCACACCACAATCCCCCCTCCACCAAACTTTACACTTGGCACAATGCAGTCAGGTAAGTACCGTTCTTATGGCAACCGCCAAACCCAGACTCGTCCATGGGATTGCCAGACAGAGAAGCGTGATTGGTCACTCCAGAGAACACGTCTCACTGCTCTAGAGTCCAGTGGCGGCGTGCTTTACCCCACTGCATCCCACGCTTTGCATTGCACTTGGTGATGTAAGGCTTGGATGAGCTGCTCAGCCATGGAAACCCATTCCATGAAGCTCTCTACACACTGTTCTTGAGCTAATCTGAAGGCCACAGAAGTTTGGAGGTCTGTAGCTATTGACTCTGCAGAAAGTTGGTGACTTCTGCACACTGTGACCCTCAGTATACACTATATTGGAACACCTGAATTCAATGATTTGGAGGGATGTCCCAATACTTTTGGCAATATAGTGTATCATGTAAATATGTGCATATAAATTTTCATTTAAACCTCCTTACAATAAGATAACGTGTGCATAAACAACAAAAATCCATAAATCTAACAAAATTGTGAGGTTTATGCTTAAAAGAAATATAAACTTAATTCAAGGTATATTCTCTGAAGACAACTTATTATCTGACACAATATTGCTTCAAGTAAATATATCTTGTTTTAAGGATGTTTAGATATTACAACGGGAAAAACAAATTGGTGTGTTTCCTTTTATTTCAGCAGATTACACAACATCTGCTTAAGTATTTTTACTTCAGGACAAACAAATCTAGTGACTTCTTTCTAAATCAGAGAATAGTGTGCATCCAGCAGCGCTTTCTGTCTCTTACACAAAACACACAACATTCCAGGTGTCCAAATACCCAACAAACACACACACAGCTGGCTTTAAAACAATTAAAGACCTCTGTGGTGAAAATCAAGTTTTTAATGTTGTTTATATGTCTATGTGGTGTTTTTAATATGCTTTCAGACAAACCATGTGCAAATTCATAAGTCAACACCATTGCTGAGTATTTTCTCCTTAAAACTGAAACAAAGACAGTCTCAAAAACACAGTTTGAAATCGCCGGTGTTTCTGACGTCACAAACTTGTAACCAATCATGTCAGAGTGTGGGCGGGGCTTTAGCATATCATTAACTATTCTCTGAATCAGACAGTCTCAAGAGAAGCAGGTTATCCTGGTATATTTTTCTGTTGATATGAAAAATCAGGTACATTTAGCAATATAGCGGGTGAATTATGTATATGATGTATATTACGATGTTATGATGAACTATATGCCTTTCTCCACTGAAGTTGTTCAAAGAGTTTCTAAGGATGCTGATTTTTAGAAGGCTAACGGGAACATGCTAACATTAGCAACACATTATTACCTGTTTGATAACGTAGTCAAGCAAAAGGCTCATCATATTAATTACGGTTATGTGTCTGACGTTGTAAAGAGCGATACATTAAAACGCATTACCATCGACTTGTAAGACAAGCCAGTATGAGTGAGTGGAGGCGGGGCTCATTTGCATATTCATAGTCTGCGCATTCTAAATGAAGCAAGGGTGTAGAGTTACATTCAAGCTATTTTAAGGCATGAATACATTTTTTCACAGAAAAGAAAACATTTAAATATGTCATTTTGGTCATCAAAGATGAGTTTGAAGAGATAAAATGATTGACTACAGGGGAATTTTAACAAGAAAGAGATAAACTTTGGACAAAGCATAAAATATGCAGATGACTGGCCCAACATGAGCTGTCACAACCTTGAAGAGGCGCCCAGAGTTGCACACGAGTGTGTTCTATTTATATCCGTGCTACTGAACTGTGTAGTTTGTTAAGGGGGTGTGTGTGGGAGTAAAGCTGTACGACTGCTTATCTAACATCACTGACTAAAGACACAGAGAGAGAGACGGAAATAGAAACTGAGAGAGAAAGAAAAGGAGCAGCGCTTTCAAAGTCCATTCTATTTAATTTCGTGAAGCAAAGTAAATCAAGATGGCAGTGATGCAACTGAAAGGATGTTCATCTATCTCAGGGGTTCCCAAACGCTTTTGTCAGCTCAATCTCTTTCATTTAAATTATTTAGTTAAAATAATTCCCAAGCTTTGCCAGAACATACACAGCAAAAATGTTTGGTCAAGTAACCTAAAAATGTGCTTCATATGGAAACGTGTAAATTAAATGGCTTTATTCGAGTTACAAAATATTATGAATTTCCAGCAGCCTGGGTTATACAAGTATAACACACACACACACATATATATATATATATATACTGTCAAACGATTAATCGCGATTAATCGCATCCAAAATAAAAGTTTGTGTTTACATAATACATTTGTGTGTACAGTGTATAACTATTATGTATATATAAATACACACACATTAAAAATTTGTTATATTTATATATATAATATAAATATATATATACAGTATACACAAGCAAATATTTCTTAAATATATACATGTGTGTGTATTCAAATATACATATTAATTATACACAGTACACACACACACATATATATATATATATATACACTCACCTAAAGGACCTAAACACCTGTTCAATTTCTCATTAATGCAATTATCTAATCAACCAATCACATGGCAGTTGCTTCAATGCATTTAGGGGTGTGGTCCTGGTCAAGACAATCTCCTGAACTCCAAACTGAATGTCAGAATGGGAAAGAAAGGTGATTTAAGCAATTTTGAGCGTGGCATGGTTGTTGGTGCCAGACGGGCCGGTCTGAGTATTTCACAATCTGCTCAGTTACTGGGATTTTCACGCACAACCATTTCTAGAGTTTACAAAGAATGGTGTGAAAAGGGAAAAACATCCAGTATGCGGCAGTCCTGTGGGCGAAAATGCCTTGTTGATGCTAGAGGTCAGAGGAGAATGGGCCGACTGATTCAAGCTGATAGAAGAGCAACTTTGACTGAAATAACCACTCGTTACAACCGAGGTATGCAGCAAAGCATTTGTGAAGCCACAACACGCACAACCTTGAGGCGGATGGGCTACAACAGCAGAAGACCCCACCGGGTACCACTCATCTCCACTACAAATAGGAAAAAGAGGCTACAATTTGCACGAGCTCACCAAAATTGGACAGTTGAAGACTGGAAAAATGTTGCCTGGTCTGATGAGTCTCGATTTCTGTTGAGACATTCAGATGGTAGAGTCAGAATTTGGCGTAAACAGAATGAGAACATGGATCCATCATGCCTTGTTACCACTGTGCAGGCTGGTGGTGGTGGTGTAATGGTGTGGGGGATGTTTTCTTGGCACACTTTAGGCCCCTTAGTGCCAATTGGGCATCGTTTAAATGCCACGGCCTACCTGAGCATTGTTTCTGACCATGTCCATCCCTTTATGACCACCATGTACCCATCCTCTGATGGCTACTTCCAGCAGGATAATGCACCATGTCACAAAGCTCGAATCATTTCAAATTGGTTTCTTGAACATGACAATGAGTTCACTGTACTAAAATGGCCCCCACAGTCACCAGATCTCAACCCAATCGAGCATCTTTGGGATGTGGTGGAACGGGAGCTTCGTGCCCTGGATGTGCATCCCACAAATCTCCATCAACTGCAAGATGCTATCCTATCAATATGGGCCAACATTTCTAAAGAATGCTTTCAGCACCTTGTTGAATCAATGCCACGTAGAATTAAGGCAGTTCTGAAGGCGAAAGGGGGTCAAACACAGTATTAGTATGGTGTTCCTAATAATCCTTTAGGTGAGTGTATATATATATTTAAAAAATATAAACACAAACTTTTATGTTAGATGCGATTAATCTTGATTAATATATATATATATATATATATATATATAAATATATATATAACATTTTTCATGGTCTCATATTTAAATATTAACAAATTATTTCATAAATTAAATTATACATAATAGTGAAACCATCGGAACGGTATGAAATATACATTTCAGAAACTACCAGTAAAATGATCAAATATACTTGCATAAAAACATGATTTCATGTGTCATAGGTTCTGGAAGTAATTTAGTCAATTTTTCCTTTTTAAAAAAATGTACTTTATCAAAGAGCTTTAAGGAGAAATCACAACATTACAAGTACAAAAAAATATCTGAAAATCTGAATAAAAGAAGGAAATAAATGAACAACCATTCGTAAAATCAGCAGCAACAACATAAAACTTCAGATAAGAATATAAAAAGTTTAAAAGTATGATCTATAAATATTTTCTTTGCTTTCATTTTTACTAAACTTTCCATTAATTGTAATTTTTAAAGGAATGAATTTCCAGTTTCAAATCTCAGAGTTTTGGACACTGCACTACATATTTACTCAAAAATCAACCAAAAATAATAATAAAAAACAAACAAACTCTGAAGTTCATATTCAGCCAAACAGGTAAAGTTATCATCTGATACTGATCATCTCAAAATGAGCAAATGTCATCAGATTATAATCACTATCACTCTATCACTAGTCCTAACTATGTTTACTGGGTTTATCGAACCACTGATTAACATCTGCTATCGCACTTTACCTCATGGTTTAGTATTAGCGTTGAGCTTGTGTTAAGATAGTGATCTCCGACTCCTTTTTACCCAAATATCCCAAATATTTCAAGCAAAAGATCCAAATGTATTCAAGATTGTTGCACGCTGAATGCGGTGAGTCCATTTTATTTACTTTCTCAAAAATAACTGAGAAGCTAAAAAAAAATGCTTAGAATTAATTTGCAAGACTTTTTTTTTTTCCAGAAAGGGTGGGAAAAGAATATCGGAATAAACTGGGCATGAAAAGGAAAGAGAGAGTGACGAAGGAAAGCAATCTTGTTAGCGGGCCGCCGTAGCCCAGGGAAGATTTCTATCAGACGCACATATAGGGAGAGGCATCCATTTAGAAAATGGCTTTTTCTGCACATGCTGGGCCATTTAGCACTCCCTGTGACGACTCCTGTTTGGGCCGGAGATAAATGCGCTTTCACAGACTCACTGCACACACACACACACACACACACTCAGACCACAGACTCAGCAACCTCCAGCTACTGAGAGTGCAAAACACAGACTGGCATGCATTCAGTGTCCCAAACTTTTTTCTAAAACACACACACACACACAGACGGACAAATTCAAAAAGTGAGAAAGTTAAATCCTCCCTGTTTATCCCAGCAAAATATATTTAATACGAGCAAAGAAAAACTGCCACAGTTTGAAAATGGAAATAGTCAGAGATACATGGTTTCCTTGAAATAATTTCTTAATATTTAAATAAATATTTATTTGGCTATACAGTATATGTATATATATATATATATATATATATATATACGCCAATCAGGCATAACATTATGACCACCTTCCTAATATTGTGCCGTGCTGCCAAAACAGCACTGACCCGTCGATGTAAAAGAAAACATGATTCATCAGACCAGCCCAGGCCACCTTCTTCCATTGCTCCGTGGTCCAGTTCTGATGCTCAGGTGCCCACTTTTGGCGCTTTCGGCGGTGGACAGGGGTCATCATGGGCACCCTGACTGGTCTGCGGCTATGCAGCCCCATACACAACAAACTGCGATGCACTGTGTATTCTGACACCTTTCTATCAGAACCAGCATTAACTTCTTGAGCAATTTGAGCTACAGCAGCTCATCTGTTTGATCGGACCACACGGGCCAGCCTTCGCTCCCCACGTGCATCAATGAGCCTTGGCCGCCCATGACCCTGTCGCCGGTTCACCACTGTTCCTTCCTTGGAGCACTTTTGATAGATACTGACCACTGCAGACCGGGAACACCCCACAAGAGCTGCAGTTTTGGAGATGCTCTGACCCAGTCGTCTAGCCATCACAATTTGGCCCTTGTCAAACTCGCTCAAATCCTTACGCTTGCCCATTTTTCCTGCTTCTAGCACATCAACTTTGAGGACAAAATGTTCACTTGCTGCCTAATATATCCCACCCACTAACAGGTGCCGTGATGAAGAGATAATCAGTGTTATTCACTTCACCTCATAATGTTATGCCTTTATATATATATATATAATTTTTTTTTTTTTTTTTAATTACTTTTTTAATTGGACTTTTCACTAAAATTATGATCATACTATAATTTGTAATGAACAAAAATTGCATTAAATACAAAAATGCATTTTCATGGTCTCACAATATTTACTGTAAATATTAAGAAATTATACGGAATAGTAATTTAACTAGTGAAATATTCGATATGAAATACACAGTACATTTTAGGCTTTCAGAAACTACCATGAAATTACTGCTTAGTGCCCAAGACTGTGTGACCGCCGTCAACAGAAAATGATTGTTATGAAATGTCACTATTGAAATGACTACACAAAAAAACACTGCTATATTACTGTAATCATCTTAAGCAACGGCTGTTATCATAACATCATAAACAAGTTAAAGCTTCTACCTAAGGCACCACAACAAAGATAAACAATACAGTGTGATTATTATCTGCTGTACAGAGGAGAGACGCCCTAAAACTCTGTAACTGCAGAATATATTTCCAGCTAGAGTGGTAGTGCGGTAGAACAGGTTACAGATGCTCAACTTACCCCTTTCATTTGTTGACTTCCGGTGACCAGCTGCAGAACCTTCTCCAGCTCCTTCTCTATGCGGCCGGCCCAGTGCATCATCCTGGTGGACACAGAAAGCATTGGTTAACAGCAATGCAAATCAGTAATTGTAACGGTCACACTATCTGTTCTATATAGTGAGCAGCAATAAGTGTGGATTCACAATCATAGCACATTGAAAAGAGTATCACAAAAGTCACCAGATGGTGTGTATCTGTGCCTGATACTGAGTTCATTAATATTGCCCACTATGACTGACGTCCCAGTACTGGCATGTAGAATAAAATAAATAAAATAAAAATAATAATAAAAATAATAATATAATATAAAATAGAATAGAATGAATACAAAAATAAAATAATAAATACAAAAATAAAAATAATAATATAAAATAGATTAATAAAATAAAATAGAATAGAATGAATACAAAAATAAAATAAAAAATTGAATAGAATATGATAAATACTAAAATAAAATAATGAAATAGAATAGAATAAATACTAAAATAAAATAAAATAATAATATAATATAAAATAGATTAATAAAATAAAATAAAATAAAATAGAATAAATACAAAAATAAAATAAAAAATGGAATAGAATATGAATAATAAAATTAAAAATTAAAAAAATAAAATATAAAATAAAATAGAATTGGATAATAAAATAAAAAATAAAATAAAATAAACATACATAATAATAATAAAAGAAAAGAAAAGAAAAAGCTGGGACAATGTTACAAAAACATTAGCAATTTGTCATAACATCAAAAATGTTATAAATTAGGGCAGTCAAAGACAAAAAAGTCAAAGACATAAATCAAAACAGATGGATAAAGACTAAAACAGTATTTTCAGACACACAGCAGGAGTTTTAAGAGTCGAGTGTGATTCTGTATCAGAAAACGGACAGTCTGTTTCATTCTGCAGAGGGATCATGAATAATTCATATAATTGCTTTAATTTTGACTGTGACCTTGTGACCCTGAATGTCCCAGGAGCCGTCAATCTGACACTGTTTATGAATTTCCCAAGAAGGATTAGTAGTAAAGGCTTCCAAATGACAACTTTAAAGACTTAAACTAAATAAAAATTGGAGTTTGTGGCTTTTACTGCACGTCTGTTAGCCCTGAAGTCATATAATGCAGAGGAAACATGTCAACACGTAAAAAAAAAAGCCATTTCATTGTGTTTCATATTTAAATGATTCTGGTAAGCTATCTGAAAACTGTCTATATCATTGCTCTATATTCATATACTGATTTCAAAGCGCAGTCATGAGGTGTTGGGGAAACTGATGGAGAACATTACAGGGGGATTCAGAAGTGTCACACAAACCCTAGAACAGCTTTATCTGCTACAGCCTAATGGTCAGAGATGTGCAACCACGGCCCGGGGTCACAAATAACCCTTATCTGTGTTACACAGCCTTAGAATAGCCCCAAAGAAGTCCTGCGTGTGTGTGTTTCTGACTGAGCAGTCTTATATACTTGATTAGAATGACTGAACCCAGCTATTCTATTAGCATTTCATAATAAATATATTATTTCTTAAGAGTGTGTGTTCCCTCTGAATGCTGAATTCTTCTATATGTTTGTCTGTTTTTCCCCAAACTCAGTCTGACTCGTGAATGAATCACTGACACAAAAGAACAGTTCATTCACCAATCAGACACTGCTTCTGGGGTGGATTTGCTTTATTCATCACAAAGTTATTGTGTGACTTCAGAAGAGCTGTAATATTTACAATACTTTATGGTGCTTTTGTGTCTTTTTTTTTTTTTAGCTTTAAAGGCCCAGTCATCATTCACATTGATTATAATAACAAGATTGACCAGAAAAGATAGATAGAATAAATACAAAAATAAAATAAGATAAAATAAACTAGAATAGAATAGGACAAAAATAAAACAAAATAAAATAATAAATAAAATAAAATAATAATATAAAATAAAATGGAATAGAATAAATAAAATAAAATAAAATTGAATAGAATAGAATAGGATAGGATGAATAATAAAATAAAATACAATTATAATATAAAATAAAAAAGAATATAATAAAATCGAACAGAATAAATAAAATAAAATGGTATAAAATAGGACAAATAATAAAATAAAATAAATAGGACAAAAATAAAAGAATAAATAAAATAAAATAATAATATAAAATAAAATAAAATAGAATAAAATGGAATAGAATAAATAAAATAAAATGGAATAGAATAGGATAGGATAAATAATAAAATAAAATAGGACAAAAATAAAATAAAATAATAAATAAAATAAAATAATATAAATTAAAATGGAATAGAATAACTAAAATAAAATAAAATGGAATAGAATAGGATAAATAATAAAATAAAATAGGGCAAAAATAAAATAATAATATAAAATAAAAGAGAATAGAATAAAATCGAACAGAATAAATAAAATAAAATGGTATAAAATAGGATAAATAATAAAATTAAATAAAATAAAAGAATAAATAAAATAAAATAATAATATAAAATAAAATAGGATAAAATAAAATGGAATAGGATAAGATAAATAATAAAATAAAATAAAAAAGGACAAAAATAAAAGGAAATATAAGCAGCTATTCTATTAGCATTTAATAATATGATGTTTAAAAATAAATATATTATTTTATTCAAAAATGCATTTTTGTAAGGAGAAAGAAAATAATACAGCTTTGGAATGACATGAGCACGAGTAAATGATGACAGGATCTTTATTTTGGGGTGAACTAACACTTTAAGAAAGTACACGGGCTCAATTTTGATTCATTTGGACTTTAATCACTCCCGTCTTTCTCTCTGGCGCTGCGCTGCTGGGCTGTTGGCAGGTAAGAGTGGATGTTTAAGGAGCCGGATGATAAAGAAAGCCGGTTCTGACAGAAATGCCTCCCTAAGCAGCAGCAACACTTGCTAACTGGGCCAAACCTGAATGAAGCGATCAAACGTCCAGAGATCAGAGCTGTATATCTGCCTGCAGCTCCTAAAGCTCCTAACACAATGAGATTCAGCAGAAGAGAGATGGATGGACGGTGGAAGGTAAGAAAATGCTGTCTTAGGCCAGGAACGTTCTGTACACAAACACAGACGTGAGTGAATGTGCTCAGGCGATTGCACTGCGAGTTTTTCGTGCTTAAAGGGATAGTGCAGCCTAAAATAAAACTCCTGTCATCATTTACTCTCCCTGTGTCTTTATTTCTTTCATGAAACACAGATAAAGTGTGCTGCTGTTTTAAATTCTATATAAATAAACTTGACATCAAAAGTGTCGTGTACAATGTCAGCACGTCTTCTGATGTCATTTGATTTGAAAGTCTTGCTCGACAACAAAACTGACTGATAATTGAAACATATTAAATGTAAAACAAATAATAATAATAATAATAATAATAATAATAAAAATTGAACTTAATTAAATATGAAAACAAAAAATAAAACAATATAGAATAAATAAACTAAAATACATAATATAATAATATAGAATAAATAATAAAATTAAATTAAAAATGAAAATAAAAACAATAAATAATATAGAATAAATAAAAATATATATATATAGAATAAAAAAAATTAAAAAAATTATATAGAATAAATAAAATAAAATAAATTAAATTAAAAATGAAAATAAAAAATAAATATAGAATAAATAAAATAAAAAAAAAAAATAATATAGAATAAATTAAATTAAATTAAAAATGAAAATGAAAAATAAATATAGAATAAATAAAAAAATAAAAAAAATAAAATAAAATGAAAAAATAAATAATATGGAATAAAAAAATAAAATAAAAAATAAAATAAATAAAAGCAAAAAGAAACAAGGTAATAATAATTAATCCTTACTCAGGTGTTTTTGTCCCTTATGCTATGACTTTGTAAAAGCAGTTTAATGTTTAAAAAATTGTTTATGCAATCTTGTAATTTTCTGAAATGCGATTTTATTATATTTAAAAAAATATATAAAATACCTTGGCATATCTACACAAATAAGTGAGTATATTACCGCCTATTTGGAAAGAACAAAAGCTGTTATTCCAGCAAAAACAGACCAACAGAAATGTATAATCCAGTGGAAATAGACAAATAGTCAGCAACAAGCAAAATGTTTAAGTTAAAAACTAAAAAAAAAAAGAAAGTCAAGGAAAAAAGATTTTTACAAAAAAATAATAATAATAATAATAATTCAGCAACCTGAAAGTAAAAAACATACAAAATAAATAAATAAACAAAAGCTGAATTGAGCAATTATGTTATGAACTGCAGTCTGACCTATCCAGAACAATGAATCATTAAATTAGGAATAGATGAAAGCATTAATGTACTAGAGTATGTTTCAGAGTTCAGACCGAAGACAAAAGTAATTGATACCCACATAAGCAAAAACACACCCACCTATGCACAAATCCACAATTAATGGACTGACTTTAACACACACATGCACATCTTCACACTAAAAGCTTTAGGGGCTTTTAGCACCCACATCTCAGCGTACACTGAGCTGGGTAAAGAGCACTACAAAACATAGACGAAGACCACAGTAATGCATGTAAAAAAACGCGATCGTAACTTCATTCAATGCTGAGCAAACCTTAAAACATCTGCAAATAGCGCAGAGATTTCAGATATTTACTCTCTCCATTACAGCTGTTTCACTGCAAATCTAAAAAAGCCACAACAACACGACCCTCTCCGTCATCCATCTCCACCATCAGCGGAGCAACATGGCCATGTCATTTAATGACAGCACAGAAAAAGAAATGTCATCGTGAAATGTCAGCTTCATTTGAATGACAAGGATGGGAAGATTAGCAGAGAATGAGTCACATTGGCAACAAAGAAAACACACTTCACAAATCTGGCATCTAATGCAACTATTTTCTATATATACAAGTGACATCTAACCATGTTTTGCAGAATATAGTATTTACAACAAAGCACATATAGTACACAATTATTTAAGTTCTTACAGAGTGCCAAACTACACTCCTGTTAGCTGAGGACAGCAAACTGAGGCAACAATTCACATGCTTTCACCAAAACTGGACTATAAATGAGTACAAATGTTGCCTGGTCTGATGAGGCAGGGCTCCAGACTAACATCTGAGAGCAGTGGCACCAGCGGTGGTTAATTTAATCATACAATTACTATTGTTTTGCATTGTTTTGTTAATAAGTGCAGTTACTAATAATATTACATTTAACAGTGAAGCACTGAGCTTTACAGAGAGGCAATTGATATTCAGATATAATTAACTTTAATTAACATTTACAAAAACCTATTTAAATATTTAAAATGTAAATATTCTACTCTTATTAAATGTCCCATTGTTCTTCTATAGTCTCACACAGAACTGACCGACAGCTTCAGTGATTATAAAAGGAGCACTCTTTACTTGCTTTCTGTGTAATTCAGTCACAATTTGAAGAAATGTTTTCGTTTTTCTAGAAAAGAGGAGTGGAAATGGCTAATAAGTCAATAAGTGCTCCTCTGCCGCCATCTACTGGTTATAGTGGCAAATGTCTTTTTTTAAATAAAAGTGCTTGTTTGCCGTTTTTCCTACACCTTTAAACTTTTAGTTTTGCAAATCATCACATAAAAAATAAATAACATTAAAATTGGATAATATTTAGAGCTTTTAAGTGCTGGAAAAAGTGTGAAGCTCTTGAAAAGTGCTTGAGTTTCACTCTCAAAAGGTTGTACGAACCCTGAGATAACTATTTCTGCCATAATCCCATGTGGTGTTACTACAGTAAATCATGGTGAATGTTGGTGATGTGTGACTGAAACCCCTGATCTTCGCTCATGGCTCAGTGTTTCTCCTGGTCTCCACGTCAGCGCTGTTTAATCTGATATCTGTGGTTTATAACAGAGAATTCTGCGCCGAACGCTTCCACTAGATCTCACAGTAGCGATGTTATTAATTCTGTGGTGAACTCAAACTCTTTCTCACTGGATCTCCAGCGCTGTGTAGTAACGCTCTCGCGTGATCAAGATTGGCCCGTGTATGAGCTTGCGCTGCTCTGTCTAACAAAATTTAGTCGCACCAGCAGGAAAAAAGGTCGCAAAATGCAACCATTTGGTCGCAGTCCGGAGCCCTGTGAGGGATATGTTCTTGGCACACTTTGGGCCTCTTAGTACCAATTGAGCATCTTTTAAACACCACAGACGACCGGAGTATTGTTGCGGACCATGTCCATCCCTTTATGACCACAGTGGACCATCTTCTATCCTTCCAGCAGGATAACGCACGTCACAAACGATCTTAAACATGACAATAGCCGCTTTTCCACTGGCTTTCAACAGGCCGGGCTGGGCTAATAGCCTCGGACCTGTAGCGCCGAGCCCAAAACCACTCTGTGTTTCCACCGTCAGGCCAGAAGCTCAGCAGCGCTTCACTAAAACCCACCCGTAACACACCTCTCTGGAACAACCTCACACACACCCATCATTTAACCAACACATGGAAGATCAGAAAACTAATCAGAGAGAAATCACTGGAAACTAGCGAGATCGCAAAACCAACATGATAAAAGTGCCGTTTGTCGTTTACTTAAAGATTTAAAACCCAAGCATGGATGTTTTATCACAATAATAAGTGATACACTGATCATAATGAATTCATTTGTGTCAAGATTGCACATTAGTCACAGAAATAAAGTGGTATTCACGTGAATATCTCTTCACGTCTGTTTCTGTTTATTTTGTCACATGACAGTTTACATCACATTTAGAAAGAACGATCATTTCTACACATTTTCCACCCTAAATACGCCTTGAGGAGCTTTAGCACTCTCTCCAGTCACAGTCCCAATACAGTCAGAGAAACAGAGGACGCTCCCGAAAAACAGAGTTGCTTTATTTTATGACACATGCGGAGCTGAATATGGATATCAGACAGTCCGGTATAAAGAGACGAGACGTACTGACAGATCAAATAAATACATGATAGTGATCGCCTATATGATTGGTCTGGTTTCTTCAAGCGGTTGTATTTACCATGTTTACTATAGTAATGGTTAGCGCGTATAGTCTTTTGCATCACATATGAATATTTCTGCTTTATACAGTGATCAGAATCCACATCACAAACAGAAGATATTTCAAACACTCACTGCTGTCTGAAAGTGAGATTTGAGCTGAAATTATTGTAAAAGTCTTTAATGCTGATGTTCTGGTGTATGAAATCATCCGCGGCGCTGGCGTCTCCAGACTCTGTTTGTAACCACTCCTCAAGCCCGAGCTGGCCCACTTTGGACCCAGGTATTCGGCGGGCCAAAAACCCTGGCCGTTGGCCCAGAGGAAGCCCTGACGAGGCCCGATCAAGCCCCGGAAGTGACAGTGGAAACGCGACTGGTCCTGATACGCACTAGCACGCCCGCTTTTGGCCCGACAGTGGAAACAGTTCTGAAGGCAAAAGAGGTCAAGCCCAGTACTAGCAAAGTGTACCTAATAAAGTGGCCTGTGTGATAAGTTAATACTTCCTTGATTCTCCCAGCAGAGCATGGCACTAGAAACATCAAGGTCATGGGTTTGAGTCCTAGGTAATGCATGTACCGGTAAAATATCTTAAGGTGTGCCAATGCATGCGCTGTAAAAGTGTGTGCTCACATCCATAACCCGAACTATGAGCTATGGTAATAGTGATCGTGAGGAAACAAGCAGCAGTTACCTCTACTCAATTCAATTTGCAGGCTACTCTGGTATAGTGTCACGTTACAAAATATCCATTAGAGGTTGATTCTGTTAAGTTAAATGTCATTTGGCAGCTGAGATTCAATTCACTCAAGCTCCTTTTAAAAGGAAGTCGATTCACTCTGCGGCCGTCCGAACACCACCAGAACCCTCTTTTGGGCAAAAACAAATCTACAAAATGGTTTGCAACGATTTCACCTTAAAGGGGTCCTATCATGCCCTTTTACTTGGTTTTGTTTTTGGGGTGTACTAGAATATGCTTTCATGCTTGATTGTTCAATTTCCTGTTTTGATGAAGCCTCGCCTTCAGAAATACGAAATGTGCTGTGATTGGTCAGCACGTGTTCGGGAAATGTCCTGCCCCTTACCATAACCGCGAGCTCTACTCAGATGTAAATATTAAGGATGGCGTCAATTTCAAACCAATTCAAGCCTGATTCAGACTTAAGAATGTTAACAAACAAGAGGATCGTGCAGAGCGGACTTCAATACAAACAGTAATGGATCACAATCCCATGGTTAATGTTCCTCCGGGCCGGTGAACAGTCGTACAGACGCGACAGTAAACACTAGATCAACACTAATGTTGGCGAGCAGGAGCGCGTTTGTTTACATCACAGCAACAACATAAAACTTATCATTGGAACTGTTAATAGAAAACACAACTAGAAATAATAAGACAAACTCACAAGTTGTGATCCATAAACAACAGATTGTCCCGGTAAGTGTGAATGGCTGCGTTTCAGGAGAAGCTTTTGTGCGGAGCTGCATTGAACTCTCTCTGGATCTGAAGCTGTTCTCCGTAAAATGTGCCGCGCACAGATAAACGCTGGGGTTATAACGTTCAGGAACAGTGTTTAAAATCAGTTTGAACCAGTTCGTCCGCCTTAGGAAGCTCAAACTAATGAGAAAAACACACACCTTTTTTTGCGTATTCTTATTTAAATGAGTAACATTATGACTTCATAAACGTGTTGTAGTCCAAATGAGCCGTTGGTTGTAGTTCTTGGAAAGTGGATTCTGTTAAATCAAATATCTCCCTTTGGAGTGACTTTGTAACCTTGCAGATCTTTTTTATGCTCAAACAGCAACATTACACACTAACTAAAGCTGAACAAGTGAAAAAGCATAATAGGACCCCTTTAAAATACTGTCAAATCACAAGCTTTTCCCATATGCCAACCTGAAGTTGTATTACTGAATAATAGCTTGAATTTAATGAATATGGCTTGCAGGACTCACAGCAGCAAAGAAGATGATGGACATTGTATTTATGGAATTATCAGTGGCTTGATGTCATGGTGCAAAAGAAGAAAATGTCATGACGTGTCTGACGTTAACTGATGGAATTATGCTGTTTCTTTGAGGGTTTATTATCATCATTTTTATTATTTCTCCTTCGTGTACAGGGTGCTATTGGGTAGGGGTGGGTAAGAGTTTATATGAAATCCTATGAAATCCGTTTTATTTTTTCCCAAATTCCGTTTTTTCTGTTTTAATTTTTTTGGACTCAATTTTAATGGTTAAAATAAATTTTAGTAATCAAAAAGCATGTCTAATTAATTGAAATCATGAAAATTATTCAATTTAACAACAATTTATTTAAAGTTTAACAAAATGTACACGTTTAGGACCCTATGAAATATACGTTTTATTTATTTTTTTATGTTATGTTTTATTTTTTACCAAATTCTGTGTTTTCTGTTTTAAGTTTTCAGGATTCCATTTTAATGATTTAAATCAATTTTAATAATCAAAAAGCATGTCTAATTAATTGAATTTATAAAAACATTAATTTATTCAAAATGTATTTAAAAATAAAATTTAATTTCTATGATTTTTTTTTGTGTATTTAAATTTTTCTGGCAATCAAATGAAGGCATAAAAAATTAATTTAATTTATCTTTTAATTATATGAAATTAAACATTTTTGTCAAACAAAGTGCTCCACAAAATTATTATTATTATTAGTGTTAGTGAATTATTAGTATTATTATAACATGTAAACGGTAAAATGCTGCTGAAGTGGCTCTGGAGATGAAGTTCATGCGTTCATGTCCTCATATAGAGGCTGAAAACACCGAGCGTCACGCGTGCTTCAGAGTGTGTGTGTGTGTGTGTGTGTGTGTGTGTGTGTGTGTGTGTGTGTGTGTGTGTGTGTGTGTGGGAAATCAAACCATTCATTCACACAGACACACACACACACAACATGCAGGATTCATATTTAAATATGCGGTTTAATATTCACACAGACTAGTCTATATCGCCGTCTGATTTAAGTGTGCCGACCTGCTTTTGATTCATTCATCAGAAATTTGACAAATTCTGTGAAATTTATACAGAAAATTCAGTTTTTATGAGGGTCATATATATAGTATGTTATTTTAGGATATGTGCAGTGTTTGTGTTAAGTGTGGGTGGTGAAGTTGCTTGTTTTTGTCTGTGGTGTATGTATAAATATAAAAATTTACGTTTTTTGACGAGTGACCCGTCTCTGACTCACTGTACCGCTTCCTCTCATGTTTCATGCTTTTCAAACGTAATTATGAAGCCAAACCCTGTTATTATAAGCACTATGCCCTCAGAAACCCCAGTGGCTGAGCCACTGCAGAGGGAGTTTCCTGTAATCTATTGATCTGATACGGACAGATACACAGGAAGTGAAGAAAGAAACGAGACTGAGCGTGTTTAGATTACACCGCTCGTAATGAAAGATCGAGACGGAAATGATAATAAATGGTTTGCGGGGACGAAGACGCTGCTGAAGGAAACGTGTCAACCAAGAAAAGGTCAGAGGGAGAAATAATGGTTTTCAGAGCGAGGGATGTTTCTCAGGGAGAACTGATGCTAACGTCTAATGACAACACCGCCAGCATGAGCGGGAACACACAACGCTTGCTCTTTTATACAGAGAATGTGCCAGGTCATACAAACGCCTTTATTTAGTGACTGGCCTTTACTTGCTTCGTCAACTATGACTAATATTATATTTATATCATTTTATTAACATCAAACATTTCAGGTTCTACTATCCTTGTGTGTGTGTGCATACACCGATCAGGCATAACATTATAACCACCTTTCTAATATTGTGTTGGTCCCACTTTTACTGCCAAAACAGCCCTGACCCGTCGAGGCATGGACTCCACTAGACCCCTGAAGGTGTGCTGTGGTATCTGGCACCAAGATGTTAGCAGCAGATCCTTTAAGTCCTGTAAGTTGCGAGGTGGGGCCTCCATGGATCGGACTTGTTTGTTCAGCACATCCCACAGATGCTCGATTGGATTGAGATCTGGGGAATTTGGAGGCCAAGTCAACACCTCAAACTCATTGTGCTCCTCAAACCATTCCTGAACCATTTTTGCTTTGTGGCCGGCGCATTATCCTGCTGAAAGAGCCACAGCCACCAGGGAATACCGTTTCCATGAAAGGGTGTACATGGTCTGCTACAATGCTTAGGTAGGTGGTACGTGTCAAAGTAACATCCACATGGATGGCAGGACCCAAGGTTTCCCAGCAGAACATTGCCCAAAGCATCACACTGCCTCCACCGGCTTGCCTTCTTCCCATAGTGCATCCTGGTGCCATGTGTTCCCCAGGTAAGCAACGCACACACACCCGGCCATCCACGTGATGTAAAAGAAAACATGACTCATCAGACCAGGCCACCTTCTTCCATTGCTCCGTGGTCCAGTTCTGATGCTCACGTGCCCACTGTTGGCGCTTTCGGTGGTGGACAGGGGTCAGCATGGGCACCCTGACTGGTCTGTGGCTATGCCGCCCCATACGCAACAAACTGTGATGCACTGTGTATTCTGACACCTTTCTATCAGAACCAGCATTAACTTCTTTAGCAATTTGAGCTACAGTAGCTCGTCTGTTTGATCGGACCACACGGGCCAGCCTTCGCTCCCCACGTGCATCAATGAGCCTTGGCCGCCCATGACCCTGTCGCCGGTTCACCACTGTTCCTTCCTTGGAGCACTTTTGATAGATACTGACCACTGCAGACCGGGAACACCCCACAAGAGCTGCAGTTTTGGAGATGCTCTGACCCAGTCGTCTAGCCATCACAATTTGGCCCTTGTCAAACTCGCTCAAATCCTCACGCTTGCCCATTTTTCCTGCTTCTAACACATCAACTTTGAGGACAAAATGTTCACTTGCTGCCTAATAACAGGTGCCATGATGAAGAGATAATCAGTGTTAGTCACTTCACCTGTCAGTGGTCATAATGTTATGCCTGATTGGTGTGTGTATATATTTATATATATATATATACACTAATAATAATAATAATTTTTATTATAACTTTATTTTTTAAGGAATAATCATAATATTTCTTCCATTTTGCTTGACAAAAAAAGTTTGTTTAATTTCATATGAGTAAAAGAAAAAAAAAATGTTTATGCTTTCATTTGATTGCCAGAAAAATTTAAATACACAACACAGAATTTATGGAGAGAAAAAAAAAATTATTTCATAGAATTGATTCTTAAATCATTGATTATTAACATTTAATTAAACTATTAAAATGGAATCCAGAAAACTTAAAACAGAAAAAGAATTTGGTAAAAAATAAAATGGAATTTGAGAAAAAAAAATGTATTTCATAGGGCTCTAAACATGTAATTTTTTTAAACTTATAATAAATTATTATTAAATTGTATAAGTTACATGATTTCAATTAATTAGACATGCTTTTTGATTAATAAAATATAATTTAACCATTGAAATGGAAGTCCAAAAAAATTAAAAAAGGAAAAAAAAAAAAAACGGAAAAACAAAATTTGGAAAAAAATAAAACGGAATTTGGGAAAAAATATAACGCATTTCATAAGGCCCTATTCTGTCATGAACAACAATGCAAAAATTGTTACCAAATTCTGTTTTAAATTTTAATAATCATTAAAAAGCATGTCTAATTAATTGAATTAATAAAAACAACAATTTATTAATTAAAAAAAAAAAAAAAAAGATCATTTCTAAAAAAAAAAAAGTTTTTTTTATTTCATAAATTCCATGTTGTGTATTTAAATTTTTCTGGCAATCAGATGAAGGCATAAAACATTAATTTAATTTATCTTTTAATCATATGAAATTATACTTTTTTGTCAAACAAAGTGCTGCACAAAAAAATAAAGTTTATTTATTTATTTATTTATTTATTTATTAATATTGTTATTCAAAAAATTCAAAATTATTCAAAAATACACTTACAATTTTGAACTCATTTTAACTGATGCTTTCAGTTTCAGTAATAATGTTACTTCAATAAATAATCAGTCAATAATTGCCAAATGTAGTGATGACGCAGCACTGGCCGCACAGAGCATTGGTTCATTTTGTCAACTAGCTGAAAACTCTCACACTGGCCCTTTCCATCTCTTACAACTTCTCCTTCCAAATCTCTGCTCTTTGAAGTTGCCTTACTAACCAGCCTCAATATCCCTGTTTCAATACCACAAAACCAGCAGTGAAGGATCTGGTGCTCGTTCAAAGCCAGGCTTCAGAGGCAGATTTCAGGAAAAATCACAAAAAAAGCATGTTTGATAGGACGTAATCCTCACATTACCTCCAACAGATGCTATAGGTTATTGTGTTCAGAATCAAATATAACATGATATCTATATGCAAAATGAAACTAGTTCTTGTCTGAGAGTCATATACTGATCCTGGTACAGTAACAACCCACACAAGCTCTACATACAATCACTTCATAATGGAAAACAAAAGGACTTTTTGTTCTTACAATCTTGAAAAAGTTTTGTTTATGTATTTGTTTTTGTTTGTTTGCTTTTCATTGCACATTGACCAGCACACATGTAATGCGGTTGAACGGTGAGCTTTCAGCAACATGGACAGCGCACTACAAACATAAATAAACCCTCAACTGAGACACTATTTTAAATATTATATAAAAAATATAATATTTTATTCTGTATACAGCTTACAGTTACCACGTGATGCTTGATTATTGCATCAATAATCGACTTATAATAAATAAAAGGCATAATTACTGATATTCTTATAACATAAATAAATAGATATTTATAGATAATATATTCCATTCAGGACTGTGACTTAATAAAATAATACCAATAATAATAATAATAACTAGATAAAAAAGTTTGTCGAGACAAACTTTAAGTTGGCTTGAGAAAGATGTACCAGAAAGTTTTAAAAATTTTAAAGTTAAGTTTTTTTTAAAGTTTGCTAGGGTGGTTGCTATGTGGTTGCTAGGGTATTCTAGGTGGTTGCTATGCGGTTGCTAAGATACTTGGGGTGGTTGCTAAGGTCTTGCTACGTGGTTGCTAGGGTACTCTGAGTGGTTGCTAGGGTGTTACTATGCAGTTGCTAGGGTACTCGGGTGGTTGCTATGCAGTTGCTAGGGTCTCAGGGTGGTTGTTATGGTACTCGGGTGGTTGCTAGGGTACTCCAGGTTGTTGTTAGGGTGTTGCTATGCGGATGCTAGGGTATTCTGTGTGTGTGTGTGTGTTTG
The DNA here is from genome assembly GCA_039654105.1 of Coreius guichenoti. NCBI lineage: Eukaryota > Metazoa > Chordata > Actinopteri > Cypriniformes > Gobionidae > Coreius > Coreius guichenoti. The sequence continues at coordinate 40,290,712 of CM077180.1, forward strand.
TGAGCGTGAGTGTGTGGGAATGAGTGTGAGAGTGAGTGTGTGAGTATGATGAGTAGATAGATAGATAGATAGATAGATAGATAGATAGATAGATAGATAGATAGATAGACACACTCTCACACACTCTCTCTCACTCACTCATTCACACACACACTTACACACTCTCTCACACATTCACACACTCTCTCTCACACACTCACTCACTCATAGTGATAGATCGACAGAAAGATTAGAAATATTAGATAGAATGGAAGTTTAATTCTCAGTGGCTTAGAAATAGTACACAGAATGGCAGCTAATGGAGTCTAATGAGCCTCAGTGTGTTTAGATTTGAATTTTGTCAGTTGGAGTTTGAACTGTCTTGGCTCATCTGAACATTTCGTCAATGAAAGTCAATGGGATTTTTCAGAGTTTTGATCAGCATTTTTAGGAAAACCATAAGTCTGATCATTCTGAAAAGATATAGCAACTAACTTCAGAACAGTGTGAAGGTCTGAGCCGAGTTTGGTGGTTGTAGCTTTAAAGCTCTAGGAGGAGCAGCAGTCAACGGTTTTAGTAAGAAGAATAATAATAATATTAAGTTTATATAGCATTTCAGTAAGTTGGCTCTCTCAAGCCAACTTAATAATAATAATAATAACACTATCAATAAAAATATGGGGAAATTCTGAATTTAAGAACTGAATCCTAATTTCAATGCATGAGTTGGAATTTGAATCGAATTGGCCACACCCCCACAGGAAGTGGCAAAACGTAAACTTTTACATCACTAATTTAGACAAATTATGGCTATTTACTCCCTGAATCCTATTAGCTACCTTAAAATTTAATTTAAAAAAAGCATTCTCATTTTGAGAAGTACATTTAAAAGGTGCATAATCATGTCTTTTGTCAGTGAGCTCAAAATAAAAGGAAGAAAACGGATGAAAGAAAACGGGAGACTCGGTTTGTGTCACTAAGAAGAGGTTACTTTCCTCTCCAAGTTAATTATTTAAATGCTGAGTCATTTAGCCATTAACCAGCATGCAGTAATCGTTACCAAGAGAGCGCATGTCCCTCACTCGTCTCGCATCCTCATAATACAAAACACCCTTAAATCTTATCAGTAAGAGAACTGTGTGTTGACCTGTGTATGACCTACATAATCTAAGTAAAAACCAGGGTTTTTAATGACAATTAGGCTCTGTTTCAAAACCTCACTGGCTGAATCTGAAATCGCCCCCTAAACCCTCGAGCCATCACAAACAAATTGTGATGGCTAGACGACTGGGCCAGATCTCAATCCAGTCGAGCATCTGTGGGATGTGCTGAACAAACGAGTCACACCTCGCAACTTACAGGACTTAAAGGATCTGCTGCTAACATCTTGGTGCCAGATACCACAGCACACCTTCAGGGGTCTAGTGGAGTCCATGCCTCGACGGGTCAGGGCTGTTTTGGCAGCAAAAGGGGGACCAACACAATATTAGGTCAATATTGGTCATAATGTTATGCCTAATTATATATAGGTCTATATATATATATATATATTATAAGGGCTCAACGTTAAACCTTGTCATGTGCAAATAAATCAGTCATTTAATTGTCTAAATAAAAAAAGTTGCTTGTCTGGAAAAAATAGGATTTTTTAGGATAGGAATATTGTCAGTGTTCTATCAGCTATGACATATTTAAAATTTCATATTTGTGATATTTACCCAGAGGGCGTTTTTTTTTTTTTTTTACCTTTATAAAGGGCATTTTTTCCCCCTAATCTTATTAAATACATGCTTCATCTTTCATTTTAAATTCTTAAATTTGATCAATAAATTCAATTAGAATAATAACACACTATAGGATTGTTACCAATCAAATTAAATCATTTACACTGAAAATTTACAATTGCATTAAATAATGTTATGAGATTGTTTTAAATATATTTTGAATATACAAATAAGAACTAAACCGTCAGTAGGTGGCAGCAAGTGACCGTCTTAATGAGTGAGACACAGGGCCCTATTTTAATGATGTGAGCTCATGGTCTGAAGCTCATGGCGCAGGTGCACTCAGGGCGTGTCCGAATCCACTTTTGCTAGTTTAATGACGGAAAAAACGGTCGGCGCACCAGGTGCATGGTCTAAAAGTGTTGTCCCTAGTCTCTTAATGAGTCATGGGTGTGTTTTGGATGTAACGTGCAATAAACCAATCAGAGTCTCATCTCCCTTTCCCCTTAAAAGCCAGTTGTGCTCGCGCCATGGCGGATTCGCTATTTACGTGCGAATAGAAAGACTGAACGCTTCTCTTTTATTTTTAACATTTAAAAATGTGTGTGTGCTGCTGCGCGTCCCTGTGTGTGTAATCAGAGTGTACGCGCGTTGTGCACTGCCTATAGGCTCATATTACTAACACACCCTTTAAATAACACTAAAAATACTGCACTATTGACTTTAGAGCAGGTGTGTGTTGGTCAATGGCGCAGTCGTTTTCAGTTCCTCACAATAGCAACGCTCCAACAATGCTCCTGAACACACCTGGTTTAGACCAGACGCCCATGGGTGAACAGATGCGCCAGTGCATTTGATATTTAAACAACGTGGAGCTGGACGTGAACATGAGAACTGCGTCCGGCTGAAACTAGCAGAACACACTTGCGCCACGCCTGACGCCACATTGCGCCGGGTGTATGATAGGGCCCTAAGAGTCATTTATTCATTCACACGGCTGATTCGTTCAGGAATGAGGCAGTTGTTTATGAATGTGTCATTGAATCTTTGGCTCGATTTGTTCAAAATGCCTGAATCATTCAGTAATGAGTAAAACAATCAATATTGCGTCTAAAATGTAAGTGACTTTATATTAATTACTTGTTTATTGAACTGTTGTATGAAATCAGTGTCACATTTTCAATCGTGATGCTGGTATTCAGTAAAAATAAATAAAACAAATAAAATAATGTCGGCCCAGATCCGGCCCACATCTGGTACGCGTGGAATCCACATGTCCACCGGATCTGGGCCGACACTATTTGCTATATCATATGTTAAAAATATAAATTAACCGTAGTATGTTAAACGGGGGTCTAAAGCTATTTCATGCATTCTGACTTATGACGGAGTATTTCTGTGCCAAATACACTCCTTCAGGATTCAAACAAGTTTCGGGAAGTTTTTTTCAAGTATGGCCCTGTATGACGTCATAAAGGGCGGAATTCCTTGTATGCGCACTTCTCCCGGATGAGCGCACACACACACACACACACACACACACACACACACATCACCCAGAGCGAGAGCAAGAGGGCGTCCATTAACGAGCTTCATTCAGGTTGCGGGAGCCGTCGGCGGCGCTGGCGTTGTGTTTTTAGACCACGAGATCGACAATGTCACTAAAGAAGTGTGTTTCTGGTGTGAGGGAAAGATCACCTTGTTCAGCTTCACAAATAACCCAGTGTTAAGGGAACAGTGGATGCAGTTTGTGTTTCCGGAGTTCTGCAAGTGTGTGTGTTTGTTCACGGTCATGAGTGGAAACCACAGGCGGTGAGCGAAACTGCATCAAATGTGTGTGTTTTGTTGGCAATCGGCGCGTAAGTGCATATAATGTGAACAACACCAACGTATAGTGAATCGAGAGTTATCCAGGGATAACACTCGTGTGCGCGTGTGTGTGTTTGTTTGTGTGTGTGTGTGTGTGTGTGTGTGTGTGTGTGTGTGTGTGTGTGTGTGTGTGTGTGTGTGTGTGTGTGTGTGTGTGCATGTGTGTGTGTGTGCGTGTGTGTGTGTGCTCATGACTCTTTAGCTCCGCACACTGCACGCCTCCACGAGCTCGGCTGTTTTCATAACTGAGTCTCTTTGTGTGTGCTGTGCTCATTTGTTGCCATTTCTCCTCGAGAGGCCAAAATAGTCGCAATTTCGAGCCTTGACGAAGGAGTGAATGAAAACAAGTGAGCGAATTCAGACAGCATTGAGTGTGCATCGGCAGTGCACTGGATAACGTCCACTATGGTTTCGGACACCACTACAAATGGCTGTCCCCTCAAATAATGAGGGTATAGGGGCGATTTCGGATTCAGACACTGTCTTGCTGCCTTATAAGGGACTTTTTCTGTTCTTTTTTATAATGAATGAACTACATATACAATCAATATCTGCTTTGCCCAGCATTTTGGTACCTTTCAAAATAGCGTGCATATGATGCCTTAAAATGCTGGCATTGGAAGAAAGCTTTAAAAACAACACCACCACCTTCTTCCATACTGCTCAGAGCCGTGACTGAAAGATTTGATACGAGGACCAATTTACGTATATCAGACTGAAACACTGAATGCAATAAGCTTTGATAAATGCAAGCATGTTTGATCATTGCTATGACTTAGTTTTGGTTATTGATTGAATTTCTTGCTTTTGTGAAATCCTTCTCTATAGTGGTCATGCTTGCTTACTGACTGGCTTTAGTAAAGAGGGGAAGGCCTCGAGGCTCGAAGCGCTGTGCAAAATAAGCGTTGCAAATCTCTGTGACTACAGGCCACAACATCGCAAGCAGAAAAACACACAAACAGAGACAGCGAAAGATCGTCCATATCACCGTATTATGAAGAAGATTATCAGTTATTAACCATACAAGAGTTGCAAACCAGCCTAATGTACTATTTAGCCATAATACTACCCAGACATGCACTATTTGTTCTCTGGCAGCGTCTCTGACAGCTTGATAGACGTTGCTTATCAAGGTTGACAGATTACATATGCTGCGCTCTTTGGGAAGTGAAACAATCCTTTCATAAATGCACGATACTGTTCTCTTGCAAGGCAGAAATAATTTAAAGACCCATGGGTTAATTACTATCGTGCTAAGCATGAAATATTGCATCCGTATATCTATATTACAATTCTGTCAAAATGTAAAGAGGGATATATTTATAAAATCTAAAACTGTATACCGAACAAAGTTGAATCATTATCGCTGGCTCATATTATTATTACTATTATTAATAATAGTAAAAAAAATTGTATTTGACAGTGATAATGTCTCAAAAAGTGAGACATAATAATAAAATATATTTAAAAATATATGTATTTTTATAATCTACCGAATGGAATACAAAGAAATTCAAGTTTTGTGACAAAACATAAATATTTAGACAGATTATTTATTCCCTGAATCCTATTAGCTACCTTAAAATTTAATTTAAAACAATATAAAAGGCATTCTCATTTTTAAAAAATTTAATTTAAAAGGTGCACAATCATGTATTTTGTCAGTGAGCTCAAAATAAACGGATGAATTATACACTGTAAAAAATGATATGATCAATAAACATATGTTTTTGCATTGCTACATTTTAAAAGTTAAAATAAGCAAATTTCAACTTTTTATGTTATACACAGTAAAGAAAATATTTTCATGATTTATCACAGTTTTTTTTCTTTTGTCAAATCAATTTAGGTAATTAATGTGGTTCAGATAACATAATATTTTGAGTTTCTGTTGTTTAAACCAATCTCCTTCAAATTTTTAATTTCAATGAATTTAAGGCAACCAGATGAGTTACTTTTTTAGGTTAAACCAACAATATTTTTTGCATTGACAAGATTCAACTCATTATTTTAAGTCTGTTTAATGTAATTTAAGTCGCAATGACCTAAACATCAAAGTTGATTGTACTTAAAAATTTAAGGGAGCAACATTTTTTACAGTGTAGATGAATAAAATAATAAAATAATAATTAAAAGACTATTATTATTAAGACATTAATTAAGACAATTATTAAGACAATACTGAGGTGATCAACTCGGACAGGGATACTATTTTCATAAGAGAGAGTTCAAATGTTCATTTCCAGAAACACTATCTGAACAGACTTGCGACCCATTTTTGATTTCAACCCACCAGTTGACTTGAGAGAACCATCATTTACAGTATAAAAAGAAATATAACATAATATCCTATTTAGGTGCAAATGTCCACAATAAGACCACACACAACTTAATTTTGCATTACGTAAAGCCTTACATAAACAGCATCAGAATTCCCTGATTTCATACAGCATGTGAGACGAGATAATCCACTGGGGACTGGCATGTGTGGGCACACAGCGGACAAATCCAGCCTCTGCCCCACACGAGCGCACGACTGGCACCGACCCAACACCCTCAGAAAGCAGCTGGTGCGCGGTACACACTCCAGAGCAAACATGAGACGCTTTTTTGGAGTCATTCACCCCAGGTCAAATGACTCCAGTGCATCTATATATATATATAGGCTACTGCAACAACCAATTCTAAACTTTATGCATGCATACTTGCATATCTGGCATTTCAGGATAAATGCATTAGGAATACTGCAGTTTTTACAGATTGATAGTCAGAGGAAAGAAAAATCAATTTAAATGAAGAGAAAAAGCTGTATTCTCTTGCTGCATGTCAACAGTTGTCTCACTTGTGTCTCATTTTAAGAGAAACAGCTCAGACAAAGTTCATGCTGAGCTAAACATCTGAGCAATCAAATTCTCTCTGTTATCATGGGTAGTTTATACGCAATAATCGATATCAAACAGGTCATACACAGACAAAAATCATAACAAAACTTTCGTTTTTAAAGAAACATGCTATTATCTACAACCTGACCAAGGAAATTATTTTATAATTATTTTAAAGACACATTTTGGAGCGCAACTAGAATCCTAAAATGACTTTTCCCATTTTTTTATTTTTTTTTAAATTCCGTGATATTTTCAGGTTATTCATGACCGTGGGAATCCTGATACGCTTCTTGTCAAGAAGTAGCAGCGTTGAAACGTGCGGAACACGCTCCCGTCGTTACCGTACCCGTGGTCGGGAACATGACAGCAAACGCATCAACGCTGAACCACTAACTATCACACGCCTCTTTTAATCAATAATTCAACGGCTTGCCTCCTTTGTAATGGTAAACAACCGTGCAGAATTGCTTAGGACTACAAATATGAACGGTGATTAAAAATAAAAACAAACTGACGCGTAAACGGAGAGATCTCGGGAAACTGGGGCGCTGCGAAACGCGCGCGGAGGACGCGTTCCGCGCTCGAGGTACTTACGTGTAGTGCTGGGGAAAGAGGAGCGTCGCCGTTCCCGGTGAGGAGACGCTGAGGAACAGCACAGTTTGGACGGAGAGGACGCAGAACAGACCGGAGGACTGAGCAAACATCGCCATTTTCCATTAAAAATTTAAGAAACTGGGTAGATAATAAACGGAACCGGTGGTCAAACGAATGAAGACTGACGCCGAGGTGTCGACGCGGATGGAGAGGGCTCGTTAAGATCCAAAGCCGCTGTTAAATCTCAATCGGTAACGGGGCTGAGGGAATGATTGGCCCGAGACAAGGCAGTTCGGAGACGCTGCTGCCGCCACTGGCGCGCTGCTGTTGCCGCTGCTTAGCCTTATTTGCTCGCTCTCTCTCTCTCTCTCTCTCTCTCTCTCTCTCTCTCTCTCTCTCTCTCTCTCTCTCTCTCTCTCTCTCTCTCTCTCTCTCTCAGGGAAGAGCGGGGGAAGCGCGTGCTATCACTGCGCGACAGACGGGGGCGCGCGTCTTGGAAAGACCCTATTGTCCAGTAGTTATCCAACTATACGCATTAAATATGACCGATACTGCAGGTGAAATATAATATGTTGAAAATGGAACATGGTATCCTTTAAGTACTATATAACATATTTTAGTACCATACCACCTGATATCTATATATTTTTTGGTGTAATATTTACTTACACTTTATTTTCACTCAGACATTTATTGCGAGTAAATTTCACAAATTATTAAATTAAATTAAACGTAAAATTTTGAAGTAGAGAAACTGAAATGGTATTTTCTTGTAAAACATAGGCCTACTTTTATTTGCAAATAATTTTTATAGTGTACAAAAAAAGCACTGTGGTGTTAGTATAGGTACAGAAATGGCATCAAATCATGCAACACGTAATAAAAAAAATCGATATATTTTTAAGATTTAAGTTTTTTATTATTTATTTTTTATTTTATTTATTTTTCTATATTATTTAAAAAACTAAACTGAATATTAGAAACTAATAGAATATTGCAACTAAAATTGTCACTGAACATTTGTCTTCGTATGCAATTTTTCTTATTATTGAGAAGTATTTATGTTTAGACTAGGGACTAAAAAATATCTATTTAATTGTATTATAGGCATATATTATATTATATTATATTATATGATATGTTAGTAGTTACAGTAATGGCATCAAATATACCATGGTATTTTTAAGCATACCATGGTACATATCCAAAAAAAATCATGGTATTACAATAGTAGTTTTTTGTAAGTGAGATTCTGGGCATTTAAACCCATTTAACCACGCAATAACAAAAAAGGTGCCGATATTACCCTGTTTTTTGGGCATGATACCATAATAATACCATCGGCCTATATTTTTTGGACACCATTATAATACCATCATTTTTAGACATGTACTATAGTAGTTCCATAGGGTTTTTATGTATATCGATCAATACATCGATCAAATGATGCAACATGTAATTTTAAAAAAATCGATATATATTTTTAAGATTTAAGTTTTTTTTATTTAAATTTTTTATATTTAAATTGGGACACAGGATTTGCATTCAATATCAGATTGTATTGTGATGAAACGTCCAATTTACACACTAGATACCATGATCCTACCACGGTGCTCCATACAAAAAGTACTGTGTTAGTACCATGGTATAGGGATGTTTCAAATTGTAATACTTAGTGAATGGGTTGTTTTAACCCAGCGGTTGGGTTAAATGTTTGCTTAAAACAACCCAATCGCTGGGTTAAAACAACCCAATCGCTGGGCTAAAACAACCCAATCGCTGGGCTAAAACAACCCAATCGCTGGGTTAAAACAACCCAATCGCTGGGTTAAAGCAACCCAATCGCTGGGCTAAAACAACCCAATCGCTGGGTTAAAACAATCCAATCGCTGGGCTAAAACAATCGCTGGGTTTGTCCATTTTCAACCCAACTTGGGTTGTTTTTAATCCAGCATTTTTTAGAGTGTATGGTACTGAAAACTATGTGCTAATAGTAAAATCTTTTAAAACAAAGCATTTCACAAAAATAGTTTATTAGGTTTTGCACTAAAAATCACCAAAGCACCAGTTGTTTAAAGGACATTGAGCAAAAAAAATGGAGAAAAATCAGTGAAGAGAAAAGATCTGTGTTATCTAATCCAATGGCATTCATATTCATTCAATTAGTTTAGAACAACACACACACACACACGCACACTCTCTTTGTGCTCTGTGTGCAATGTGCAGAAAGTCGGAATTCATTCAATCTTGTTGGAATTCCCTAATTCATGAGTTCATCCTTCTCTTGTTGTCTGTAGTTGGAGCGTGAAACACAGTTGTCCTTCAGAGCCGCTGCGTCACGAGGATGTTATCGCACAACCCGATCAGAAAGGGACAAACGACACACTGCCTCTTCCTCAAACACACTGCTCAGGTGCCCTTGACTCGGTATTGATCAGAGCAGACAAAACACAGTGTCAGCCTCTCTCTCGCTCACACACGCAAGAGTGTCACGCCTGCATTCAGTTTGTCCTTTTCTCCCGTGTGTGTGTGTGTTTGCGTGATGGATAATTGCAACATGATTTAGGTTGTCAGTATCTGGTAAACTCCTTTCCATTCATTTTCTGTTCCCCACTGTGTCTGTTTGTAATCATACTGTACGTTTACATGTTTCAACAATTTCAAAGTAAACGTCTTTTGTCAATTTTGAAACCTGTAGAGGACTCAGGTAGACAATGGCAATCTAAAATATCTATATAATACAATATTGCAACTAAAATTGTTGTCACTGAACATTTGTCTTCATATGAAATCTTATAATCAAGTTCTTATCACTGAGAAGTATTTAGGTTTAGACTATGGACTAAAAAAATCTCTTTAAAAGTAATATAGGCATATATATATATATATATATATATATATACACTATATTGCCAAAGTTTTGGGACGCCTGCCTTTACATGCACATGAACTTTAATGACATCCCATTCTTAATCCGTAGGGTTTAATATGGAGTTGGCCCACCCTTTGCAGCTATAACAGCTTCAACTCTTCTGGGAAGGCTTTCCACAAGGTTTAGGAGTGTGTTTATGGGAATTTTTGACCATTCTTCTAGAAGCGCATTTGTGAGGTCAGGCACTGATGTTGGACGAGAAGGCCTGGCTCGCAGTCTCCGCTCTAATTCATCCCAAAGGTGTTCTATCGGGTTGAGGTCAGGACTCTGTGCAGGCCAGTCAAGTTCCTCCACACCAAACTCGCTCATCCATGTCTTTATGGACCTGGTGCGCAGTCATGTTGGAACAGGAAGGGGCCGTCCCCAAACTGTTCCCACAAAGTTGGGAGCATGAAATTGTCCAAAATGTCTTGGTATGCTGAAGCATTAAGAGTTCCTTTCACTGGAACTAAGGGGCCAAGCCCAACCCCTGAAAAACAACCCCACACCATAATCCCCCCTCCACCAAACTTTACACTTGGCACGATGCAGTCAGGCAAGTACCGTTCTCCTGGCAACCGCCAAACCCAGACTCGTCCATGGGATTGCCAGACAGAGAAGCGTGATTGGTCACTCCAGAGAACACGTCTCACTGCTCTAGAGTCCAGTGCGGCGTGCTTTACCCCACTGCATCCCACGCTTTGCATTGCACTTGGTGATGTAAGGCTTGGATGAGCTGCTCGGCCATGGAAACCCATTCCATGAAGCTCTCTACGCACTGTTCTTGAGCTCATCTGAAGGCCACACGAAGTTTGGAGGTCTGTAGCTATTGACTCTGCAGAAAGTTGGCGACTTCTGTGCACTGTGCGCCTCAGCATGCGCTGACCCCGCTCTGTGATTTTACGTGGCCTACCACTTCATGGCTGAGTTGCTGTTGTTCCCAGTTGCTTCCACTTTGTTATAATACCACTAACAGTTGAGCGTGGAATATTTAGTAGTGAGGAAATTTCACGAATGGACTTATTGCACAGGTGGCAACCTATCACGGTACCACGCTTGAGTTCACTGAGCTCCTGAGAGCGACCCATTCTTTCACAAATGTTTGTAGAAGCGTCTGCATGCCTAGTGCTTGATTTATACACCTGTGGCCATGGAAGTGATTGGAACGCCTGAACTCAATGATTTGGAGGGGTGTCCTAATACTTTTGGCAATATAGTGTACTTCAAAAAAAAATTTTTTTTATAATTTATATAGTATTCACTAAATATAAAGGATTCATAAACATTTGTTTCTAAAGCTGTGACAGTAAACATGCTGTCAATACAACCATAGTCTGCAGCATATACACAAATTATTGCTCATTTTGTTGCTATTAAAAACTATTGCTGACTTTTTGCTTTTGGAACATGCATGAGGCTAGGCTACTTCCACATTGAGTTGAGAAGAACTGGCTGGTTGGTCATAGGAGCAAAATTCATACTGTTATGCCATCTGATGTTAGGTTGTCTAATGCAAGATGACGACATCTTTCTTTAGAGTCTGGTGCATGAGTGTTGCTGTAAAAACACATCACACCTCTCTTGTACAGAAAAAAAGTAAAGGAAAAATAAAGATAGCAAGAGGGAAAGAGACTAAATAAACCTGCATTGAGATTCAAGAGAACATGACTGCAAATATGTGGCACATGCATGTAAGAAGAGAGAGAGAGAGATGAAGGAAACGATGACCTAAAGTGGTAGAAAGATGCATATTGTATTGATCCCTGGTGTGAATTCAGCTGTAGTTGTAGGTGGATTAATGATAATCAATGGTCGCCTTAGATGGAGGGCAATTTCTGAATTGCTGTATTCACTTTCATGTTTAAATAAACACTGACCATTGATTCTACAATTCATCAATCTAAACACAAAAAATACATATAAAATAGATTAAATATAAAGTAAATCTTATAAAAAATAAGATAAAACAATTAAATAAAATAGGTATCACGGTACAATCCTACTATTTCTAATATAATAATTCCATTATAATTCTAATTTTTTTCCAACAAAACAAAACTATATATATACTTAAAATTAAAAAAAATTAAGCCTTAATATTTATGCATATCAATTAATAGTAAAATTCCATAAAATTGAATTGAATAATCCTTATATATTTTAATTGAATAACTGAACAATCCTTAAGCAATTATTCAATTAAAATATGTAAGGACTGTTCAGTTATTCAATTAAAATTAGTGCTGGGCAATCGATTAATCACGATTAACCGCATCCAAAATAAAAGATTGTGTTTACATAATATATGTGTGTGTGTACTGTGTGTAATTATTATGTATATATAAATACACACTCCTTCATGTATATATTTAAGAAATATTTGCATGTATATACTGTATATATATATATTTATATTTATATAATTTATATTGTATATACATATATTTTATATATAAATATAACATATTTTTCTTAAATATATACATGCATGTGTGTGTATTTATATATATATATATATATACGTAATTATACACAGTACACACACATATATTATGTAAACACAAACTTTTATTTTGGATGCGATTAATCGATTGCCCAGCACTAATTAAAATATGTAAGCATTGTTCAATTATTCAGTTAAAATATGTAAGGATTATTCAATTCAATTTGATGGAATTTTAAGGCTTTTTTTTAGATTTACACATTTAAATTAATAGTAAAATTCCATCAAATTGAATTGAATAATCCTTATATATTTTAATTGAATAACTGAACAATTCTTAATCAATTATTCAATTAAAATATCTAAGGATTATTCAATTATTCAAATAAATTATGTAAGGATTATTCAATTATTCAATTAAAATATGTAAGAACTGTTCAATTAAATTTAATGTATATATACTACACAAATTTTTTTATAGATTTTTTTTAAGATGTACAGATTTCAAAATAATAGTAAAACTCCATTCGGTATATTATTATTGGTATTACTATGGTATCATGTCAAAAACATGATAGCACCATAGTACGTTTAGTAAGTGAAGTAAATACTATGATACATGAATATGGCACAGAACATTTATGAGTGTATATGTTATTTTTACTGGAGTAAATGGGTTGAGCAGGCCTCCTTCCTCCTAGACACATTAAGCATCAGTCCCTTAGTGAACATGCAATGAGGAGACCTTTCCCGAATCCAGCCAACCATCAGAAAAGTATCGATTCCTGGGAAGTGGCCAATGCTGAAAATGAGAAGTAGGCACTGATCCCTCTTCCTCTAGACGGGCCTGACACACAAGCAGCTTAACTGAGCATAGAGGAGACCAATGGGGTGTGATTGGCATTGCTGTACATCACTGTTCTCCCTAATTGAGTCTTACATTGTGTTGAGGAAGGAGGAAGGGAAAGAGACAGAGAAAAAGTGAAAAGCCCAGAGGAAAACTGCATAGCTCAGAGGTTGATCTTTTATAGAGACTTAATGGAGTTCACAGTTCGGTTTCGTTTAAGGATCAGCTTTCTCAGATGTTTCTTCTAAAATGCCCAAGGACATAAAAAAAGAAACTAGATTTTTACATTTTCTGAAGAAAAGCGAGTGGTGTTTCTCACCACCATGATAGGGTCCTACCCAGACAGCAATAGTGTCTTCCCAGATCTGGCCCACATCTGGTATGTGTGTATTCCACGTGTACCAGGTGTGGGCCGACACCATGGTGCTGTCAGGGTATGGTCTTCTGGGTGCTTCTCCCTACAGTGTAAGTTTCTTGACACAAGAATAGCACTATAAAATTAAAGCTGCAAGCAGCGATGAAAGGGCCCTCGCACCTGGGAGCACCGCCACCCGGTGGCCTCAGGAAAACAGCGAATAGTGGGCGACATGCATTTAAGTGGGTAAATATAGGAGAAATATGGCAAAGTCACTTCAATGTGCCACACTTCCTGCTGCCAGCAGGTGGTGCTTTGACTATAACCGAATATTGGCATGTAGATGTCTTCAGGCCTGGACTATTATCAAACGTGTGAAGTTTGGGGCAGATCGGACACTGTATGCCTGAGTTACAACAACTTCCTGTTTTGTGGCGTAAATCGCATACATTAGCACTTAGCCAAGTTTTGCTTGATTTAATGTGTTTCTAGCATGTTTGGGACATGATGGCATATTTAAATGTGTTTCTGGGAGGGAATTACAGTGTAAAGCATGCCATTTCCTGTTGCCAGCAGGTGGCGCTATGACTAACTAATACTGGCATGTAGATGTCTTCAGGACAGGACTCTTATCAAACATATGAAGTTTGGGGCAGATCGGACATTGTATGCCTGACTTACAACAGCTTCCTGTGTCATGGCGAAACATCAGATTTTGACAGGCCGCCACGGACACGCCCTTCAGCGAAAACTCAAGATCTTCACAATTTAACATCACAAAGGCCTTTAGATTAGACTGTGCAAATATGATGTTGATCTGATTAAATCACTATGAGGAGTTAATCACAGTGTAAAACATGCCATTTCCTGTTGCCAGTAGGTGGCGCTATGACTGTAACTGAATATTGGCATGTAGATGTCTTCGGGCCAGGACTCTAATAATACATGTGAAGTTTGGGGCAGATCTGACATTGTATGCCCGAGTTACAACAACTTCCTGTTTTATGGCGAAACATCGAACTTTGTCAGGTCGCCACGGACACGCCCTTCAGCGAAAACTCAAGATCTTCACAACTTAACGTCGCAAAGGCCTTTAGATTAGACTGTGCAAATATGATGTTGATCTGATTAAATCTCTAGGAGGAGTTTGTTAAAGTACAACGTCTGGAAATGGCAAAATTTGCAACAATTTTGCAAAGAAAATTCAAAATATCTGACTTCCTGTTGGTTTTCAGATTTCGTACCAGGAGACTTTTTTGTAGGTATTGGGCTGTTACATGTGTCTACCGAATTTCATACCTGTACGTGAAACGTAGCGGGAGGGGCACTTCGTTGAAATGTTGTAGGTGGCGCTATCGAGCCATTTTGCCACGCCTAATTCTGAAACCCATATCAGACGTAAATTTTCACCACTTTTGACGCGTGTGCAAAGTTATGTGAGTTTTCGAGCATCATTTGGGAGAAGAATAATAATAGGCTGAACAATTCCAATAGGGTCCTCACACCATCGGTGCTCGGGCCCTAATTAATTTGTATACCATATTTTACACACAGATTATTTGGCCTTAGAAGAATTTAATGAGAAATATTTAAGTTTATATTGAGATCTCCAACTTTAAATGGTAGACTTTGGCATATCTATGAGAACAGTTTGAGATGTCTTAAAGTCTAGAGGAGACACATCTGACAATAATGGCGTCTTTTACCCAGGAGAAATAACTGAGAAACAGAAAATTAAAAGTCAATATAACAGTAGGGCTGCCCGATTTAGGGAAAAATATACACTGCAAAAGCTGCTTTTTTAGTGCGAATTTTTTAACAGCTTTTTTAACTGCGAATTTAGTAATTCAGGACTTTTATTTCTTATGCATATTTTGTTATTATTTTATCATTATTTTAATACCTTTTTCTATGTAAAGCACTTTGAATTACCATTGTGTATGAAATGTGCTATATAAATAAACTTGCCTTGCCTTTTCTTACTTAGATTTTTTGTGTTGTTTCCAGTCCAAATATCTAAAAAAGCATTTACTAGACAAGTAAAAATTGTCTTGTTAATAATTCATAATAAGTCAATAAGTCAACAATTATGTCAATAAATAATAAATAAGTCAAAATTAAGTGAGTTTGTGAAATGGGGTAAGCAGAATAATCTTATTTCAATCACAAAACTCACTTAATTTTTTTCTGAAAACAAGACAATAATTTTTACTTGTCTAGTAAATGCTTATTGATTTAACAATTTTTAGATATTTGAACTGGAAACAAGACAAACAAATATTTTTTCTGATAAAAAAAAAGTAAAATAAAAATATAAAAATTATTATAATAATAATAGTAGTAGTATTAGTAGTAGTAGTAGTGGTAGTGGTGTTACGAACCGCTCCGAGAGGTTGAAGATCCAAATGCAGCTTTATTGGGACAAACCAACGAGCAAAGGGCAAACAGTCCAAATAAGCAAATAAGACCAAATAAGCTACATTTACGAATCTTTTGTTTCGGATCAGTGTATCAAAATGCCAAATGATTTCAGTAAACGAGGCTTCGTTACGTCATAACTGTTCATGCGGATTCACTGGGAACCATTGAACAAGTCTCTATGGGTTTTACCTGATCTCTGATCATTTTTATACAATTGTAGACATTTTAATTAGACATTAGTATAATTTTAAGGAATAATAGTTCATAGTCTCATATTGGTCTGTTTCGCTGAGCCATCCATGGAACAAACAAAACAAGCCCCATTTAATCTTATTACATGATTAGTTAATTGCATTTGATAGATTTTACTTTCAATAAAACATTTGCAATGGGTTTGTAAAAGGTGTTTTTATGCGTGAGTTATTTCCACTGTTCTACCAGCAGGAGTCACCAAGCGTTTCGAGCGCTTCGAAACAGTCGGAGAAATTGGTTCAATTGTTTCTTCCATCACTACAGCAAACACAGGCAAAAAGGGTAATCAATACAGACGGAGAATAAAAAAAAAACAGGATAACGCCCAGAAATGCAGTGTAACAACATACAAGACTTTGCAAAGAATGATTGAAAACACAGGGCTGATATATGCAGAGTTAACAAGCATAAATAATGAGCCCAGGCAGTGGGTTATGGGAAATGTAGTCTATTATAAGATCGGGAGGACGAGCGCCCTCTAGTGGATCATGGGCACTCCAGCTGGTGGATGTGACAAGTAGTAATGATAATCAAAAATATAGCTGCGAGCAGCAGTTATCGGGGTTCAAGCGGTTTAAGGCCTTTAAGCACAGCCATAGAAAGATATTATGTTTTATTTAGAAAGCCTATTACCATCTTAATCATAGATGGAAATGACCATTTATAGCCAATACAGGCAATTTACCATTGGATGATTTAAAGCTCTTTAACAGTTAAAGCCCCACCTATGGGCCGATCTCCATCAAAGTATGCATGCTTCTTTAGAATCATGTCCCGCATGTGCTCACGTAATGAAGTGAAGTTCTGAGTTTTCGTTTAGGAACGATAGGCATTTTGGTTAGACTTGGCAACACCTGTTTTTTAAATGACCCTGCTATAGCTATCCAAAGGTCAAAGTGCAAAATTTTTTGATAACTATTGACCTAGAGAGTCCCGAGAATTGTGCCGCAGTGGTTTTATTGAGTTTGCCAAAGTTGTTTTTTTAAATAATCTCCAGTATTTAACGAGCGATTCGATGGACAGTGGCGGTCCTAGACGCAAAGTTGCTCAGCATGAGGAGTTCTACCATGCGGCGTGAATGTCATGGCCATGTGCGAAAAATCATGCGATACACAATCCTGAAAAAATACGAAGGCGCCCCCTGGTGGCTGATTTCTTTCGAATTTCTCACAGGCCTCTATGGCCGTGAGTCAAACAGGCCCAGCGAGTTTTGTTCCAACCGGCCTCCATTAACCTTGTCTGATAGCAGATGGCAGACATGTTTTTTGATATACGTCAGTGTCCACATAGACAATCATGGCAAAGACAAAGACACTGCGTGCCAATTTTCAAATCAGTCGGACTAACGATGAAGTAGCTATAGCCATTTTCAAGTTTTTTTCCTGTTAAAGCGCCACCAACCGCCACCAACACTCCTTTTTCACGCGAGCACAGAATGAGCTCTTACATGGGTGTGCTGAGTTTGGTGGAAATATCTCATTCCGTTCCCAAGTTATAGCCATTTTAGTAAAAGTGGCTCCTCCCACTTCAAACGTTTTGGCGGCCCTTAGGGACCGTGAACCGAAATGTCGACTTTTTTTTGATAACTATTGACAGTCAGACTCCAGAGAATCTTGCTGCACTGGTTTGGTTCCGATCACACCAAAAACCTAGGACTAGTTCGCAAAAGTAGGTTTTGCAAAAAAATCCAAAATACGCAAAAATTTCGCCAAATCGACAAGCAAATCTGAGGCATGCATTTTGTCCGTCTTGAGCCAAGGATTCCAACGATATAAGACACTTGAGTTATGAGCGAATTCGTACTTTTCACCACCGTAGCGCCCCCGTCAGGCCGATCTGGGCGAGATTTGGTGACGTCGTAGGCGGTGTGAGTACTACCAGCCCTCAAAGTTTCAAGTCTCTACGACTTACGGTTTGGTCTGCCCGATCACTTTTAGGGGAGAATGCTGATCCTTGGAAATTTTAACAATTACAATAGGGTTTCAGCGCTGCACACTGGAACCCCTAACAAGAAGTTTTACAATTGTAATGTTTCACTGTAAAAATAAGAAAACAAATAATTTACAGTACAACTGTAAAATTACAACATTTATTTAATAATAGCACTAAGCCATATTGCTATTTCAGTTTTATTTCAATTAAATGTGCAGTCCTCTTTTTATTTTCATTAATGTGACGTATTTCTGAGATTGATTGGATTATGAAAAATGGATATTAATATTATCAACAGCTTGTGTGGCCTTGGTGACATCATCCAAACAGGAAGGTCGTTTCAGGGGCAGAGCGAGTTACAGTTACATGAAAGATTTTGGATCAATGAATTTTTGGAATAGCATGCATCAATGAATTGTTAACAATAAAACCAGGAACACAGAGTCAACTTTCATGTTGATTTAAAGCAAACATCTCCATTTAATCTCAATTCTGTCTAGGAGAACCAACTGAGACATTAAAGAGATCTAATTTCCCAGACCAGACAGCAACATAGTGTCGGCTCAGATCCGGGCACATCTGGTACATTGGATTCATGGGGATTCTGGGGATTCTGGGGATTCAACATGTACCAGATGTGGGCCGGATCTGGGCCGTCACTATGTTGCTGTCTGGTTTAGGATTTTCCTTTCCTACAGGAAGCAGAAAGGCAGATAGTGCCAGAAATACGGTGAAACCAGGACTCCAGCAGCCATTCTGCTACTCGGCGAGAGACAACATACTTCCGTAGAGGAGCCGTATGAAAGAGTAAAACACACAGACGAATGGGCTCAAGCTCAATCGATCCCAGCCGGTCTGGGAGCCTGTGAGTGGTGAAAGAGCCTGTCAGTAGCGATCAGATACTGATCAAGGAAAAGAGGCAGAAATGTGTAGCGTTAATCCGAGATGGCTCAAGGTAGGGCCAAGGGGGAAACTCATGCACCTAGACACATAAACACAAGCATGCACGGCCACACACACATACACACACGCACAAGTAGGACATGCTTGAAGAGAAATTAATCATAGCGTATGGCTTCTGTCTCGAAGATAGGAAGAGGGCACGAAGCATTCTCTCACTAATACTAAAATAACCCCTCCATACATGTGGACTCCTGCGGCCCACTCGCTTGTCTTATCTTCTGCTCTCTTTATCCATTTCTTCTCTCTCTGGCCGTGCAGCAATATGTTCAGCTTAAGAGGAAAAGCGACCTCGACAACAGACCTCTTGCCCCACAGAGTACAGAGACCCTCAGAGCGGGTCTGTTTAACACAGCTTTACTACACCGCACAGAGTCATGTTTGCTGATGTATAAGCCTGGGAAAGCAAGGGCCCGTGATAATATGACTTGTTTTCCACACTTAAAGACAACCTGAAAATGAATACGCAACCGGTTTTATTTCTGTAATGTGATGTCTTTTGTGAAACAGGGAACTCAATGGGGGCAGAGGGAGGACAGGATCCTCTTTTGGAAATTATTTATTTATGTATTTATTTATAATAATATACACATTATAATAATTAATTATAATAATATTTATATATATTTAATAATATATTAATATATAAATGTATTTATATAATTGTTCAAAGAGAATATATATATATATATATATATATATATATATACAGTATATCCTCTTTGAACAATTGTATATAAATAAATAAAATGGTATATATATATATCATATTGATTTATTAATTAAATTAATTATAATATTTATTTATATATCCGAAAGAGAATCCACATATGTAAACTACCAGTTCATAAAAGAACATTTGTTGAACAATTATATAAATTAATAAAAAATATATAAATAGTATTATAATTTTTTATATACACACATTGTTTTATTATAATAATAAATATTATTTACAATAATTAATTTTAATAATATTTCATTTATTTTATTGATGCATTTATTTATATAATTGTTCAATTAATTATAATATTCTGTAAACAATATCAAATCTTGGCATTTATGTACATTAGTCTTTTAAATAAGAGGATGCTAAATAAACAAACTGAATTCATACATTATTGTCATTATATTTAACGGCAAGTCTTTTAAGCATCGTTTAATTTACAATAAAGTTACAATAAAGATTAATCAGTGGTTGACAGGAGATAAACGGCTTGTCCTCAGACTGCAAAACACTAGCAGAGACCTTTCCCACAAGGCTGCAGGGCATACTGGGAGTTTTCTGCTCAAATGCCAGAGTGTCTTAAACTGATGATGAGTCACACACACACACACACACACACACACACACACACACTCAGCCAACCCTTGGAGACGGCATAGAGGAATGAGGTTTCATCATTCAGACTCGTTAGAGCTGGCGGAAGTGCACTAGCAGCTGATCTGAGACGTCTTGTAGACAATTTTATCACTGTTTGGACCACATGAGATTTATAGATGCTTGACTTACAATTATTAACACAGGACATCTGTTATTTCATGTGTTAAAGAAGGTCACTAATGTGTGTCAAGACGGCAGCAAAGAAGAACAAAGCAAAACAGTGAAGAGACACTAGTTTTTCTTCTCTATTGTGCCGTATATCAGAGTGAAACGGCTTCTCAAACAAGAACAAATGTAGGGCGGGGCTTGATTTTGTCTGTGTGGAATTGATTGGATGGTTGTGGTTTGCTATTGGCTGATCTCATGTGAGTGACAGGTTGCCCCGCCCTCGTCATCAGAGAAGAGAAGAGAGGGAGGGGAAGTTATTCTGATTCAAGATTACGAGGCACGTGAATTTTGAACATGGATAAATCATTTACAGTAAAAAGTGCAATATTCCATTGGAAAAAAAAAATAATTGTCCATTTTGATTTCAATATGTAAAGCAGAAAAATCTAAACTGAACTGAAATGACAAAGTTTGCCTGTGAAACACAAATGTACCTTGTCAGGGAAAGCAGTCCCATCTGAATAATGCTTTTAAATGTGTTCAACAGAAGAAGAAAAAAAATGCAATTTCACAAATTTGATCAGATTTGTGCATTTGGAAGATTTCTTTCCATCATGTTTCTAACTCCCACGACGACATGTGACTGTAAAAGACATTTTACTCTGAATATTGCATGAGCAGTGAAAATATGCATGTTTTAAAGCTAATGCCATTTCTAGAGCATTTTAACTGGCGGGAGTAAGCGGCGGATAAATATACATTGAGGGGGGCAATCATGTTATAGCCCACCTTAAATGTCAAGCATAAAACAAATGCTATTTTTAAATTAGACAAGAACAAAGGACTGACCAACTAAAACAGAGGAGAAGAATGACTGAACAATAACCACAAATAAAGTCTAAATCAACATACATGACCAAAATGTATTGATTTACAACACTGAATTTGAAGGAACAATATCTGTTTTGTACTGGAGAAATCACAGGTTACAGTCACTCACGGCAACATGAAAGCGTGCTACACACATCTCTCCTGCATGTACAGAAGTTCATGCAAATGTGTGTTATGAACACACACACACACAGAAATAGAGTTACAGCGCTGACATGCTCTACTTGAGGCCTAATGACCCCTGGGTAATGGCCCTCTTTGCTCTTCAGGAAATCCTCTTTCATGCATGCCTCAGCAGAGGAGGTGTGTGTGTGAGTGTGTGTGCGTGCGTGTGTGTGTGGGACAGGGAGAAAAACTGATTAATGGGGAAAAGTAAAAGAAAAGATAAATGTAAATTGGTAAAAACGAACAGAGCATCACATACAGAGGAAAAACGTTCATAATTTATTAAATATTATTAGCATTTTTACTAAATAAAAAAAAATATAAAAATGATCTATCAAACCATTTTGTGTTATCAAACTTATTCAGCCAAACAAGACATTATATTGACTTTGCATCTCAATATTTCAACACGAAATACAGTATAACATATTAATGGAATATTATGCCTAATTAAGTTAAAAAATATAATGCTAAAAATAACAAACATATTGAAAAATCACTTATGTTTACTCTGCGTCCTTTCAAATCTCTGCATATATATATATATATATATATATATATATATTAGTGTGTGTGTGTGTATATATATATATGGTTTTGTGTCAGAGATTACAACATATATATACTATAGCCTAGTAAACATACATGTATAGTATAAGATATTTTGTCTATCAAAATTATAATTATATATTTCATATTTATTATACATTTAAAATATATAAAATGTGTTAAAAATAAATACATTTTTTAAATAAAAAAAAAAAAAAAAAAAAATATATATATATATATATATATATATATATATATAATTATAAAAATAAGATATTATAAAACTATTTCTTTGATTTAAATAAGACATTATATTGATTTTGCATATCAATATTTCAACCAGGAAAACACTAAATACATTATAATATCTTAATGGAATATTATGCTTAATTAAGTTCAACAATATAATGCTAAAAATAAACAAACTGAAATACACTCACCTAAAGGATTATTAGGAACACCATACTAATACTGTGTTTGACCCCCTTTCGCCTTCAGAACTGCCTTAAATCTGCGTGGCATTGATTCAACAAGGTGCTGAAAGCATTCTTTAGAAATGTTGGCCCATATTGATAGGATAGCATCTTGCAGTTGATGGAGATTTGTGGGATGCACATCCAGGGCACGAAGCTCCCGTTCCACCACATCCCAAAGATGCTCTATTGGGTTGAGATCTGGTGACTGTGGGGGCCATTTTAGTACAGTGAACTCATTGTCATGTTCAAGAAACCAATTTGAAATGATTCGAGCTTTGTGACATGGTGCATTATCCTGCTGGAAGTAGCCATCAGAGGATGGGTACATGGTGGTCATAAAGGGATGGACATGGTCAGAAACAATGCTCAGGTAGGCCGTGGCATTTAAACGATGCCCAATTGGCACTAAGGGGCCTAAAGTGTGCCAAGAAAACATCCCCCACACCATTACACCACCACCACCAGCCTGCACAGTGGTAACAAGGCATGATGGATCCATGTTCTCATTCTGTTTACGCCAAATTCTGACTCTACCATCTGAATGTCTCAACAGAAATCGAGACTCATCAGACCAGGCAACATTTTTCCAGTCTTCAACTGTCCAATTTTGGTGAGCTCGTGCAAATTGTAGCCTCTTTTTCCTATTTGTAGTGGAGATGAGTGGTACCCGGTGGGGTCTTCTGCTGTTGTAGCCCATCCGCCTCAAGGTTGTGCGTGTTGTGGCTTCACAAATGCTTTGCTGCATACCTCGGTTGTAACGAGTGGTTATTTCAGTCAAAGTTGCTCTTCTATCAGCTTGAATCAGTCGGCCCATTCTCCTCTGACCTCTAGCATCAACAAGGCATTTTCGCCCACAGGACTGCCGCATACTGGATGTTTTTCCCTTTTCACACCATTCTTTGTAAACTCTAGAAATGGTTGTGCGTGAAAATCCCAGTAACTGAGCAGATTGTGAAATACTCAGACCGGCCCGTCTGGCACCAACAACCATGCCACGCTCAAAATTGCTTAAATCACCTTTCTTTCCCATTCTGACATTCAGTTTGGAGTTCAGGAGATTGTCTTGACCAGGACCACACCCCTAAATGCATTGAAGCAACTGCCATGTGATTGGTTGATTAGATAATTGCATTAATGAGAAATTGAACAGGTGTTCCTAATAATCCTTTAGGTGAGTGTATATATACATACTTTATAGTATAAGATCAATATCAAAAATTATAATTATATTTTTCATATTTATTATACATTTAAAATATATAAAGTGTACTAAAAATAAATTTTATATAAAATAAAAATAAAAATAAGTTATTATAAAACTAAACTATTTATAGGATTTCAGAAATGTTTGGCGCTTCAGGCCTGAAGCTTTATCCGATTGCATTTGCTCATCTCTTCATCCATCTTAACACCTACAGCGAAGTCAGGCCTGAGTGTGTGATGCATCCATCTCTACCCGATCTGCCCCATGCCACGACATACCACCCTCAATATAAAGGTTCCTTATTGACATTGATGGTTACAAGAAGAACCTTTAGCATCCAAGGAACCTTTCCATTGAACAAAAGGTTCTTTAAAGTGGAAAAAGATTCTTTAGATTATTAAAATGTTCTTTACACCAAAGTCCCTTTGAGGGAAAGTCTGTTTACTCAGCGGCCGTATTTGCAATGCCTCCGGGCAGCTATTTTAGACCTATCTACTCAAAACCAGCTTGCAAACTCACATTTAAATAACATATTTCAAATCAGCAACAAAATCTGGCATGAACTGTCCCATAAATGTTGTTTCATACGCTCAAATATCTTATTTTTCAGGCTAGAGGAGCCAATGCACATGTGCAGTCCTAAGCACACAGTCCTCAAAACACTGTTTTATAGCAGCCAGAGCTTCTAACTGCAGATACAGTGACTTTACCAGTCAACGATTGGCTCTTTTATTCAGAGGGCGGGACTAATTATGTCATATAGAGTGTTGTACTTTCTCCCATTCATAAGTAATATGACTGGACCATTTAGTCTTTGATTACACTAAGAAAAAATGTTTCGTTTAAGAAATGTTCACTGAAAGGTTCTTTGGAGAACCAAAAATGGTTCTTCAGTTGCATTGCTGTGAAAACCACCTTTTGGAACCTTTATTAAGGCTGTGTCTGAAATCGCCCCCTATAGCCTCATTCACTATTCCTTACATTAGTCCACAAATATAGATCACTTGATCACTTAAGCCCTATTCACACGGGATTAGTATTATCTGGGGACCTCGTGTGATTTAGAAATTACCCCCCCACATCTGAATTTCGCGTGGCACATTTGCACGGGATAAGCGAAGCCTGTGATTTTACTCGAATTTACTGACTTAGCTATCTCCCGGATATTGCATATTATGTCAAGACTTTGTTGTTAAAATGTTTTGTCATTTTAAAAATGTTATAGGCCTAGGTATAGCTGTTTGATGTATTATGAACTGAAGAATGTTCCTTGCCGCATGCTGCTATACATCTTAGGCTTGCTGCGATAGTCAGTGTTGCCACCGTCGTTTAGATATTTTATAGTTGGCTAATAAAAATCATTTAGTTCAGTTAGAGAACAGACACTACAATTAAAAACTGAACGTGCAGCGTGAGCTGAACGAGAGTCACAGCACAAACGCAGCAGATCTCATTCATCACGAGAGTGAGGAGCTGACTGACAAGACGACGGCGGAAGATTTGGTTTCAAAGCGGAATGTAAGAGCGGCTTTTTAAGTGAGTTTGTCATTGTACTGTTCTGTTGTTGTGTTTTTCATTAAGAATAATATTGACCATTCAAGCAATTCGCCCCCGAATTGGCGCTAATTCTAAAGTGAAAGTATAATGCGCACGGTAACAGTGCTGCCACTGTTATGAATGCCTGTGCGGCCGTGCACATTTTACTTTCGGTTTATAATCATTGATTTAACTTCAAAAAGTTTGCAACTCAGCCTCCATTCTTCGCGAAAGAAGGATAAAAAGGCGCACAGGAAACAAAAACCTTGAAAAATGATATACAACCCCGCCAAATCCTGGCCAAATCACAGAGATGCCGATTCGCACGGGACTAATATTATCACAGGACCTCTGTGTTCGGTGAAATACGGTAGGTCATTTGCAGGGGAATTTTTACTTTACAAATTACAGACATGGCCGATTCGCACGGGATTTAGATCACAGATAACCTCCGCAATTATTACAAACTACTAGAGGTCACCAGGTAATACTAATCCCGTGCGAATAGGGCTTTAGACTCTAACTCCTCCTAGGCATTAAATCATGCTAGCAATGTACTAAATCATGATAGCAACATGTTAAATCATTCTAGCAAACATGCTAATCATGATAGCAACATGCTAGCAATGTGTTAAATCATGCTAGCAACATACTGATCATGCTAACAAAATGCTAGCAATGTTCTAAATTATGCTAACAACATGTTAAACCATGCTAACAAAATGTTAGCAATGTGCTAAATCATGCTAGCAAACATGTTAATCATGCTAGCAACATGCTAGCAATGTGTTAAATCATTCTAGCAACATGCTAATCATGCTAACAAAATACTATCAATGTGCTAAATCATTCTAGCAACATGTTAACAACACACTAAACCAACATGTTAATCATGCTACCAACATGCTAGCAATGTGTTCAATCTTGTTAGCAATGTTAAATCATGCTAGCAACATGCTACATCATTCTAGCAACATGTTCATGCTAGCATGAGTTAAATCATGTTAGCAAACCTGTTAAATCAAACTAGTAAACATGCTAATCATGATAGCAAAATGTTAGCAGTGTGTTAAATAATGGTAACAACATGCTACATTATTCTAGCAACATGTTAAATCATGCTAGCAAAACGTGTTAAATCATGTTAACATATTAAATCATGCTAGCAATGTGTTAAATCATGTTATCAACATGCTACATCATGCTAAACCATGCTAGCAAACATGCTAATCAGAGTGAATTCGGACACTGAGTGCGCCAGAAGGGCTGATAAGGGCAAATAATGATTTAATAATCATTTGAAACTTATCAAGCTGGCAGCTCCAGTAGTAATGAAAAGATGCATCTAGAACTCTAGAAGAAGTATAAACCTTAATTAAACAATTTAATAATCAATTAAAAAGGAATTTATACCTGTATGATATTACGCTGTAACCACATTGGACCAGCGGTTTGGAAAATGACGTGCTTTTTGAGGCAGTAAATAATGGCACAAACACCAGTAAATTGACGAGCGCAAACCTTAGTAAATCACCTTGCATGATTCATTGTGCAGTCTTTACTTGGGAGTCACACTGGTGGTCTTAGCGGTCAAAAGTGACCGGACTCCTGAAATGTAACTTCTTATTTTTTGAGTAAAATCATTCTAATACATTTTTGTTCAATAATATATTTTCTTTTTTATTTAGCATTTTGGGAGGGTTTTGTGGTACTAATTAATATTTATGCAATAATTAATATCCATTTTTCCCATAGAAAAAAATCAATTTATGCAGTATTTCAGGTTAAAATAGAGTCTAGGCCTTTAAAATCCAATTTTTTGAAGGCAGATTAGCGCCATCTGTTGAGAGTATAGAAAGAAAACATGTAATACCCGTGTGTAACCACTAGTTGCCTGTATAGCTCTCTATAGAGCAGCTTGTGAATTGCCTAGTTGTTTTTAGACATAATTACATATTTTTATTAGGTGGAAGATTTAAATATATATTTAAACAATCTCAAAGACTACTTTTTGTCAAGTTTTAGATTTTTTTTTGTTAGAAATAGTGATTTGAAGTGTTAATGCATTATGATTACAGTCAAACCTGAACATTGTGTTAGAAAGAGAACGCAAGGAAGCATTTTGTTACCCATTTTTTAATTCAGAATTTAATTTTAAAAAATGCAATTCATTCAATCACCCTGTGACACCACATCCCGGCGGTGAGAGTTTTTCTGCATTATTACTCAATTATTGAATTGATTTCACATACTCTCAAAACTTTGCTCTGTGTTACAGACACAGTGGTTCATAGGTGTGTGTGTGTGTGTGTGTGTGTGTATGTGTGTGTGTGTGTGTGTGTGTGTGTGTGTGTGTGCTTATTTAACAGTCTTGATGTTTTAGAGTGTCACCCCTTCACTGCTGTGAGCTTTTTCTAAATTATTACTGAATTATTGAACAGAGTTCACATAATCTCAAAACTTTGCTCTGTGTTACAGACACAGTGGTTCATAGGTGTGTGTGTGTTTGTGCATCTGTGTGTGAGTGGATATATCTATATCACATTCTTGATGTTTTAGAGTGTCATCCCTTCACTGCTGTGTACTTTTTTTCAGTATTGTGGCTGAAAAGTATTTTTTCATGATTTGTAGACTGTGCACACAAAAATTCTCAGCATTTTCGTATTTTTGTCAATTTCCCATTCATTTCCTATGGTCAGTCATTTTTGACCGAAGACTATGAGTGTGACTATTTTTTTACTTAGCCTGTTCAAATCATGCCCTCAATTTTTCTTTGTGTTCACATTCCAAGTGTCATAAAAGTCACCAAGTTTCGTACCATTCCGATGAAGCTGTGATTTTTAACAATTCAAAGCGTAAAATTTGGTCAGAAATGACTAAAGACCGCTCAAGGGTTTTAAATACTCTCCTCCCATTAATACTGCGTCTGAAAGGGAAACTCCTACAAATGCATATGTAATAAGATCAGCCGCAAAAATAATCCTGTCCACGCCTTTTCAGCGCTAATTTCTCTCTGTGTGTCTTTAGTAAATCCTGACAGTAGTTTTTAACACCAAAAGAGGGTTTGCGCTGGCGCAAGCTGTTAGTAAATCTGGCCCTAAGAGTGTATGGTTACTGCCACTGACAACAAATAACATCAAGAGAATAACATAACATAACATCCATATTCCAAAATTATCACTATATTCATGTGCCATAATATTTGCATCGGTACTCCAAAGTACTTTAATTAATATGAAAAGGAATCACAATGGTATATGCCAAAAAGAGAGAGGAGAGGAGGTTCAAGCTGACCAGAAGTTCTGGTTTGATAAACGCTAGTCACCGAACGGAAGCATTGAAAAGTGCCATTTAAAAACAGTCGGTGGACATTTACTGAGGAGGATCTGAGAAACACATGCTGGGTTTAATTGAGGATTGTTCAGCACTGAGGGCTGGCCGGTGTTCGGGTCAATGAGTGGGTTACAACCAAAATGAGACATTAACGGAGGATCCTAGTGTGTGTGTGTGTGTGGATCTGTAAAAGAGAGACTGACTACTGTACATGAACGCTCACGTGTCAATATGAATGTGTGTTTGAGTGCACATTATAGCGCACATGTGTTAATTGTAGTAATGTGATGATGTGCTAACTGTGCTAACATTGCATCCAGTTCCTCATTAGCCTGTCACTTTAAAATTTCGTCTTAATTAGAATTAAATCATTGATAAGGTCCTAATGAGGCTATTAAGAGATAAGGCCTAATTCTACCACACACAGGCTACACTTTCTGTTAAAAGAGACTTTAAATAGACTCTGAAACCTGATTGGATGAGCCATGTTTGAAACTTTTATGAAAATAGCTCTCTCACACACACACACACAGAGTACATTAACTGCTACATTGTCTGGCAACTATAAAAAGTTTAAGTTAAGGCTGTTGCACTATTGCCACGAGTATAGATGGTGTTTTGCACTGCTGTTGCTGGGGTTCAGCTAAACAAACTCTGACAGTGGAAAGAAAAGAACAAAAGGACATGGCAGTTCATGAGGTAAACTAAAAATAAACAAAGCAGTTCAAGAGGTAACTCTGTGTAAGAAAATCTCCCATGAGTCAAAACAGCAGGTTGAGGAACCGTCTACAAACCCCTAAAGCCAACGCACGCTGGCTTGTGATGATGAGTTTATCTATATGCATGTGTAATCTGTTTTAATTATGAGTTAACTAATGAGTTCCTGGTACTAAGCAGCAGAGCATGTCTGGAAAGCCATTTATCAAGGGTTCATCATGTCAAATAAGTAAAACAGTTTTCATAAAACAGACTCGAAAATCGGATCAGTTGATTTCTATATTAAACAACTGTAAACGCATTTCTTGCCTGCCATATTACATTGATACCAAGTTATAAAAACAAAAAGGCTATATATATATATATATTTACACACCTTTCTAATATTGTGTTGGTCCCACTTTGCCAAAACAGCCCTGACCCGTCGAGGCATGGACTCCACTAGACCCCTGAAGGTGTGCTGTGGTATCTGGCACCAAGATGTTAGCAGCAGATCCTTTAAATCCTATAAGTTGTGAGGTGGGGCCTCCATGGATTGGACTTGTTTGTTCAGCACATCCCACAGATGCTCGATTGGATTGAGATCTGGGAAATTTGGAGGCCAAGTCAACACCTCAAACTTGTTGTTATGCTCCTCAAACCATTCCTGAACCATTTTTGCTTTGTGGCAGGAGCATTATCCTGCTGAAAGAGCCACAGCCACCAGGGAATACCGTTTCCATGAAAGGGTGTACATGGTCTGCAACAATGCTTAGGTAGGTGGTACGTGTCAAAGTAACATCCACATGGATGGCAGGACCCAAGGTTTCCCAGCAGAACATTGCCCAAAGCATCACACTGCCTCCGCCGGCTTGCCTTCTTCCCATAGTGCATCCTGGTGCCATGTGTTCCCCAGGTAAGTGACGCACACGCACCCGGCCATCCACGTGATGTAAAAGAAAACGTGATTCATCAGACCAGGCCACCTTCTTCCATTGCTCCGTGGTCCAGTTCTGATGCTCATGTGTCCACTGTTGGTGCTTTCGGCGGTGGACAGGGGTCAGCATGGGCACCCTGACTGGTCTGTGGCTATGCAGTCCCATACGCAACAAACTGCGATGCACTGTGTATTCTGACACCTTTCTATCAGAACCAGCATTAACTTCTTGAGCAAGTTGAGCTACAGTAGCTTGTCTGTTTGATCGGACCACACGGGCCAGCCTTCGCTCCCCACGTGCATCAATGAGCCTTGGCCGCCCATGACCCTGTCGCCGGTTCACCACTGTTTTGGAGATGCTCTGACCCAGTCGTCTAGCCATCACAATTTGGCCCTTGTCAAACAACATGCTAGCAACATGTTAAATCATGCTAGCAACATGCTAATCATGCTAACAAAATGTTAGCAATGTGTTAAATCATGTAAGCAACATGCTACATAATGCTACCAACATGCTAAATAATGCTAGCAGTGTGCTAAATAATGCTAGCAACATGTTAACAAAATGCTAAATCAAGCTAGAAATATGTTAATCATACTAGCAACATGTTAAATCATGCTAGCAATGTGCTAAATTATGCTAACATTCTAATCATGCTAGCAACATGCTACATAATGTTAAATCATGCTAGCAACGTGTTAAATCATGTTAGCAACATATTAAATCATACTAACAACATGCTAATCATGTTAACAAAATGTTATCAAT
This sequence comes from Coreius guichenoti, assembly GCA_039654105.1. Lineage (NCBI taxonomy): Eukaryota > Metazoa > Chordata > Actinopteri > Cypriniformes > Gobionidae > Coreius > Coreius guichenoti. The sequence goes on from CM077180.1 coordinate 40,321,932, forward strand.
GTGTTAATTCATGCTAGTGTGGGATTACAAATGTAAGAATCTGTTTAAAACTAAAGGAAGTACGTTGTATTTAGCATTTAAGGTAAAGATGATGACATCAGATGAATTATTCTGTTATGCAAAGTTTCCAGCAAGATATTTCTGCCAGTTCCTGTTCTCTTTATTGTAAGTCAAATGAGCCAGATTACTGAGATTCTCACCTTTTGTCTTTAATGGCTCTTGGAGCCCATTTTTTAATCATTATGCTGATTGGATTAGGATTGGAGTCTGGGGCAGGTCTCTTTACCTGGATAAATTAATTTGCATACTTTGTTTAAGGTCTTCACCCATTTGCTGTGTAATCCCTCCCCTGAAATGTGGATAAATTACAGTGTTTATACTGTTTGAGTCAGACTTGATGACTGCAGCTACCAACAGCGAGTGTCTCAATAAAGAGTAACGTCTGCTTGAAAGATATCCCAACGTCTCCTGGTCTCGGCTTCGACGAGGAAAAGAGTTTCCAACACTAGCAACATGCTAAATCATATATATATACAGTAGTGGTCAAAAGTGATGTTTTTAATGAGCCTACAAGTTCAATTAAACCATTAAATTTAAGGAAAATATTTTATATTTTTTAAATATTTTAAATATGAGGAAAGAACAAAATTAACTTAGCTAAGGTATTTATCTGACAAAATTATTTAGCAAAAAAACTACAGCTACAGGTTTTATTTTACTATACAAAAAATGCATAGAAAAACAAATAGCTCACAGGAAAAAACATGCATTGCTTACAACATAATCATATTAATATTTAGTTGGTTCTCTCTTGTTTTTGTGTTCATAATTTCTTTGTATGACAGCCGGGCGAAAAATTATGTTGGCACAATTTTGCATGTTTCATTGCGTTATCATCACTAATAAAACGATTGACTCCAAGCACAACTACACAATGCTTACAAAATCTTTAATACATTTTAATATTAATAATAACAATACACACAAACTTTTATACATTATTCTAAATATATAAAAATAAATATACAATTATATATAAATATATTTATACATAAAACAAAAAAATATGAAAAAATATTTATTTAATTTTATTATATTTAAAATAATACTTTACATTAGTATTTGTTATTTAGTATTCCAATAATATTTGTCAAATGCACATTTAGTAATGCATTTATTTAAGTTTAATAATTTAAAATGGGCTTTTATTTAGTAATAAAACACCATATTAATCTCTCACACTGTGTCTGGTCTTCCCAGCGATATGGTTGCAGATGCTTCTCTCGGTCCCGCAGGACACTATGGCACACATGCTAACCGACCGACACTGAGCTGGTCACATTACACACAACATGTGCACTCTCTGTGATGTGTGTGTGTGTGTGTGTGTGTGGGGGACAGAGACACTAGAGACCTCACGGAACAGACACACAAATAACAATTTGCACCACTGATATCTGTATAATTAAAGCTGTATCTGCAGTATAATTAGATATGTAAACACATAAACGGTTCAACTACGCTTCTGTTTTTTACAGCTTGTAGACGGACCAATGCTGAATATTGTTTTTATTATTCGTCTGTACAGAAAGTAATGGAAATCCAATTTAATTATCAGTGAGTTATAATCCACATGACCATACTAAATTACAGTAGCATTTGAGGTTTAAAGGAATAGTTTAGCCTATAATGAAAAGTGTGTCAAGTGTTTAACTCTTCAGGGACACGTTAAAGTCTGTTTTATCACCTTATCTTATATTTTGTTCTTTTCAGTCTTAAAATGCTATTTAAACTTCTTCTGAGACTAAAATTTCTGACTCCTCTAACTCCTCCTAGGGCTTTCAAACTCGACTCAGACCTTCAGACTGTTCTCATCATGATATCAACATGCTAGCAATGTGTTAAATCATGCTACCAAAATGCTAAATCATGCTAGCAATGTGTTAAATCATATTAGCAACATGTTAAATCATGTTAACAACATGCTAATCATTCTAACGATATGTTAATCATGTTAGCAATGTGTTAAATAATGCTAGCAACATGTTAACAATGTGTTAAATAATACCAGCAAAATGTTACATTATTCCAGCAATGTGCTAAATCATGCTAGTAACATGTTAAATCATGTTAGTAAACATGCTAATAATGCTAACAAAATGCTAGCAATGTGTTAAATCATGCTAGCATCATGTTGATCATGCTTTCAATGTGTTAAATCATGCAAGCAACATGCTAGCAAATGTGTTAAATCATGCCAGCAATATGCTACATCATGCTAGGAACATGCTAAATCATGCTAGCAACATGCTAAATAATGCTAGCAACATGTTAAATCATGTTAACAACATGCTAATCATTCTAACAACATGTTAATCATGTTAGCAATGTGCTGGCAACATGCTAGCAATGTGTTAAATCATGCTAGCAAAATGCTACATCATGCTAGCAACATGCTAAATCATGCTAACAATGTGCTAAATAATGCTAGTGACATGTTAAATCATGTTATCAATATGCTAATAGTGCTAACGAAATGTTAGCAATGTGTTAAATCTATCTATCTATCTATCTATAGACTGTACTGCCTTCAAAAAAGGCACCTGCTCAATACTGTAGAATGACCCACAAACGCTCACTCCTACATGGGAGGCGGTTCATTTGTTTATTTGCAAAGCCATTTAATTTTCCTTGTGTCCTTTAAACGTGCGGCGGCTTCATAAGAGGTCTAACGCAGCCTGGACTCTGTGGCGAGCGTCCATCAATTAGACTAATGGGCTCGCTATGGGCACAGACCGAGCTTTTAAAATCTCTCTGTTTATCTGCTCCAAAATATCTTTTTACTTCTGGGAATCTGTCAGATATTTTTTTTGGCAGCACATCATCAATTACCAGTGTTCATCAACTCACCCGCTCTCACGCAAACATACATTAAACACTGACGCTAATCTTGCAGGCCTTTTAAAGCCAAAACACGATAGCATAGCATACACACAAATACTCTCTGTCTCTCTTAAATACACATATGGCTTTTGGAGATGATTTTGCCCCCATTTTTCTCTATATACATTGCTAAAAACATTAAAGTCTGGCGTAATGAATGCCAGGGTGAAGCTAATGCAATGTTTAGCTAATTCAAACCGCTGTGGATAATGCATACAAGCACAAAGTTCTGGCAAAATATTGTCACTATTAAAAAAAAGGTTCACTGATGTTCTATATTGAACCTGTGGGTTCTTGATTCACTTTTAGGGTGTGTTCACACTTAGTTCTTTTGGTTCTCTTGGACCAAAAAAGAAGATGATATATTTAGTTCTGGTTGACTTAGTGCCCCTATGCTATTTTAAAGGTTCCTAATGTTGTTTTGGAGTCTCCTACAACAGGTTTACATGCATCAAAAGGTCAAAAACACTTTCATTTTTTCATAATATACGCTGCACATCACCACAATGTTCAATGATTCTCAAACGATTCATCTGATGAATCAGTCCCTCTTTTCCGAGAGCCTACTTTGCTCTGACTGGTCAGACAGCCCAGTCTGTTGTGATTGGTCTATTCTGCTCTGATTGGTCAGACGGCCCAGTCTGTTGTGATTGGTCTACTGCGTGTCAGAAGCTAAACACCCATTACCATAACAGAACTTCAGCTCCGGAGGCTTCCTAAAGCTCAGTGATTGTACACACTGTAAAGACAGTAACGATGGCGTTGATTTTACCATATCAATCCGAGCGTGAGTCCGATGATGAAACAGAAGAACTAGTTATTCAACCCGAACCTCCATTGCAAGGACAACTCGAGCAGGATGTTTCTCAGTGATACGCTACTCATTTTGAGGTTCATTATGAGATGTTGCAGCTGTAATTCCTCACCATCAGCATTAACAAGTGTACATCCATCAACAAACCCATGTGTATATTTCTAATTTATTGCGGTGCACATCAAATCAAATCAAGTCACCTTTATTTATATAGCGCTTTTTACAATGCCGATTGTTTCAAAGCAGCTTCACGGTGGTAACAGGAAAATAATGCAACAGAATTTGATTCGGCTGTACAGCCGCTCGGGTGAAAACGGTGATGTTATCCAGCTCATTTCACTTATCATATAGTGTCAATGCGGGCAGATCAGTAATATAGTTGAAATTGAAGTGTCCCCAACTGAGCAAGCCAAAAGCCAAAGGCGACGGTGGCAAGGAACCAAAACTCCTTCAGGGCCAGAACGGAGAAAAAAACCTTGGGAGAAACCAGGCTCAGTCGGGGTGCCAGTTCTCCTCTGGCCGACGAACAAATAGTGTATGATTATGATTCTGGCAACATTACAGGTCAGAAGTCAGATTAGATCAATAGATATTCGTAGGATTATTCGAAAGATTGGAGTCGTCACGCCGGGGACGGGTTTAATGAGGATGTCGTGTCGATGCGGCATTTACAGGGGGAAGTTTAATTGACACGGTCTCTACAGACACTTCAGGGATATGGTCGTCATGTCCAGGCTAAGGTCCACCATCTGGTCCGGATACGGCCCGGATCCGGCCGACTGCAGTAAACCTCGGGATAAACAGAGACACTAACATTAGCGTAGATGTCATTCTTCTTATGATGTAACGAGTACATCAGGTGTTATGGGAAGTGTTCCCGGTTCCGGCTGACCTAGTCAATGCAGCCTAAAACAATCATTTAACTGATTTGAATAATAGAAATTAAAAATGTTTTATGTGTATGCCATAGTAAAGAGATGTGTTTTTAGTCTAGATTTAAACTGACAGAGTGTGTCTGCTTCCCGAACAATGCTAGGAAGACTGTTCCAGAGTTTAGGTGCTAAATAGGAAAAGGATCGACCGCCTGCAGTTGATTTTGATATTCTAGGTATTATCAACTGGCCAGAGTTTTGAGACCGCAATAGACGTGATGGAGTATAATGTGTTAAGAGCTCGCTCAAGTACTGGGGAGCTAAACCATTTAGTGCTTTGTAAGTAATCAGCAAGATTTTAAAATGTATACAATGTTTAATAGGGAGCCAATGCAGTGTTGCCAGAACCGGGCTAATATGGTCATACTTCCTGGTTCTAGTAAGAACTCGAGCTGCTGCAAGAACTGTATCAATAACAGCACATACGTTAGCCCAGCACTAACATTCTCTTCACATTCTTATTCTTTGGAAGTGTTTACAAAAACAGCGTCTTCTCGACATGTACACAGCACTAACCAGCGGCAGTGTTTGAGGGCGGGGAAAAGTAGGCGTTGTTCGCAGACAGCCAATGGAAACCATAGGCGGGCATTATGCAAATGTGTTACCGTTTTACGTACGTAGGTCACGGAAGTGAGACTGGAATTCCTGATGATTTGTTTAGGTGGTTTAGAGTCATACAGCTCCTATGATTAAAAAAAGAACAGGTGTGCTTGAGCATTCTGTCCTTTTTAGGTTTGTTTAGATGTCTTTTGTCTGTGTTGCGTTCATATTTCAGTCGAGAGTTGGTTTGGAAGCAAGACCGCCTTGATCCGCTTGTTTGGTTCACACCAATGTTCAGATGGCAGAAAAGGTTCTATATATGAAGCGCCTGACATAAATAAGCTCAACAGCCTTGAAGACTATTATGCTAAAATCGTTGAGCAGAAATAATACACACACACACACACACACACACAGACACACACACACGTAAGCACCTCAGATGGAGAGGTAAGATAGTGAACGGGGGTTGTTTGGAGAAAGCGAAGCACCCTGCTTAGATTTCCCTGGAATTACCACTGGATATCATCAGATAAACTCTTCTGCTAAACACATTAAAGCAGGACTATAAAATTACACACACAGACTATTGGAGCCATTGCATAGATTTTGTGTGTAATTTGTGACTTCACTACTAAAACACTAAAGTTTTACATTTTCTAAAGAACTCACAGCCACGATGCTCATGTGTTTCAGGCGGTTGCTTTAAATATGCTTAATTATACATAAAAATAATGTGGCAATGCAAAAATCTTAAAGGGATAGGTATCCCAAAATGTTTAAATTCTCTCATGATTTACTCACCCGGTTTCAAACCTGAGAAAATCCTGGCCTCTATTTCCATATAATGGAAGTAAATGAGAGCCGACAAACTTCAAATTGACAAAAAGGCACCATAGAATTACTGTAAAACTGGTCCATATGACTTATGCAATATAGAACTATTAAATTTTGCAAAAATATTTTAAATAATTTTTTTAATATTTAATTTCAATAATGCTTTTAAGAGTAACTGACAGAATTTTACATTTTTCATATGCCATATTCTAATTGATGCCATATATTTAATAGTGATGCCATATTTATAAAAAAAAATAATGATAAAAATAAAATATATAAATATATATAAATCACGTATAGTGAAATACTTATATTGTATTTACAATATAAATAATTGAAATAAATTAAAATAAAAATAATGTATATTTAAAAAAAAAAAATAATATATATATATATATATATACACACACACACATTATATATAAATATTTCTATTATATATATATATATTAGTGCTGGGGAAAAATCTATCGTGATTAATCGCATCCAAAATAAGAGTTTGTGTTTACATAATGCACTCACCTAAAGGATTATTAGGAACACCATACTAATACTGTGTTTGACCCCCTTTCGCCTTCAGAACTGCCTTAATTCTACGTGGCATTGATTCAACAAGGTGCTGAAAGCATTCTTTAGAAATGTTGGCCCATATTGATAGGATAGCATCTTGCAGTTGATGGAGATTTGTGGGATGCACATCCAGGGCACGAAGCTCCCGTTCCACCACATCCCAAAGATGCTCTATTGGGTTGAGATCTGGTGACTGTGGGGGCCATTTTAGTACAGTGAACTCATTGTCATGTTCAAGAAACCAATTTGAAATGATTGGAGCTTTGTGACATGGTGCATTATCCTGCTGGAAGTAGCCATCAGAGGATGGGTACATGGTGGTCATAAAGGGATGGACATGGTCAGAAACAATGCTCAGGTAGGCCGTGGCATTTAAACGATGCCCAATTGGCACTAAGGGGCCTAAAGTGTGCCAAGAAAACATCCCCCACACCATTACACCACCACCACCAGCCTGCACAGTGGTAACAAGGCATGATGGATCCATGTTCTCATTCTGTTTACGCCAAATTCTGACTCTACCATCTGAATGTCTCAACAGAAATCGAGACTCATCAGACCAGGCAACATTTTTCCAGTCTTCAACTGTCCAATTTTGGTGAGCTCGTGCAAATTGTAGCCTCTTTTTCCTATTTGTAGTGGAGATGAGTGGTACCCGGTGGGGTCTTCTGCTGTTGTAGCCCATCCGCCTCAAGGTTGTGCGTGTTGTGGCTTCACAAATGCTTTGCTGCATACCTCGGTTGTAACGAGTGGTTATTTCAGTCAAAGTTGCTCTTCTATCAGCTTGAATCAGTCGGCCCATTCTCCTCTGACCTCTAGCATCAACAAGGCATTTTCGCCCACAGGACTGCCGCATACTGGATGTTTTTCCCTTTTCACACCATTCTTTGTAAACTCTAGAAATGGTTGTGCGTGAAAATCCCAGTAACTGAGCAGATTGTGAAATACTCAGACCGGCCCGTCTGGCACCAACAACCATGCCACGCTCAAAATTGCTTAAATCACCTTTCTTTCCCATTCTGACATTCAGTTTGGAGTTCAGGAGATTGTCTTGACCAGGACCACACCCCTAAATGCATTGAAGCAACTGCCATGTGATTGGTTGATTAGATAATTGCATTAATGAGAAATTGAACAGGTGTTCCTAATAATCCTTTAGGTGAGTGTATATGTGTGTGTACTGTGTATAAATACACACCCATGCATGTATATACTTAAGAAAAATATGTTATATTTTTATAAAAAAAATTACATTTATATATAAGATAAATTATATATACAGTATATACATGCAAATATTTCTTAAATATATACATGCATGTGTGTGTATTTATATACACATAATAATTATATATATACATATATATATATATATATATATATACAGCTCTGGAAAAAAATAAGAGACCACTTAACATTGAGAAATCAGTGTTAAGTGGTCTCTTAATTTTTTCCAGAGCTGTATATATATATATATATATATATATATATATATGGCAAATGTTATATATGTAAAATATTAATATTTCTAATAAAAAAATATTTAAATAAGTTAAATGAAAAAGTTTTTAATTGTAATATTCTTTTTTTACCATAATATTTACTTTAATATATATGCGGTGGCACTCTGTCATTGTGTATGCATCACAGGTGACGAATATCCTGTTCATCCAACACTACATATGTCTAGTTTTCAAAGACAAATACACAAACACAATGTTTGACAGACACTGCGCATCCCACACACACTCGTTTGCCTTTTACACACTAACACACATTTGCCCTTGAGTCGTAGGGAGCAGGGATTCTCCCACTGTTCTCTGCGGGCAGTGTGTCCATGCTAGCGTTAATCTGCAAATACGTCTCAAATACACACGCACGCACACACACACACACAGGATTTTAGATGTGTCTAAACATTCCCTCATCTGCAGAGAGGCACAATGATTATTGATTGGCAGCTGCTGGTGCTCATGGAGGGGAGAGAGGCTGAGTTTATCAATTAAGGAGTGACAGTCAATTCTCTCTCCTACTTTAACGCTTGACAAGAGCGGAATTCTGATGAGGGCGAATCTTAAATCAGCAGAGCGCTAAGTGACACTGCAGACTGACCGCCTCGTAAACACACACACACACACACACACACACACTGACAGATACACACTCAGAAACACACACTCACTTACATACACATCAGTTATGGGGAAGATACTTCCAAGCTATAAATTAGTTCAATTATAAGCTTTTGAAAAAGTAGTTCACTACACATAGCAACTGTGAGGCTAATTAAGAACATAATATCTATTAGATGATAATCATACTATAATTAAAAAAAATAATAATAAAATATATTTCTGGCTCAACAACTATGGGGATCTCAATGGAGTGACAGCATCAAACATGATATAAATGTATGCAAAATACAACTAATACAATTTATTGCAAATAGACAGCAGTATTTCCTTTAAAATTCAATGACTTTTGTGAACACCACTGAGTGATGACTCGAACGAATCAAGGAATCATGTTTTGAAATGAACTGATTCGTCAAAACAAACTAACCAACTTTTGTGAACACTGACTCAAATTACTTATGTATTTGCGGTAAAACTTTACAATACGGGTGCACTAATATGCATTAATTCATGCTTAACTAATGCACAGATAATCATGAGTTAATGTATGACTCATGAAGAACTAAACCATTTATTAATGATTACTGCATCAGCAACTAATGAAGATTCTACATGATTAATAGATTAAGTAATCATTAAATTGTTATTAGTTAAATGTGTCATATTGTATTAATTCCCTAATAACATATTATATTAACTAATAACGTAAATTAATGCGTTAATTACCACAATAGGTCAAAGCCATGCATTTCAACTTCCAGTTGTCTGCTTTAATTAATCATTAGCTAACGATTTGCAAAGGTATCATTATGTTATGACTTTACTTTTTGAGGCACATGACTATTAACATGACAAGATTCAAATGAATCAGTGAATCTTTTTCATAACTAACTCATTAAAATGAACACTTTTGATCACTCAAATTAATCAGCAAATTAATTAAAATTAACTGCATTGATTCACTGTACAAACTTGGCTTAAATGATTAAAAGCAGTTCAAATCTATTTATCTGACTGGTCAAAGCTGACATTTTTGAATAATACTACTGAGTGATGAATTAAAGTCAGTTCTGGACATTCAAACAGAATTGAACTGCTGGCAATCAATAACCGCAAAGCTACTTGTTTTGAATAATTTATCAAAATTAACCACCTAGACTAATCAATAAACAATTCTAACTGACACAGTTAAGTAAACACTTGTATGAATGAATGTAAATATTTGAAATAGTTCACTGAAAATGAATGAACTGATTCACCAAAAACAAGTCCAAAATGATAACTTCTGAAACAACTAAGCAAACGAATCAGCAAATCTATTTTTTTAAAGATGTCCTATATTTTTTACAAGAAGTAAAATAAGTCTCTGATGTCCCCAGAGTGTGTATGTGAAGTTTCAGCTCAAAATACCCCACAGATCATTTTTTATAGCATATTAAAATTGGTACTTTTTTAGGGTGAGCAAAAACACGCCGTTTTTGTGTGTGTCCCTTTAAATGCAAATGAGCTGGTACTTCCAACCCCCTTTCAAGAAGAAGGCGGAGCTTCAAGAGCTCATGCTCCGGCATACCGGCAACAACAAAACAGGACAATCTCACGCACTGAAAATATCAGAAACTGTCAGTAGTGGTGTTCAGCCTTACAGTGTTAGAACCGGAGTCGGACAGATGCTTCTTACTCAGGGCTGTGTCTATGCTAATAGGGCAGATCGTCACCGGTTGTGGGCGGGGCTTTGCCCTGCAATGACATCATTGTAGGGGGGAATCTGAATCAGCTCGTTTGAAGAGACTGCTTTTGATTTACGGGAATTATTTAAAAAATGTGTGAGTGGATTTTTACCATTATAGGCTGGCTGTTCCCACACACGAGTGTTCAAACACCTTATAAAAGTGAATTTTGCATAATAAATCCCCTTTAAAAGGTTTACTGAAATTATCTGAATGATGAAGATGAAGCATTTGTGGGGATAAGAGAGATGATACGGATAAACGTAAGGTATTTTGTTAGTATAGCTGCCATGGTAACAGTAATAGCTGCTAGTCTGATGTCGACTGATGAGGGGTTGCTTCAAAGGAAGACTGACGAGAATGCAGTTTCCTCGGACAAACTTTAGCACTCACCTTTTGTCATCCAGCTCAAGTGGACATGAGAGGCTCTTGATGTGGCTACGCTAATGCTAATGGTAAATGAGCACATCTTTGAAGTCTAAAAGCAAAATATTGAACTCGAGTTTTAGCCTCTAATGTCTTATATTTAGGTCTTTAATTATGCTATTTATTTCAATTACTTTTAATTTTTCCTTTTCCTTCTACTGTATTTTTAACGTCGGCATATCTAGATCAATGATTTTGATGACATCACTCTGCACTTCAGATTTTCTGTCCAGTCAAATGCGCTCTAGAATCTGAAGTCCCGCCCCCTACATTATAAACAGACACTGAAGCTGCGGCTGAAATCGGTCACTTGTTCACATATTCACTATTTTCTACTATATAGGGGATAGGGAACGATCAAAAAGAGTGCATTATAAAGGGGATAGGGAGTGATTCAAACAGTGCACATTATAGGGGATAGGGAACGATCAGACAGTGCACTATATGGGGGACAGGGAAAGATCAGACAGTGCACTATATGGGGGACAGGCAACGATCAGACAGTGCACTATATAGGGGATAGGGAACGATTCAGACAGTGAACTATAAAGGGGATAAGGAGCGATCAGACAGTGCACTATATAGGGGATAGGGAACGATTCAGACAGTGCACTATATAGGGGATAGGGAACGATTCAGACAGTGCACTATATAGGAGATAGGGAACGATCAGACAGTGCTCTATATAGGGGATAGGGAACGATCAGACAGTGCACTATATAGGGGACAGACAACGATCAGACAGTGCACTATATAGGGGATAGGGAACGATTCAGACAGTGCACTATATAGGGGATAGGGAACGATCACAGAGTGCATTATAAAGGGGATAGGGAGCGATTCAGACAGTGCACTTTAAAGGGAATAGGGAACGATCAGACAGTGCTCTATATAGGGGATAGGGAACGATCACAGAGTGCATTATAAAGGGGATAGGGAGCGATTCAGACAGTGCACTTTAAAGGGGATAGGGAACGATCAGACAGTGCACTATATAGGGGACAGGGAACGATCAGACAGTGCACTATATAGGGGATAGGGAACGATCAGAAAGTGCTCTATATAGGGGATAGGGAATGATCAGACAGTGCTCTATATAGGGGATAGGGAACGATCAGACAGTGCACTATATAGGGGACAGGGAACGATCAGACAGTGCACTATATGGGGGACAGGGAACGATTAGACAGTGCACTATATAGGGGATAGGGAACGAACAGACAGTGCTCTATATAGGGGATAGGGAATGATCAGACAGTGCTCTATATAGGGGATAGGGAACGATCAGACAGTGCACTATATGGGGGACAGGGAACGATCAGACAGTGCACTATATAGGGGACAGGGAACGATCAGACAGTGCACTATATAGGGGACAGGGAACAATCAGACAGTGCACTATATAGGGGATAGGGAATGATTCAGACAGTGCACTATATAGGGGATAAGGAGCGATCAGACAGTGCACTATACAGGGGACAGGGAACGATCAGACGACGCACTATATAGGGGATAGGGAACGATCAGACAGTGCACTATATAGGGGATAAGGAGCGATCAGACAGTGCACTATATAGGGGATAGGGAACGAGTCAGACAGTGCTCTATATAGGGGATAGGGAACGATCAGACAGTGCACTATATGGGGGACAGGGAACGATCAGACAGTGCACTATATAGGGGACAGGGAACAATCAGACAGTGCACTATATAGGGGACAGGGAACAATCAGACAGTGCACTATATAGGGGATAGGGAATGATTCAGACAGTGCACTATATAGGGGATAAGGAGCGATCAGACAGTGCACTATACAGGGGACAGGGAACGATCAGACGGCGCACTATATGGGGGATAGGGAACGATCAGACAGTGCACTATATAGGGGATAAGGAGCGATCAGACAGTGCACTATATAGGGGATAGGGAACGAGTCAGACAGTGCACTATATAGGTGATAGGGAACGATTCAGACAGTGCACTATATAGGTGATAGGGAACGATCAGACAGTGTAAATATGCTTTCCATTGGGCCGAATTAAGGTTTGATGTTAGTGTCAGTGAAGCGCTGCAGCTCCGGTCCAGAGACACGAGAGCACAGAGCGGATCATGTGATCGAGTCGGCACACACCAGAAAACGTATCGGACCCGTTTGAATTCTCCACAGAATGATATTTTAAAGCGATATGGAGGAGATCAGGAGGAGGAACAGTTAGAGATTAGGAGGAAACTGCGGCTTTACCGAGCTCAACGGCTCTGGCTGAGCTGTGATATAAATAAAAAGCTATTGGCTATTTTTTTTTAAGGGGAGGAGCTGCTCGATATGCCCCGCCCTCTCTTCCTGTTTCGGTGGAAATTATGTCAACACATTAAATAATGCTTAACCTATACTCTTTAGGAAAGCAGTCCTCTCAACTGTTTCTCATATAGACAGCAGTGAGACTAAATTAAGACTTTTGCTTTGCTTTTTAATTGCAAGTTAAAAGCAGATAAAATGCAGATAAAAGATAAAAAAACATATTCATGTATTTTTTTTTTACTATTTTATAAGCTAATTTGACTGAAAAAAAATAAAATACAAAAATAGAGTTTATTAAAATCTCCAATTCATTCCTTTGAGAGTTTATTTAAACAACAGTAATCAAGGGGGGCAGAGCTTAGCAAAAGTAAAATTGCCCCAGGGTGCAAAAAAAAGGTAATAGTAATTATTTAATATTACTGTTTTTGGTCGTTTCTGTTCAGAGACTCTTAGTTTGAAGATTATTTTGTTCTGTTTTTCCTGGTTTCCCTTTTCCTGTTTAGTTCCTGTTTCCTTGGTTGTCAAGTATGTTCTCATTTGTTCTCTTTAATTACTGATTATGTTCACCACCTGTTTCTTTTCTTGTATAGGGTACAACGGGACTAAAGGCACATCTTAAGAAAAATGTACTTTTCATTACTCCCATAGTGTATGATTGCAGAAAAAAATATGAGTTTATTGAACATTTATGGAGCAACAGATTTTATGTAAAAATCATAAAAGTGCTTTATTTGTTTAAAAATCTTATAAATGTATGAGGTGGTGAGGATGAGTCTTTGACCCTACAGACACACACACACTCTCACACACACACAGACACACACACAGACACACGGGCAAAAGACACAAATACTTCAGCTAAAATAATATGTTTTTAATAATGTCTAACTTAATACTTGTTCAAAACAATCACTTAATTAAGCAAAGTTTGTACTATTTTCTGTTTATTTTGATAAATATATATATATATATACTGTCATTAAAATATGTTCATTTTAAAAATACAGAAACAAAATTATTTTAAAACGTAAAGATTCTGAAAGCATTGAATGAGATCCCATAATAATTTAATATAGCTTTACAGTAGTAACAATAAATGATTTTTTATATTATATGATATGATTAATATATATTTTTAAATATGATGTTTCATTATAAATATGGTGATTATCTTTTAGGTGGACACCCAACTTAATATATGATATTTACTATCTGAATCTAAATCAAAAACTGTTGCTTTACTTAGCTTGAACAAAACTGAAAATCATTAACAAGACCTTATAGACAAATTTTATCGATTATCATTTGATACTTAAATTATTATAATTTTTTTTTTTTTTTTTTAAAACATTAAATATTAGATCAAATTAGCACAGAATCAACTTTGCTTTGCTGTCCGCTATCACATCAGAGATCAGACAAATTTCCACGTGCATCATCAAAAGCGGTTGTTAAGAAAGTGCTGAGCAAGATTTCTGAAGGATCATGTGACACTGAAGACTGGAGTAATGATGCTGAAAATTCAGCTTTGATCACAGGATATAAATTACATTTTAACATATATTCACATAGAAAACCGTTATTTTAAATTGTAATAATATTTCACAATATTTCTGTTTTTACTGTATTTTTGATCAAATAAATGCAGCCTTGGTAAGCCTAAGAGACTTTGTTCAAAAGCATTTTTTTTTAAATCTTACCGACCTCAAACTTTGAACAGTACTGAAATGTTTTTTTGCAGTACATCTGGGTCTATTTTTATTTCTCTGAAGGAACTTTAGGAGAAACCTTTCAGATTAAGTTGATAATTAATGCAACACAACTGAGAACTGCATGTCTTTCACTGTATATGTCTCTGTATATCTGTTGTTCCCTCAAATGAACATCTGAATTGTTGTGTTTCCCTCTTGCCCTCTCACTCTCCTCACGAAACACAAAGGGCTCCAGTGACTTTCTCTTCGATCGAGTTACCAGAGAATAAAATTGGCTCTCGACTGGCTCTCCAGAGCCCAGAAGTCCTCTAATCCCGACCAACCTTCAGCCAGCAGGGTCTCTCTCCTCTCCTTACCTCTCTATTCCTTTCGCTCTTGCGCTCTGATTCACATCTGATCCGTCCACCAATTTCATGGCTGCTTTACCGCCTCCTCCCTCTCCTGAAATTCCATCATCGGGCCTCAATAAAACAAATCCTGGTCCAACTCCTCTGGAGTCACACGCTAAAACTCCTGGATAAATATATCCCGCCGCACTCTCTCACAGTCTCTGAGGAATCAGACACGTTTAATGAAGGTCATACAAACACAGTGTTTGAGTTACAGCTGTGTGAATGTCAATGAAAGCCTTTCGTTTGGTCAACGTGTTTGTGTTGATGCTGTTCAGCAGGTACAATAATCCCAAATGGCTCAGCTAACAGGATTTAGAATTATAGGGACTTTAAAACCAATTTATGGACTATATTTATGGACTTTAGGGTAATGCATAGCAGAGTGTGTGTGTGTTTGTCTGCCAAAGATGGACTCAAGAACATGCAGCCAAAAAGAAAACGCTCAATAAAAATGTTTCCCTCTGAAAAAAAGTGCTGAACTTTGTACACTGAAAAAAAAAGGTTTAGGATTTACTTTGAAACAATTTTCACTCAGAAATTGATTGTAACTTTCACAAATAATCACAAAGAAACGGCAAGTAACACACTGAATAAAACATGAAATTTTGACATACACTTTTAAAAATAATAAAATAAGCGGGTTTTGACAGTGATGAACCATTTTCAGTCAACATTTTTCTTAGCGTGAAGAACATTTTAATAACCTTTTGTGGAATGGAAAGAGTCCATGAATGTTAAAATTTCTTCATGGAACCATCAATGCCAATAAAGAACCTTTCATTTTTAAGAGAGAAGAATGAAAAACTATTTTATTGTACTTGTACACCCAATGACGCTTTGCGCGAATTATGGGTGTAACTTCCATTAAGCTGTAAACAATCAGTGAAAGGCTCGCTCTATGAACGCAATAATACGTTTTTTTAAAGCTGGGTACAATGAGATGACATTATTCTACTCACACTTCAACCATTAAACATTAAAAGGACATTTAAAAGTGTAAAAGCATCAACAAGGTACTTTCAACAGACCATGAATAACCCCAAAAGCGCGATTCCTTCCACAGCAATAACGGACGGGTTAAATATCACTGTAGTAATATATACACTATATTGCCAAAAGTATTTGGACGCCCCTCCAAATCACTGAGTTCAGGCGTTCCAGTCACTTCCATGGCCACAGGTGTATAAATCAAGCACTAGGCATGCAGACGCTTCTACAAACATTTGTGAAAGAATGGGTCGCTCTCAGGAGCTCAGTGAACTCAAGCGTGGTACCGTGATAGGTTGCCACCTGTGCAATAAGTCCATTCCTGACATTTCCTCACTACTAAATATTCCACGCTCAACTGTTAGTGGTATTATAACAAAGTGGAAGCAACTGGGAACAACAGTAACTCAGCCATGAAATGGTAGGCCACGTAAAATCACAGAGCGGGGTCAGCGCATGCTGAGGGTCACAGTGCACAGAAGTCACCAACTTTCTGCAGAGTCAATAGCTACAGACCTCCAAACTTCTGTGGCCTTCAGATTAGCTCAAGAACAGTGTGTAGAGAGCTTCATGGAATGGGTTTCCATGGCCGAGCAGCTCATCCAAGCCTTACATCACCAAGTGCAATGCAAAGCGTGGGATGCAGTGGGGTAAAGCACGCCGCCACTGGACTCTAGAGCAGTGAGACGTGTTCTCTGGAGTGACCAATCACGCTTCTCTGTCTGGCAATCCCATGGACGAGTCTGGGTTGGGTGGTTGCCAGGAGAACGGTACTTGCCTGACTGCATCGTACCAAGTGTAAAGTTTGGTGGAGGGGGGATATGGTGTGGGGTTGTTTTTCAGGGGTTGGGCTTGGCCCCTTAGTTCCAGTGAAAGGAACTCTTAATGCTTCAGCATACCAAGACATTTTGGACAATTTCATGCTCCCAACTTTGTGGGAACCGTTTGGGGATGGCCCCTTCCTGTTCCAACATGACTGCGCACCAGTGCACAAAGCGTCGGTCCATAAAGACATGGATGAGCGAGTTTGGTGTGGAGGAACTTGACTGGCCTGCACAGAGTCCTGACCTCAACCCGATAGAACACCTTTGGGATGAATTAGAGCGGAGACTGCGAGCCAGGCCTTCTCGTCCAACATCAGTGCCTGACCTCACAAATGCGCTTCTAGAAGAATGGTAAAAAATTCCCATAAACACACTCCTAATACATTTTTTTTACTTGTGAAAACAAACCTGGAAAGAGACGCGAGGATTTGAGGAGAAAAACGAGCGATTCTTTGTGCATTCCAGTGAATTATTAACGGGATATATCATAAATTAAATAGGGAGAACAGACCACAAATGTGCAGTATATGTTGTCCTTTTTTATACTATTACAGAGGAAAGCAAAGGGGAAAAAGAAAAGAATCATGAGGAAAAAAGGAAGCAACTGAAAAGAGCTCTTGCCATAGATATTCTTGTCACTTTAAAATAGCAAGCATTACGTTATTCTCATGATATCTGAAAATAAAACATGAAGAGAAATTGACAGCTCATTTAGTCAACTGACAGATAAGCTTTATTTGTAGGGCAACCTTATGATTTAAAATTATTTGTTTCAGTCTTTTTGAATGGAAGTTCCCCAAACCGGAAGTGCCACCCATAATTCAAGACACAGTCGGCTTGTCAGGAATAAACAATAAAGTGACTCACTCTTAGACAAAAAGGTTCTAAACAGAACTCTAGGGTTATTGACTCAACTTTAAAGAACCTTTTAAAAAGTCAAAAAGTTTCTGCATAAGGGGAGGTGTCTTAAATTATTGCATAATACTTTCATATTTAACTGGTTATACATGTAATGAATATGCAAATGAGCCTCGCCTCCCCTCACTCACACCAGCTTCACTCGCTCAACTTTACTGTAGTAAACGCTGCACAATGGTATCGCTCTTTACAACGCCGGACACATAACCGTAATTAATATGATTAGCCTTTTGCTTGGCTACGTTATCAAACAGCTAATAATGTGTTGCTAATGTTAGCATGTTCCCGTTAGCCTTCTAAAACTCAGCATCCTTAGAAACGCTTTGAACATCATAGAGCGTCAGTGGAGAAAGCCATATAGTTCATCATAACATTGTAATATACATCATATACATAATTCACCCGCTAATTAATTTAATTAATTAGTTAATGATATGCTAAAGCCCCGCCCACAGCAGTCATAGTTAATGATATGCTAAAGCCCCGCCCACAGCAGTCATAGTTAATGATATGCTAAAGCCCCACAGCAGTCATAGTTAATGATATGCTAAAGCCCCGCCCACAGCAGTCATAGTTAATGATATGCTAAAGCCCCACCCACAGTCATAGTTAATGATATGCTAAAGCCCCGCCCACAGCAGTCATAGCTAATGATATGCTAAAGCCCCGCCCACAGCAGTCATAGTTAATGATATGCTAAAGCCCCACCCACAGCAGTCAGTTAATGATATGCTAAAGCCCCGCCCACAGCAGTCATAGCTAAGGATATGCTAAAGCCCCGCCCACACGCTGACGTAATTGGTTACAAGGTAGTTTGTGATGTCAGAAACACCGCCGATTTCAAACCGTGTTTTTGAGACTGTTTTGATACTCAGCAATGGTGTTGACTTATGAATTTGCACATGGTTTGTCTGGAATCCATTGCCGCTTCAATATATATCTTTTGAGTGATTATAATCAAGTTATTAATCAATATTTATCCTTCTAAAATATCAAATGATTTGAATGACTCCTTCAAATCTTATGAGATGTATTTAGTTATAGAATCATATGTAATGTGCTCTCTCCATGCATTTACTTTATTTTTTCGATATTTAAACACTAGAGAATAATGAATATTGTTCAGTTCCAATGGTGTCTGTACATCTTACTGAGAGAAGGAACATGCTATCAGTACGTGTTGGGAAAGTTTCTGGTCAGAGCGAGGGCTGAAGAAGCTGTGTATCTGTGTATGTGCGCTAGTATTCTTTGTTACAGATCAGTGTTGGTGAGGTGAACAACTGGCACCCTAGGAAGATGGAATGACTTGTTTTCTTCGACATACTGGCGCCTAGACACAGTCTCGAGACCTCGGAGGGCCACTCTAGGTGCCATCTGTGTGATTAATGGAAAATCTTTCAAAATCATTCCACCTTAAGTGATGACGTAATTTAAGGTATAATAGTGGTGAAAAACGAATGTACAGATAAGCGGCCTACGACCTCCTTGTGAGACATGAAGCTGGCTATTCTTCAGAAAACTTTTTCTTCAATTAATTTATTATAATTTTCGGGTCTTCATTCATCATATTTGGTCCTGGGGTCTTTAAAGGGGTGGTTGATTATGATTTGATTATGAACTTTAGTTAGTGTGTAATGTTGCTGTTTGAGCATAAACAACATCTGCAAAGTTACAACGCTCACAGTTCAAAGCAAAGGGACATATTTTCTTTTACAGAAATCACTTTTTAAGGACTACAATGAGCTTCTTCATGGGTTAGTGACATCACTAACCCTAAAATTTACATAAACCCCGCCCCCGGGAACACACAACAAAGGCCATGTTGAGAAGAGGAAGAGCTGTTGTAGTCGAGCACATTTGAGAGTCGCTCAAACTGTCATCCGTCTTTCATATTTATTGCAATACAGTACGAACACAAATGCAATAGCATGTCATAAAAGCAAGATGACAACATAAGTTATAACCGTAATTAAACTAAACTATACCTGTTCTCTCTTCATGCTGCAGATATTCTCTGACTCTGTGCATTTTACATCAGTTCCCACACCAGCGATTTATAAATTATCATGACAGAATATGCTAATCAATGACTTGAAGATAGTTAACTCATAAATTCATCAACTAACCATTCAGAAACGTCCTGTCTCATTCTACATGTTGTCTCTTCTTCTTGAGTCTCTCCATCATTGTCCGACTCCGGTTTGAACATAAAAGGATGAACAGTTTCTGACATTTTCAGTGTGTGTCTGTGTGAGGTAATCAGAGCTGCTAACATGAGCTCTTGAAGCTCCGCCCTCTTCTTGAAAGGGGGGCGGGAGCAGCAGCTCATTTGCATTTAAAGGGACACACACAAAAACGGCGTGTTTTTGCTCACCCTCAAAAAGTGACAATTTTAACATGCTATAAAAAACGATCTGTGGGGTATTTTGAGCTGAAACTTCACATACACACTCTGGGGACATCAGAGACTTATTTTAGCCTACATCTTGTTAAAAGGGGCATTATAAGACCCCTTTAGCTGTAAATTCCCCTACAGTCCTAAAGCATACTAAAAACACCACATAGACATATAAACAACATTAAAACTTGATTTTCACCACAGGAGGACTTTAAAGAAGAGATCTTCTATAAAGAGTGCAGATATCGCAAAAAAGACAACGTTTTTATATTACAATTCCATAATGTTGGATTATATCACTGATTCGTCCCAAAACTTGATCTGCCATTAGTTTAAAAACAAAAAACATTTCCACTTGATGAATTATGATTAAGATGATTACTACACAATAACACATAATATAGCATTTTGTCAATCGTTTGGTTTCTATGTTTGCGGCGCTGTGCCGGGTGTCCCTGTCCACGGTGAAATCTCATAAAGAGTGCCAGTTGGTCAGAAAAGGCTTATGAATTAGTATTAGATAATGAGAGATAAAGAGAGATCACTGTATATCCATTTCATAAAGCTGTGACGGCCGTCCCCTGCTGTCGGTCATCTGCCTCCCCTCACTGACCTCTGCTGTCTGAGGTTAATCTGGGGTTAATAGCTGAGCCATAATATGCCAAAAGGCAACATAATACTGACCCCAAACCGCATGCCATGAGAACACACAGGCAAACAAATAAATAAATAAAACAAAGAGACACACATATTTCCACACCAAAACACTAAACCATCTTATACACTTTAAAAATATTATATGCAAAAAATGGTATAACAATTTTTTAATTGGTTATATATTTTATTTAAATAGACCTAATTGGTAACACTTTACACTTTTTTTCATTTGTTAACAATAGTTAACTATATTAGTTCACATGAACTAACAATGAACAACACTTCAACATTTCATATATTAAATTGTTGTATTTGTTAATGTATTGCAAGCTAACATGAACAAACAAGAAATAGTTTTTTTACTAATATTCACAAAGTTAATAAATGCTTTAAAAATATATTGCTCATTGTTAGTTCATGTTAGCTGATGCATTAATTATTGTTAACAAATTAGGCCTTATTGTAAAGTGTTACCACATTATTTTACTGTAAAATGTTGTTTAGAAGGGAAAAACAATTAATTAAAAAGTTAAATGACTAAAATTAAACTTTAATGACAAAAAACCAAATACATTTAAGATGCCAAATTGTATAAAATATTGTTATCGATTTGTAAACTATGTTTTTATGAAGTATGAATCACCTTATAATTTATGTAGAAATGGGCATTCAAGTTATTGTATGACCCATCATATTTTAAAAAGTGAAAGCTTAAAGCTGTAGTAGCTCAAGAACACTTGTATAATATTATAACAGTAAATGATGCATAGAGTTATGAACTCTACAATATAAAAATCACCAAAATGGCATCCCATAATGCCTGAAACTTTAACATAACATTCTGGCAATCACAACTGCCAGCTTTATAATGAAAAAATAAATAAATAAAATGTTCACAGTTCTGATTCATATTTCATTTTGTTCTAAACATTTCAACTTCATCTTTGGTTATGTAAAACTATAAACAGCATGGAAAACACACACACACACACACACACACACAGCCAATCCTTATCACAGAGCTGCATAAAGAAACACACAGCTCCACAGAGACTTTACTGTTCTACAGCAAGTAAACAGCATCCAAATGAGTTACTCTGTACATATATGAACATTTCCATTTATATTTGTATAGAATTATTGCCAGTCTAGTATACATGTACATGTCCACACATAAATGCATGCACAAACATACAGTAACAAAACAAAAAGCAATTATCATGTTTTTTCACATCATGGATTTGTTTGTTTGCCTTCTCATATATCTGTTCTATAGACACGACTGGAGCCATTCATGCACAGATACACACACACACCGAAGTGTGCAAACACATGGACACTAAGTACACATCCTGTAATTATTTGAAAAAGAGAACAGAAGATGCTGGACAGGGTGCAATGGAAGTGAAAATGTTGATTGTTTACACAAAATGATGTTGCAAAAAGCAACGCAGTTCAAATGATGCTATGATGAAAGTGGTCATTGTAGGGTGGAGAACAGACATACTGTATGAACACTTGGAACTGTAATAATAATTATTGTAATTTTAATAAAAATGAATTTTATTTTAGCAGAGACTGCATTAAAAGTGTACATTGAAATAGTGGTGAATTCAGCTCGATTGGGACACTTTTTGCCATTGAGATGACAGGGGAAAAGTGTCAACCTGAATTCACTCTATGAGTTTATAGGTTTCTAATAAAAGTGAATCATTTGTGCAGAATCAAGCATGTCAAGATCATTCCTGAACAAATCTATGCCACCTGATCTAAACAAGACTAGTTTTCAGAGAATGTATCTTAAGTTGCTCCTCAAGTATATTTATCCTTGTTTGTATTCTCATAGCCTAAAGCAGTGGATGTGTTTGTTCTAAAAGATTTAGCTTCTAAAACAGGACAAACACGAGCGGAGATCATCCATCATTTATCATGCAAACCGTCACACTCGTGTACGCACTGTTATATAACAGGTCCATAGTAAGAGGTGAAGGTTACCAGGACAGCAAACAAAGGCCATCTGCTGGGGTGAGGGTTATCAAAGGTGACAGGCTGTGTGTGTGTGTGTGTGTGTGTGTGTGTGTGTGTGTGTGTGTGTGTGTGTGTGTGTGTGTGTGTGTGTGTGTGTGTGTGTGTGTGTGTGTGTGTGTGTGTTGGGATTTCTCAGTGAGGCAGGCAGATATGTAGCGGCAGCTCTTGTGTAAAATCACACAGCAGTTCAAAGGAAATAATCGAATCCAGCTCAATCAATACACTCCGAGGAATCACACACACACTCTCATGGGGATGCACACAAACACTAGCTCTGTTCTAAAAGAAAGCTGCCGTCTAATACCGCTTTAAGCATCCTAACTAAAAACTGAAATGTGACAGATTTAGAGAGCTACAACTCACACCTGAAAAATGAGTTTGACGTTAAAAGGTTGCCATGCTGCAGTGCATTCTGGGATAGCCATGAAGGATACATGCGATTGTGCATTAGGCCCAATTTTCATGCAAATGTGATCCGAAATGTGTCAGTGCAATTCATAAAACCACACAAATGCCCACTGCATTCTCAACAATGCCACAAAGCAGTGGGCATTAATATAAATATAAACCATATTGTTTTAGGTTCAGGTCAACTACAGATTGAAGAGTATCTTGCTGAGCAGATTAGTTAAAGTTAGGGTGTGTTCACACTCGGCATATTTGATTGGATTAAAACGAACCCTGGTGCGATTGCTCTGTTAGTGCGGTTCAGTTGAATAAGTGTGAACGCTGACGTCCGAACCAAACAAGAGTTCGCTTCCAAACAAACTCTGGTGCGATTCGAATCGGTTTGACTGAAATATGAACGCAACACGGACCAAAGACATATAAACGAAACAAAAACAGGACAGAATGCTCAAGCACACTTGTTTTTTCTGGTCATAGTCGTGATGTTGCCCATCACAGTTCGGTACAGGCGTCAGAACCGCGTCTCCTCGCAGCAGATCTTGGTTTGTGTGTGTGTGACGGAGGGATTCCTCACACTGTTTTGACTCCTTTACACATTTTATAAGCTCTTCACGAGTTCTCAGCTGGTCAGAACACCATCATATGTAGCTACGCACATACAGCGAGCGCATTTATCCCTGAACACAGCATTGATTTGGATGTTCGGTAAGTTCTGTTGCAAAATATACGTAATAAAAGCCAACCAATCAGGTTGTGAACATATCCCTATGCCTTTAGGTTCGGTGGTAAAATGCCAATGTGAATGCTAAGCGGATTTTTTTGGTCCAGACCAAACCAACTGAACTACACACAGCCCCCCTGTAGTTAATCATTTTATCGCTTAAAACTCATCTTTGATCACCAAAATTACATTTAAATGTTTTTTCCTTGAAAAAAAAATTCTTCATGCTTTAAAATAGCTTGAATGTACAAACCCGATTCCAAAAAAGTTGGGACACTGTACAAATTGTGAATAAAAACAGAATGCAATGATGTGGAAGTTTCAAATTTCAATATTTTATTCAGAATACAACATAGATGACATATCAAATGTTTAAACTGAGAAAATGTATCATTTTAAGGGAAAAATAATTTGATTTTAAATTTCATGGCATCAACACATCTCAAAAAAGTTGGGACAAGGCCATGTTTACCACTGTGTGGCATCCCCTCTTCTTTTTATAACAGTCTGCAAACGTCTGGGGACTGAGGAGACAAGTTGCTCAAGTTTAGGAATAGGAATGTTGTCCCATTCTTGTCTAATACAGGCTTCTAGTTGCTCAACTGTCTTAGGTCTTCTTTGTCGCATCTTCCTCTTTATGATGCGCCAAATGTTTTCTATGGGTGAAAGATCTGGACTGCAGGCTGGCCATTTCAGTACCCGGATCCTTCTTCTACGCAGCCATGATGTTGTAATTGATGCAGTATGTGGTCTGGCATTGTCATGTTGGAAAATGCAAGGTCTTCCCTGAAAGAGACGACGTCTGGATGGGAGCATATGTTGTTCTAGAACTTGGATATACCTTTCAGCATTGATGGTGCCTTTCCAGATGTGTAAGCTGCCCATGCCACACGCACTCATGCAACCCCATACCATCAGAGATGCAGGCTTCTGAACTGAGCGCTGACAACAACTTGGGTTGTCCTTGTCCTCTTTAGTCCGGATGACATGGCGTCCCAGTTTTCCAAAAAGAAGTTCAAATTTTGATTCGTCTGACCACAGAACAGTTTTCCACTTTGCCACAGTCCATTTTAAATGAGCCTTGGCCCAGAGAAAACGCCTGCGCTTCTGGATCATGTTTAGATATGGCTTCTTTTTTGACCTATAGAGTTTTAGTTGGCAACGGCGAATGGCACGGTGGATTGTGTTCACCGACAATGTTTTCTGGAAGTATTCCTGAGCCCATGTTGTGATTTCCATTACAGTAGCATTCCTGTATGTGATGCAGTGCCGTCTAAGGGCCGAAGATCACGGGCATCCAGTATGGTTTTCCGGCCTTGACCCTTACGCACAGAGATTGTTCCAGATTCTCTGAATCTTTGGATGATATTATGCACTGTAGATGATGATAACTTTAAACTCTTTGCAATTTTTCTCTGAGAAACTCCTTTCTGATATTGCTCCACTATTTTTCGCCGCAGCATTGGGGGAATTGGTGATCCTCTGCCCATCTTGACTTCTGAGAGACACTGCCACTCTGAGAGGCTCTTTTTATACCCAATCATGTTGCCAATTGACCTAATAAGTTGCAAATTGGTCCTCCAGCTGTTCCTTATATGTACATTTAAATTTTCCGGCCTCTTATTGCTACCTGTCCCAACTTTTTTGGAATGTGTAGCTCTCATGAAATCCAAAATGAGCCAATATTTGGCATGACATTTCAAAATGTCTCACTTTCAACATTTGATATGCTATCTATATTCTATTGTGAATAAAATATAAGTTTATGAGATTTGTAAATTATTGCATTCCTTTTTTATTCACAATTTGTACAGTGTCCCAACTTTTTTGGAATCGGGTTTGTACTCTCTTGCTTTATTTAGTAGACGCGGTTCTATGAATATGCACTCTAAAACCCAATTTGGGTCGTTTTTAGCCCAGGGGTTGGGTAAATATAGGACAGAACACGTTGGGTTAATTTTACCCAGCAAATTGGGTTGTTTATTTAACCCATCATAATGGATTGATTCGTTTTTACTATAATACTACCTTATTTTTATTTTTTTTTACTTCATACATGAATTAATGTCTGGATTAACTTAAATCCTCTAAACTTTTTTAAAATACTCCACACAACCACTGGTTTGCATGATTTTCCTTTATTTTCGATCATATTTTACAGTATAGCATATTTTATGTCGTTTTTAATACATATTCCCTACATTTAAGCTTATTTAACACATATTAGAAGTAAAAAATTAAACATTTAGAAGTAATTTAAGTGTAATCGATCAGTCTCTGTTGTCCCGTTTCCACCGTAGCGGCGCTGGATCTCGTGCCGGAGCTTGTGTCGTCTTCAGCGGGGGAACTTCTAACTTCAGACCGCCACCCTGAGTTTCACTCGTAGCCGAAATATGCGGTGACTGACTCCATAACCTGTCCATAAACAATCAGTGTACAGTTCTGAGAACATATTTTTACATCTTAAGTATTTACATTCTGTATCTTTTTTTAATCAAATTATACAATTCTATTCAAGGGCAAGGCGTCAGGAGTTTCCATCACGTGAAAACAGTGACGTGACACTCGTTTAGGCGACTCACATCGCGCCCTGTATGTTGCTTTGCATAAAATTAAACAATATACGCACATACGCACATACAGCGAGCGCATTTATCCCTGAACACAGCATTGATTTGGATGTTCGGTAAGTTCTGTTGCAAAATATACGTAATAAAAGCAGACCAATCAGGTTGTGAACATATCCCTATGCCTTTAGGTTCGGTGGTAAAATGCCAATGTGAATGCTAAGCGGCTCAGGATTAAATGTTTTTTTTTTTTTTTGGTCCAGACCAAACAAACTGAACTACACACAGCCCCCCTGTAGTCAATCATTTTATCCCTTAAAACTCATCTTTGATCACCAAAATGACATATTTAAATGTTTTTTCCTTGAAAAAAAAAATTCTTTATGCTTTAAAATAGCTTGAATGTACTCTCTTGCTTTATTTAGTAGACGCGGTTCTATGAATATGCACTCTAAAAAACACTGGGTTAAAAACAACCCAATTTGGGCCGTTTTTAGCCCAAGGTTTGGGTTAATTTTACCCAGCATAATGGATTGATTCGTTTTTACTATAATAC
This sequence comes from Coreius guichenoti, assembly GCA_039654105.1. Lineage (NCBI taxonomy): Eukaryota > Metazoa > Chordata > Actinopteri > Cypriniformes > Gobionidae > Coreius > Coreius guichenoti. The sequence goes on from CM077180.1 coordinate 40,349,326, forward strand.
TACCTTATTTTAATTTTTTTTACTTCATACATGAATTAATGTCTGGAATAACTTAAATCCTCTAAACTTGGTTTAGATGATTAACCACTGGTTTGCATGATTTTCCTTTATTTTCGATCATATTTTACAGTATAGCATATTTTATGTCGTTTTTAATACATATTCCCTACATTTAAGCTTATTTAACACATATTAGAAGTAAAAAATTAAACATTTAGAAGTAATTTAAGTGTAATCGATCAGTCTCTGTTGTCTCTGTTGACTCACATCGCGCCCTGTATGTTGCTTTGCATAAAATTAAACAATATACAGCACAATAACGAATTTATGGATAAAATTAAACATTCACAAACTACCCAAAACACTGGGTTGTTACGTCTGACCCGGGATCTGGGTTACACAAAAACTACCCAAACACTGAAAAAATAACCCATAATAACAGAGTGCAAGTGTGAACAAACCCTTAGTTATTTCAATGGTCCTCTTTAGACATTCTACTAACTATAAGTAACTTTATCCTACATGTCAACTAACCCTCATTTAAAGTATTAGTAGACTGTTCGGTTAGGGTTCGGGTTAGTAGAATGAGTTGACGTAGTTGCAATGTTACTTATAGTCAGTATGTCTGTTGGTAGAGCATCAAAATAAAGTGTTAGCAGATATTAAGAAGTAAGTCTACTAATAGGCTACTCTAATGACTGTTAGTTGACATGTAGTTGCAGTTACTTATAGTTAGAATATCTATAGTGGACCAAGTGTTACCAACTATACTGTTAAAAATAGTTTCTGAAAATTCCTGAAAGAACCATTAAAAAAAAAAAACATTTAATAATCTATTAAAACATTTATAACAAACCTTTTTGTAGAAAGTGGATGTAAAATGTTCTTCATGAAACCATCGATGCCAATAAAGAACCTTTATTTTTAAGAGTGTAGGTTTATAGATGTTCTTGAATGCATAAAAATGCTGTCCAGGTATACAGGGAGCTCACTACTTTTCTTGATTGTTTAGAGCTAATTTCACTCAAACACACACACACACACAAACACCCCTCCTGCAACCCATTTTATCAAGTGAGAATAAACCGCACAATAGACTAGCATGTGACACAATTTGCCCCCTCCATTCTCTTCTCCCTGGTGTTTGTGTGTTGTAGGTGTGATTGAATTGAACTGCACAGAGATTTGCTTTTGCAGACGGTTAAAAGGAGAAATTTAATTGCGGTTTTAATTAACAAACATAACAAGCCCTTTCTTTGGCTCTGAGGATTACAATTACGGCCCACAATAAAACAGCATCCCACCTGATGATTCGGCCGTTTGCGCTCGAGACCCAGCGGGGCTCTGTGACGAAGAACTGATCTAGACAAGTCTAACTCAACGCAAGACAAAATAAACTCTTATATGCACACAAATAACACTTCTGATCTTCAACGAGCAGCAGAGATTACAGAAACCGCCAGCGGTGTTTACAAGAGCATTCATTCCTGTAGTGTGGCATTCAGCCTCAGCTCTGAATTACTAGAACAGTTTCATAAATAAAGAACAAAACAAAACAAAATCAGCCCCTAATAAAATCACTTTCATGAACTAAAAAATAAAATAGTAATTTTTTAAACTATTAAGTCACATTTAACTATTAAGAGGCCTTTTCGGACTGATCACTTGTGTTCACACTTGCAGCTCAGTTCTTTTGGGGTTTTTTTTTTTTTTTTTGGTCTGGACCAAAAAAGAAAATAATACATTTAGTCCTGGTTTGCTTAGCATTCACACTGTCATTTTTAGACCGAACCTTAAGATACAGAAAAAAACATATTTTGTGAACGTAACTTACCGAACATCCAAATCAATGCTGTGTTCAGGGATAAATGCGCTCGCTGTATGTGCGTAGCTACATATGATGGTGTTCTGACCAGCTGAGAACTCGTGAAGAGCTTATAAAATGTGTAAAGGAGTCAAAACAGTGTGAGGAATCCCTCCGTCACACACACAAACCAAGATCTGCTGCGAGGAGACGCGGTTCTGACGCCTGTACTGAACTGTGATGGGCAACATCACGACTATGACCAGAAAAAACAGATGTGCTTGAGCATTCTGCCCTTTTTAGGGTCTTCCTGTTTTTGGTTCGTTTACATGTCTTTGGTCAGTGTTGTGTTCATATTTCAGTCGAGCCGCACTAGAGTTCATTTGGAAGCGGACCGAGACCAAGGTCCACTTGTTTGGTGGCACCAGGGTTCAGATGTCAGCGTTCACATTTATTCAAATGAACTGCACTAACATAGCAATCGCACCAGGGTTCGTTTTTGAATCCAACCAAACATGGCAAATGTGAACACACCCTTAGCTGTAACAACACTTAGGCCACGTTCACACAGCAGCAGAATACGGTTGTCAGTCCTGTATTTGAGTCCTTAATACGGTTACATTCACACTTTGGGCCCTGTTTTAATGATCTGAGCGCATGGTCTGAAGCACACGCCACAGGTGCGCTTAAGGCGTGTCCGAATCCACTTTTGCTAGTTTAATGACAGAAAAAAATGGTCGGCGCGCCCGGCGCATGATCCAAAAGGGTTGTGCCTAGTCTCTTAATGAGTCATGGGTGTGTTTTGGGCGTAACGTGCAATAAACCAATCAGAGTCTCATCTCCCATTCCCTTTAAAAGCCAGTTGTGCTCGCACCATGGCGGATTCGCTATTTACATGGAGGAATTTGCAAGCGGAAAGAGAGCAATCCTTTTATTTTTAATATTTAAAAATGTCCCTGTGTGTGTAATAATCAGAGTGTACGCGCGTTGTGCACCACCTATAGGCTCATATTACTAACACACCCTTTAAATAACACAAAAAATACTGCTCTATTGACTTTAGAGCAGGTTTGTGTTGGTCAATGGCGCAGTCGTTTTCAGTTCCTCAAAATAGCAACGCTCCAACAATGCTCCTGAACACACCTGGTTTAGACCAGATGTCCATGGGTGAACAGATGCGCCAGTGCATTTGATATTTAAACAACGTGGAGCTGGACGTGGAAATGAGAACTGCGTCGGGCTGAAACTAGCAGAACACACTTGCGTCACGCCTGACGTCGCATTGTGCCGGGTGTATGATAGGGCCCATAGTTTAGTTATTTACGAGAGTGAGCACACCCAGACAGCAACATATTGTCGCATATTGTGGGCCACATCTGGTACATGTGGATTTAATGCGTGCCAGATGTGAGCCGGATCTGGGCCGACACTATGTTGCTGTCTGGGTACATTCTATAAACAAACTTTTTAGGACTCACAACCGCATTCTCAGAAATCCTGCACTTTGTGAACGGAACAGGACTGACAACTAGTTATCTATCACGTCATCCAGCGCGAGAGAGCAGCTCTGCACTGCACAAACGCGTGTCTACCGTGTGTTTTGGGTTTTCACGTGTGGTTTCGGTAACTTACAGCGACGGAGATATGAGCTGTGTGTCACCTGAAGGGTCTAGATCCAGTCACAGAGTTGTTGCCGTCTATGACTGACTCAAATGCTCCACTCTCCACCCAGATATAAAAGCTGCTGTCGGCTGTACATTTTATGGATGAATTTGTGGCTCAATTGGACTCGATTGTACCAATTTACTCATGGAGCCACATTGAGATTCCTATATCTCTGGAAATTAACCATATTGGGCATTAAAAATTAAGAAACCAAAAGAAAAGTTTATTAAGAACCAGAATCTAAAAGGAAATTAAGCTATCTTTAATACTTCTTGAGTTGCAGGCATGCAAACTTTGGGGCAAAAAACACAAGAAGTGCTTTTTCCCATTTTTGAACCATCACCGTTGGCATATAATGCAACAAAGATTGCTAAAGTCAACAGATTTTACTAATAGACCTACCAATCTCTGTGTGAAAATAAAATAATCATGCTGCCATCTTTCTAAAGTCATTTTTACACCCCTGTAATTTGGCTCCAAATCTCAGGTGAAAATTGTCATTTTGACCCTCCACTACAAAATATTGGATTACTCAGTAAATATACATCCATCACATTTAATATGTTTGTCTTTCTTCAGAATTTTTTTTTTTTTTTAACAAAATCAAAAATTTGAGCCAGAAGTTTCTGAAATTTATTTTTACACAGAATGACCCAAAGGTGTTTATGTCTGAGAACCTTTTATACACATATAATGAATGCAGGTAAAGTGTGCCATTTAAGTTTGATTGTACTGTGCTCAATGGGTTTACACTTTCAGAGCATGACAATGGACTTTAATTAAAGAGACACTATTTCTTTAAATGATGAAATAGTTTTGGTTGATGCAATATGACACACCTGGTATGAGGACACCCTCATGGTTAAAAGGTAGAAAACCCTAAATTATAAGGTTGCTCTCTAAATATAAACAAATATTATTGTGACAGTTCCTGTTTTGTTTGTTACTACAGTTAACATGAAATAAAATGCAAAGAATAAAATGTTTAAAAATGTGTTAGTTTTCTTGTAAGTTCTTTAAATATTGCTGGCCCACTTTGGCTGAATGTGTTAGATAAAGTGGGCCAGTGGGATTCAGGTAAAGTGGGCAACCTTTAACCTTCAGTAATTATGTTCAAATTCGTTGATTATTTTAGAGTTGACATGTATAATCTACTTTTTAGAAAATAGAAGTGAGTGTGCCATTAGGAAATTCAAGTCAGAGATGGAAGAAAGGAAAGAAAGAGCAGAAAATAAGACGTGAAGAAAGGATGAGGAGACCAAAATGTAGATGCAGAATATAAAGCTTTAAAACATGGACACAATTTAAGTTCATTTAAAGTGTTTAGAGGAAACAGACAGTATAGTTTTACAATATGGTTACCATTTTAAATGTTCCTCATTCATTTTTTTGTTAGTCTGTTTGTTGTTGCATGTTATCGTATAATGTTTTATATGTTGTAGAGTTCATTTTCATTCAGATTTCATCAAATTTAATGTCAACACAACATTTTCTATCAGTTGTTTTGAATTTTACACATGCATTGTGTGAACTGCTGAATTTTACTCATAGTCTAGGCTATATGCTTTTAGGTTTGTTAAATATGTTGTTGAATATGTTTGTTTGATAAATAATGTGTTTTTAATTAATATACAGAATCATTTTTGATAAATCAGGGATGTCCCACTTTACCAGACCAGCTGGCCCACTTTACCTGAAAAGAAATTTGTCGGGAGCGCATGACCTTGTTTGAAACGTTTATTGGTTTATACCTTGCAAATAACACAACTGTATTCAAATTGAAATATTATAGCTGGACAAAAGTAATAAAGAAAAGAAAAACATCTAGGTTACTAAATTACACGTTTAACAAAAAGTGGTCCACTTTACCTGCATTCACCCTGCAGATACTGAAATGACATACACTGTGTGGTACAGTACAAATCTTATAAGTGTCCTTTATTTTGTCCCTTATTTTCCTTTCCAGAAGTTGGCACCTGTAAGTAAATGCAGTTGTCAATCCCAAAAACTGACAGTGTGAGCGTAGCCATATTGGATTCTAGCATCAGCGCACCAGAGCTATTGATAATCCAGTCAAATAAGCAAATCTATTATCATCATCAGCACTTATTGTATTATAATGCCTGGCAGCTCAAGAGAAATAAATAACTGCTTAGCACACACATTTAATCAGCTTTGTGTTTTAAAACTACATATTAGCGTTAATGATACCCTCCGCGAGCGCGCTGAAGTGCCGGCGCAATGACAACAATGCTCTTGAACACATCATCGCTCGTATGTTTTAAATTGGAAGATTTGTGTTTTGGCCCCCACTGCTAATTCCTGGGGTGGCAGAAAGTGTAATATTTGTTTCTCTCCAACGCCAACAACAACAAATTGCGGTACAAAGTGAGCAATCAAAGGGTGGCGACTCTCTTTAGCACGCTGGCTCTTATCGCCACGCGGCACAGGCCGGGAACGAGCCAACACGACCGCTCCACCTCGCACGAGAGCTACAGCGTTTATCAAGAGCAACAAGGTGGTCCTGGGCGGCCGTCGAGGGTGGGACTGGGTGGGTGTGCGAGGGGGCAGTTGAGCGCTACAACCTCCGGAGCATCTCATGTTAACTAGGCCTTTTCCGCCTCTGTATCTTATCAGCTCAGAGCTGCCGATGCTCATCAGCGAGCGCAATTGAATAAAAGCCAGCCATGCGTCCGTATGCTTCTCTCTCTCTCCATTTGCACCATGCACTCTCTACCTACTGTCCATATTTGTTCTCCATGATCTCCCTTATCTTGCTCTAAAGGGGGAGGGGATGCAGGGACGGGGTGATGACTTAAGAAAATGGGACATGCTGATAAGAGCAGCGTCCGCCTGCTGCGCTGTAAAGACAGAGACAGTTGTGATTATCACATCCCTGTGATTAATCTCTCATTATCTCCGTCTGATCCAACAGCACTGCTGACTGTATTCACACATGCACACTACACACGGCTGCAGGCACAAACCGCCGACAGATTCAATCATGCACTTACAGTAGAACACATGTATTCAAAACATAGGCCTACTATGTACTATATATTTAAAGAGTTCACTGAAACATTTAAATTGTGCTATCATTTACCCCTTAATGTAGCTCCAAATCCATGTGACCTCAAAAGAAGATGTTCAGAAAAAAGTTCATGCTGCTCTTTTTCGATTGATGAAAGTGGATGATTTATGCTGAGCAATATCTAAAAATACATACTTAAAATGCAATAACTGCACGTTTTGTGGATAAAAAAAAATTGCAATTTAAAATATTTGAAAATTCCACGTGTGCTTGTTTGTAGGACTGCACAATTTGGCCAGAATTTTGTGATATCAATATGGCTATAAAATAATAATATATTAATATAATAATACTAATAATGTGAGTATTATTATTATTATTAAAAATAAATAAATAAATAAATAAATAAATAAAACAAAATAAGAAATATTAGTATTGTAATATTTCACTGTAAAATAAAAAAAATTGCAATTTAAAATATTATTTGAAAATCCCACGTTTGCTGTGCTTGTTGCATAATTTGGCCAGAATTTTGTGATTATATATCAATATGGCTATAAAATAATAATATATATTAATATAACATTAATAATGTGAGTATTGTATTATTACTAAAAATATATATATAAAAAATACTAAATAAAACAAAATAAGAAATATTAGTATTGTAATATTTCACTGTAAAATAAAAAAATAATAATAATGTAAATAAAACAATGTTAAAAATTATTTTGTTTTATTTAGTGTTTTTATATTTTTAGTAATAATAACAATACTCACATTATTTTACATATTTTATAGCCATATTGATATATAACCACAAAATTCCACAGCAAACGTGGAATTTTCAAATAATATTTTAAATAGATTTTTTTTATTTTACAGTGAAATATTACAATACTAATATTTCGTATTTTGTTTTATTTAGTATTTATATTTTTAGCAATAATAACAATACTTACATTATTATTATTATTATTATATTATTTTTTTATTATTTTTAATAATAATAATAATAATGTAGGTATTGTTATTATTGCTAAAAATATAAAAATAAAATAAAAAAAAATTAAGAAAATAATTTAACAATAATTATTAAATTTTACATTACAATATTTATGTCTGTTTAAATTTCTTCTCGAGTTTTATTTTGATTAATTGTGCAGCCCTAATTTTCAATAGTGTGCATGCAAATTAAATTGTATTTCAAAGTTTTCACCAGGGTCTCCAGGGCGTTGCTAGGGTGGTTTCTTTCTGAAGTCAAAAGAGTCCATCCTCAAACCTCCATCATATTCTGGTCTTGTATCATTCATGGATGGATGGATGGATGGATGGATGGATGGATGGATGGATGGATGGATGGATGGATGGATGGATGGATGGATGGATGGATGGATGGATGATGGATGGATGGATGGATGGATGGATGGATGGAGGGAGGGAGGGAGGGAGGGAGGGAGGGAGGGAGGGAGGGAGGGAGGGATGGAGGGATGGAGGGATGGATGAGGGGAGGGTGTTTTCACACAGTTGATACAGATGTACTTTCTCAAAACACATATACAAAACAATAATGTGTGCATTTAGTGATATGATAGAATCTATAATAGTCCCTTGTTTCTCAGACCGTCAGTCACACACACACACACACACACACACGTTTCAGAGGCCCTAGCGAGCGTGCGTTTGTAACACTGTCACTGATGAGGTCACCCAGAGAGGGGAGGCGGGTTAATTGGGAGGTGCTTGGCAAATCTCAGGATGAATTACGATAACTAAGTTTTCAAGTGTTGAAAACGAGAAACAGAATTGATAAATATAGCTGTGAGCTGCTCCCAAACCACTCGGCTGGAAATGAAAGAGATTCACCTGCAAGACTGTATCTTCTAAAATGAGGTCATGATAGCAGATCGGGAACAGGACGATTATCTGGACTGAGAGAGAGAGAGAGAGAGAGA
>CM077180.1:40358280-40408280 GCA_039654105.1 Coreius guichenoti
ATTAATGACATCATGATATCACTTACTACCTATTGAAATGCATGAATTTCCCATTTGAAATGTTTAGGTTAATTTAGTAAACTTTTCATATTTTGACCTCAAAACTATCAGACATGGACTAAAAGTATTTCAAGAACACGTCGTATTAGTGTAATTTATAGAACTATATAATGTTTAATTATGTTTTTATCATCAGAACTGCAGATTAGCAGAGTACAAGTAATGTTTTACAGAATATAAACAATATAATTTCGGACAATTTTCATATAATTTAACATGTAGACTTAAGTTACTAAAATAAAATAAAATAATAATAAATAAAATAAAATAATTAAATAAATAAATAAAATAAAAAATAAAATAATAAAATAAATAATGAAATAAATTAATTAATGAATTACTAAATAAAAATAAAAATAAAATAAAATAAATAAAATAAAAAATAAAATAATAAAAAATAAATAAAATAAAATAAAATAAAATAAATATTTGTACAGTTCTCATTCTTATAAATTAACAAATAGACTTATTTATTAACCGTAAAATAAAATAAAATAAAATAAAATAAAATAAAATAAAATAAAATAAAATAAAATAAAATAAAATAAAATAAATGAATAAATAAAATTACATTAAAAAATAAAATAAAATAAAATAATAAAATAAATATTTTGTACAGTTCTCATTCTTATAAATTAACAGACTTATTTATTAACCCTAAAATGAAATAAAATAAAATAAAATAAATAAATGAATAAATAAATAAATTACATAAAAATAAAAAAAATAAGATAAATATTTTGTGCAGTTCTCATTCTTATAAATTAACAAATAGACTTATTTATTAACCCTAAAATAAAATAAAATAAAATAAAGTAAAATAAATAAATAAATAAATAAATACAATTACATTAAAAAAAAAGCTAAATATTTTGTGCAGTTCTCATTCTTATAAATTAACAAATAGATTAATTTATTAACCCTAAAATAATTAAATAATTAAATAAATAAATACATAAATACATAAATAAATAAATAAATAAATAAATAAATAAATAAAAATAAAATTACATAAGAAATAAAATAAAAAAATAAGCTAAATATTTTGTGCAGTTCTCATTCTTATAAATTAACAAATAGACGTATAAAATAAAACAAAATAAAATAAAATAAAGTAAATAAAAAAATAAAATAGCAATATAATTTCGGGCAATCCTTATTCTTATAAATTAACAAATACAATTATTTTTAATCCTAAATAATATTTTTTTAAAAAAATTATATATATATATATAAAAAATAAACCTTGTCATAGAAATGTGAAAAATAAAATGAATTGAATAAAATGAAACAACAATACATTTATGCCAGATCCTGTCAATTTAAAAGAACATTAATTTGACATTTCTTAAAAGTGCTTTTATCTGTTCAGTACAAATCAATTCAGCCTGTCAGACATACAGTCTCCACTAATGGAACTATTTCAAACAAATATAGACTCAAACAACACGCACACACACACACACACACACACACACCAGGTGTTTTTGCCATGTCAAACAGTATTTCTTGAGTATCTGCTGATGGTTTGGCACCTCAGTACATGTCCACAGAAAACTGGGAAATGCAAACCAAATATTTAGGGAAACGTCAAAACATGATTATTTACATTCAATGGAGGAACATTTAAGGACTTTATTGTGCACTACATACTAGAAACATTTAATATTTAAAAGCATATCTCTTTAGTATGCACTGCACGCTCAGAACATTTACAGAACATTCAAAGATTGTTTAGAATGCACTATATATACTAGAAACGTTTAGACAATGTTCAAATCAGGATTATTTAGTATGCACTACATGCTAGGAACAATCTAGCATATTTTTCTAGTATGCACGGCATCAGCACCAGCGTCCATGTGGCGACAGATTGCGGTCACTCAAGGTTAAACCCATCTCAATCAGAATTTGAGCTTACTTGAAGGACAAGAACCAGCACAAGGGCTACTTATCCTCCTTCATCCCTAAAAATGCTGCATTAAGTTGCTTTAAAAGAAATTGCTTAAAACACAGATATAACCTTGAGCACGCAAGCAGACGGAATGCGAAAGTCAAAGTCACAGCTGCGAAGCACTCAGCATATGGCTAAGACTGCTGGCTATTACTCACTGCAAAGGGAATAACAGGCAACCCACTTTCACAAACATCCCACCACAATACAGACACATTAACTTCCGTGGCCATTTTTAGGTTCAAAACACCAAGCCTTTCATTAAAGCTCTCAGAGGGCCAGGAAGATGAGGTGCTCAGAACTCTCGAAAGGAGAAAACTTGTGAAGCGTTTGGCCATGACAATGAATATTACACATCCTGAAAACATGGATAGATGACTCCACCATTCGGGATATTTTCAGCCTTTCGCTCTCAAATGTTTATTGCGGCAGTGTGCTTCAAGAAAACCACCAGAGTGTCACATTCCCAGCCGAGGAGTCATATCTGAATGATAAGTATACAGTGACATGCTCATGGTTAGAGCGGTGATAAAGTGTAGGCGTGTGATTTTATATGGTTATAGAAAGACTGGCAGTTTTTTCCATCATTGACACAGGCTCATTTACTAGATCTATGACACCATCTACTCTCTCTATTGGAGATCGGGGGCGGGACTTTGTGTTTGTCTGACCAATAGAGCGCCGCCCACTTTTATGAAGCACTGCGAATGACGTAATCGAATCGAATAAATATATGCATATTTTGCAATTAACTTAAAATATATTGTTTTTATACAGATATAATCAACATTTGTGAGTGAGTTTTATATTTCTCCATAGTTTTTAATTCGATTTTGCTGTTTGCAATGCTTCATGGGATTGTAGTTCTTTCCCTCACTAAAGCCGTTAAATACACAATCTTGTACTTTTGTCTTTTTGTCCGATTTTCAAAAACTTCAAATCAAAGTTTCACCTCGTAGCTGATTGGCTTGTTTCATGGCTTATAACTCTTTAACGATGACTTTTTAAAAAATCCCTATGGGAAAAATGAATGGCATGGATAAAGGGTGTGGGCGTTAATGCACTTTTGCCATTTGCAAACAATCACTATTTTGCAAATCCATTTGGTGATGAAATTAAACCAATTCAACCAAAAACACTTCACCTTTATAAAGCTAAGCTAGGATTATCCAAAGCATCCAAAACTCACGGATGAACTGGGCGCTCATTAATACAATACATGTACTATCATCTCAAATCATATGTTAAAGGTGACAGTGGCCAAAAGTGATGTAAAATATCCAACATACAGCAACTCAAAAGCATGCATACTAAATGTTTGTGCTCATGAACCACTACGCACTTATATGTATTCATAACTGTATTATGCACTGTAAAACACAATAGCCCGATTAAGTTATTTGAACCTATTTTTTCTCTTTAACGTTTTGGATTTTGAACTCAAGTTTATAAGTTTTAAAATATTTACTTAAGTAATCCATCGTCTTGTAATAAAGTAATCCATTTGTCTTAACTATTTGTGAGTTGAAACAAAGGTTATCTTCAAGTTGAGTTTACTCACGTTTTTAAGGCAGCAAGTGAACTTTAGTTTTTAAGCTTTGCCACCTGGCAATGTTTTACAGTGTGTATATTTGAATAAAAAAAATATACAAAATATTTACTGTTTACGTGTCAAAGTAACATCCACACTGTTGGCGCTTTCGGCGGTGGACAGGGGTCAGCATGGGCACCCTGACTGGTCTGTGGCTATGCAGCCCCATACGCAACAAACTGTGTATTCTGACACCTTTCTATCAGAACCAGCATTAACTTCTTGAGCAATTTGAGCTACAGTAGCTCGTCTGTTTGATCGGACCACACGGGCCAGCCTTCGCTCCCCACGTGCATCAATGAGCCTTGGCCGCCCATGACCCTGTCGCCGGTTCACCACTGTTCCTTCCTTGGAGCACTTTTGATAGATACTGACCACTGCAGACCGGGAACACCCCACAAGAGCTGCAGTTTTGGAGATGCTCTGACCCAGTCGTCTAGCCATCACAATTTGGCCCTTGTCAAACTCGCTCAAATCCTTACGCTTGCCCATTTTTCCTGCTTCTAGCACATCAACTTTGAGGACAAAATGTTCACTTGCTGCCTAATATATCTCACCCACTAACAGGTGCCGTGATGAAGAGATAATCAGTGTTATTCACCTGTCATAATGTTATGCCTGATCGGTGTATATACAGTGCCCTCCACTAATATTGGCACCCCTGGTAAATATGATCAAAGATGGCTGTAAAAAATAAATCTGCATTGTTTATCCTTTTGATCTTTCATTCAAAAACTTCGCAAAATTCATTGAAGTAAAACAATTGAAAATGGGGGTAAATCACATTATTAAATAAATGTTTTTCTCCAATGCACGTTGGCTACAATTATTGGCACCCCTAGAAATTCTTATGAGTAAAATATCTCTGAAATATATTCCCAATCATATTAATTTTTTTAGCACACCAGGGTGACTAGGAACATGAACTTGTCCAGTCATGACTTCTTGTTCCACAGGAGTATAAATATGAGGAAACACAAAGGCCAAATTCCCTTAATCATCATCACAATGAATAAAGCCACAGAATATAGTTCTGATGTGCAGCAAAAGATTGTTGAGCTTCACAAAATAGCTAAAGCATTAAAAATCCCCATTTCCACCATCAGGGCAATAATTAAGAAGTTCCGATCAACTAAAGATGTTCTGAATCGTGTGTGTATATCGTCCTAATGCACGAGAGGAGGAGAGTTTGAGTAGACAAAGACTTTCCAAGATCACAGATGGAGAATCGCAGAGATTAGTTGAGTTTTGGGGTCAGAAAGACTAAAAAAAAGATCAAACAACCCCTACATCACCACATGTTGTTTGGGAGGGATTCAAGAAAAATCCTCCTCGCTCATCCAGAAACAAACTCCAGTATATTCAGTGTCAGACACGACTGGAGCTTCAGACGGGACCTGGTTCTGTGGTCAGATGACACTAAAACAAGAGCTTTTTGGCAGCAAATCCACCAGATGGGATAAAAAGTCCCCCATGCCCACGATTAAATACACCACTGGATCTTTAATGTTGTGGGCCTATTTTTTTGTTGGTCCTGGACATCTTGTTCAGATTCATGGTATCATGGATTCTAGCAAATACCAGCAGATAAAAAAATCAAAACCTGACGGCCTCTGCTAGAAATCTTATAATGGGCCGTGGTTGGATCTTCCATCAGGACAACGATCCAAAACAAACATCAAAATCAACACACAAATGTGTCTCAGCACAAAATGAAGCTTCTGCTATGGCCGTCCCTGACCTGAACCCTATAGAGAATGAGTGATGAACTGAAGAGAAGAGCTGGAATCTGAAGGATCTGGAGAGATTCTGTGTGGAGGAATGATCTCTGATCTCCAAACTCATCAGGCATTACAGGAGACGACTCAGAGCGGTTATCTTGGGAAAAGGACGATGCAATAATTGGGTACCAACGTGAACTAGAGAAAAACATTTATTTCATAATGTGAATTTCTCCCCACTTTTAATTGTTTTTTTGGGGAGGTTTTTTGAATGAAAGATCAAAAGGATAAACAATGCAGAATTATTTTCACAGCTGCCTTTGCTCATATTTACCAAGGGTGCCAATATATATATGTAAGGTGCCTAAATAATAAATTCCCAGCGTGCAGAGCAGGATTGGTTAAAATATAGGCTAAATCTAATCAGATTGGCGCTCTTAAACGCTGCTGTCTTAGCAGTACCTGTTTGCTTCGCTCACTTACGAGTGTTCCCCAACATGCTGCACCAGCCACGAGAACAAATTCATGATGAAAGCAGGATAATTGAGCTAATCAATCACAATGATGAGAAGGCAGGAGGTGGCGGAACTGACAAAGTGGTGCCACAATAACAATCTGCTGCTGATTGTCAACAAAACGAATGAGCGCACAAAAGATTTGCGAAGACAGACCTACTCACTTTAGCATTAGTGCTGATAGCTTACAATGAAAACTGTTAATGATCGCAGGTTTATATCATGAAGCAGTAATCCACAAGAGGTTGTGCAAATCTTTAACTGCAATTAAAATGTTTTTTCTTGAGCACAACAGTTCCTAAAACCCCCTTGTCGTATCTTGCTGTCATACCTCTGAAAAATCTGCGAAAATCTTTGCTACAGCAAATTAGCATGAAATGATGTGTAAGGAAGCATGAGATACTGGCTGGTGTTTAAATGTTTAATTTGTGATTAATTCAGCTGACACACCTCCAGTGGTTCCAACAAAGCCTTTGAGGTATCATTCATATCTGTAGCACAGGGACGAGTTACATGCTGCAGTTTAATACTGAGGGTTAGTGATTTGGAGTAACCCCTAACGGTAACGCTTTAGATTACAGCCCGGAAAGTACTGCGTAAGTAAAACAATTTTTCAGCGTAACTTTCGGTAATTATAGTGTAACTATAAAGTACGTACATGTAGGTATAGCCTAAGTGTACAATATGTAAAGTTTGGGTAACAACCAGGAAAATTAACAAATGATTTATACTGGAAGTATTTTAGAACTAAGGGGTACTTATTCTACCACACTGTAAACCCGAATAAGTTGGCAAAAAAACCCAAAATTGCCTCAAATTTTTAAAGTTAAGAAATTTTAAGTTTAAGTAAGCAGAACTTGCAGATTTTTATTTTGTAATCATACATTTTAATTGCTCTGAACTTGAAATATTTGAGTAAGCTAATTCATACATTTAACTTAAAAATATAACGTAATCTCAAATTTTTAGTAGTGGAAACTTGACTAGCTTTAATGAGCTAATTCAATAAATGCTACATTGCTAATTGGTTACACAATGCATTGGTAGCATTAGCATAGCATAGCACTTGATGAATGACAGCAATATAAAACATTTATCATATATATCTGTTCTCAAACTGAGCTCACGCTCCACTCGTAAACATTATGGAAACCCTACAAAAAACCCAACATAACAGAAACTCATCTAAACTAGCATAACAAAACATTAAACACTACTAAAAACACTTAATTTTGGCATTTACTTTTGAGTGTCATGGCAAAGAATGCTGGGAAATAGAAATTAAATTTAAGTTAGTCTAAATTAAAAGAAACAAGTTCATAAAACTCAAAACACTTAAAATGTGTCAGTTTTGAGAACTCAAAAGAAAAAGAAAGTTCTAAATACTCATAAAAGTTCATTTGTTTTAACTAATTTGTTTAATTTGAGTTGGCTCTACTCAAAGCAATTCATTATTGAGAGTGTTAGGGTTTACAGTGTATTATGATGTGAGAACATACACCGTACCTTTTTGTAATAATAGTGTACCAATACATATAGCCTTTTTTTTTAATTATGGGGTACATATCTGTGCATTTATACAGTTTTTTGTTTGTTTGTTTTTTTATATAGTAAAAGTGCAGCTAAAACTATTGCAACTTTTTATTTATTTATTTATTTTAATTACTGGGGAAGGGTAAGTACGATACAAATACATTCACAATCTGATAAAACTGACTCTGAAATCTTTATTTGAAAAACAACTTAATTCAAAACAGATTTTCAACACTTCTTATTCATTTAAAACATTTTTTTAAATAAACTTTTTATTTCAAATACTAAAGTCCTAACAGACTTTTCTGGCTTGGCTTCTTCCTCCTCATGTTCCTCTTCTCCTTTTTCATTCTTTCCATAAATATAATGGGAGTGATTGGCAGCCCAAAATTTGAAGCTCAAAAAAGTGCATCCATCCATTATAAAAGTACTCCATGTGGCTCCGGGGGGTTAATAAAGCGAATCTTCTGAAGCGAATCGATGGGTTTTTGTAAGAAAAATATCCATATTTAACACAGTAAAATAGCTAGCATTTTGAACTGCTAGAGGTGTTACACTTTCTGCGTAAGTTGAATACAGAAGGTGGTCTGTCAGAAGCTATATATTTTACTTTATAACATGTTAAATATGGATATTTTTCTTACAAAAACCCATCTATTCACTTCAGAAAGCCTTTATTAACCCCCGGAGCCATATGGAGCACTTTTATAATGGATGGATGCACTTTTTTGGTCTTAAAATTTTGGGCTGCCTATCACTCCCATTATAAAGCTTGGATTAACCAGGACATTTTTTAATATAACTCCGACTGTATTCGTCTGAAAGAAGAATGTCATATAAACCTAGGATGGCTTGAGGGTGAGTAAATCATGGGATAATTTTCATTTTTGGGTGAACTATCCCTTTAAATTAAGCGGTTTCATATCGATCACAAGTTCAGTATGGAGTACCTCAAGGCTCAGTACTAGGACCATTGCTTTTCACCCTGTACATGCTTCCCTTGGGAGACGAAACATGACCAAACATACCAATTCACAAAATTACCGGAATACATAGTTAATATAAAAATTGAATGACTAGTAATTTCCTATCACTTAAAGGGGAACTGAGAAATCAAATTTTCCTTGAGTTTTTGACATATAAGAGGTCATCATACTATAAGAATATCCTGCAAGTTTCAGAACTGAAAACTTCCTTGTTAGTCCAAAAACAGCTTTTATTGTAACCAATCCCAGAGAACGACTCGTTGTGGAATGTGCCTATTTATGATTAAGTATGAGCAATAGTATTAATGATGTTTGACTTGGCAAAAAATACTAATTAATACCATTGGTTTTCCTGGAACATTTTAAGAGCAGCCAACAGTCAATGGCTTTTGTCTCTCATTCAGTCGTCAACACAAACTCTTTCTCAAACACACACACCCTTCTCATTTCACACAAACACAAATGAAAGGCCCCTGCCCTCTCCAGCACTCGCCGATAGTGGCACATGTATAATTGCATTGTGCAACAGTGCGCACCTTAGAGGAAATAATTACCACCATAAAAAGAGCAATTACTAACCTGGCAGAGAGCAGCCGTGGATTTTAATGCATCTGCTTGGTGACGGCAGCTCATGCAAATCTGTTTGTTTATTTGTCTGAGTTACAGCATTGACAGACATGAAAAAATAAAAAAGTCACGCCAAGCAGATGTACCGAATCAAACCAAATGTTTCAAGACGTGCAATGAAGGCACTTCTCACTCCATGTTTTGCTTGTGCTCATAAAGATTTTATTCCAGCACCAAAAATAGAACTTGCGCACAATGGGTACTATCAATTTTCGATTGAGTCGAGGTCGTTCAATTCATCTCACTGTACTAAAGCTTCTACAAATTGGAAGTCATTGTCAGAGGGTAATTCGTTTTCATCTTAAAAACCCCAGCTCGTAATAAAGAATCATTTAAACGATATGAACGCACGACTGAATGGTTTCAGTAATTTGCATCACAAGCAGCGGCGCGGGCCTCGGGTGCCGTGACACAAGCAAATGAAAAGAGCGTGCCGAGAACTCCGGCATCCGCATCCGGTCAAAAGTGCCCCCCCTAAAAAAAAAGTCACGTTTTTGGGGGTACGATTCTAGTAGATTCTCACTGTCAGAAAATTAATCACAATCTGCTAGCTGTCTCCGTTTGAGGAAACGCTCATCAATCAAAGTCCTCTTCACATTATGATGGCTGGAATATGACTATCTGCAATTCAAACTCTTTTGAGGCTGAAAAATTAAAAACTGATTGATTGTAAGAGGCAGTTATTAAAGGTCATCGTTTGTAATATTCTCAGGGAACATTAGCATGGTGTCGTCTTTCAGTCGGAATAACAATGGAGAAGCTGACAAGCTCGGAGAAGAACTGTTCATTTATTAGGTTCCGCTGAGGAAAAGGAATACTACTTTTTACAGCCTGATAGGTAATGATGGATGGATGAATGGATGCATGGATGGATGGATGGATGGATGGATGGATGGATGCATGGATGGATGGATGGATGGATGGATGGATGGATGGATGGATGGATGGATGATGCATGGATGGATGGATGGATGGATGGATGGATGCATGGATGGATGATGGATGGATGGATGGATGGATGGATGGATGGATGGATGGATGCATGGATGGATGGATGACAAATTGTTTAGCACGTATCATTCAGTCATGGTTGTATCTCTCTATTAGTGTTACTGGATCTTATTGCTGCATTTTATACTATCGACCACAACTTTTTTTTAATAGATTCGAAAATTACGTTGGCATTAGTGGAACTGCATATGTATGATTCAAATCATTCTTATCTGACCGGTATCAGTTTGTAGCAGTAAATGAAGAGGTTTCATATCGATTAATGTGGAGTACCGCAAGGCTCAGTACTAGGACCGTTGTTTAAAGGGGTCACGAACTGAGAAATCAAAGTTTTTGACATATAAGAGGTCATCATACTATAAGAATATCCTGTAAGTTTCAGAACTGAAAACTTTCTTGTTAGTCCAAAAACAGCTTTTATTGTAACCAATCCCAGAGAACGACTCGTTGTGAATGTGCCTATAATAGATGGTGAAAGACCGCCTCTGCAGAAGAAGATCAACGCCTACTTCATCATCGCAACTTTGGCCCCGCCCACTGGTGTGTTAGTGAGATGACGAGGAGAGAAGAGCGATACAGGATCACTGGACTAAAAATAACATTACCTTCTAAAGGATCCTAATGCTAGGAATGTGCTTATTCATTTTCAACAATGTGAATGTCTCAGTTGAGCATTATTTATTTGTATTCGCTACATTTCACTGTGGATTCTTTGGTAAATTAGTCGCAATTTTGCAGGCTTTGCAAACAGACATTTACGATATGGACTCGACAGTAATGCCACAACATGTAAGCAACCGTGTTAATTCTAATGCCTGATCTGAGACCAGTGATTTCTGATATGTAATGACTCATGTACAGTCAGATGTTCTTTATCTGTGTGTCAGTAAATCAAACCAGTGACTAAACGCTCAACTTCACATTCGAGAGAGTTCCACATGTAATACTAGCTATTTCATATGCAAAGAAGTCAGCCAATCACAGCAGTGGGCGTTTACACTGAAGTCTCACAGCAGCCAATCACAGCAGTGGGCGTTTACACTGAAGTCTCACAGCAGCCAATCACAGCAGTGGGCGTTTACACTGAAGTCTCACAGCAGCCAATCACAGCAGTGGGCGTTTACACTGAAGTCTCACAGCAGCCAATCACAGCAGTGGGCGTTTACACTGAAGTCTCACAGCAGCCAATCACAGCAGTGGGCGTTTACACTGAAGTCTCACAGCAGCCAATCACAGCAGTGGGCGTTTACACTGAAGTCTCACAGCAGACACGCCCCTTCAAACAGAGCGTTCAAATCAGAGGCTAAAATCAGGGTTGGAAAAATGCCTTTTATTTCTAAATTGACAATTTTTGATGTAAAAATCATACTAACATTATGAGTGCACCCCAGGAAACATTATAAAACAATAAAACAATGCAGTTCATGACCCCTTTAATTCTGGGGTCTAATTCTTTTAATTATATTTATTGGACCAAAAACCTCTGCACAAAATAACCAAGAAAATTGTCTAACACTTGATGGCTGCTCTGTCAAATCTGTCACCAGTTTGTGTGCGTGCGCGCGCGTGTGTGTGTGTGTGTGTGTGTGTGTGTGTGTGCTAAAAATATATATTTTTTACCATATGAGATCACCCTAGCAAACACATGGCATTGCACTAAACACTCAGGACAATGTATAGTTTCTTTGTGGCTAATTTTACACAGGCAAAGATAATCCATATTGTTTTCAGAAAATATAAAAATCTAGTTTTAACTGTTCTTATGCTACATTTCTTACATGCGTAAAATTTCATCTGTCTGGCACTGTCTAAGTTGTGTTCATAGATCACTTTAAATTCACTGCAGCCTCCATCAAATCAAAGCAACCTCCAAAAAATGCCTTAGCACAAGCAACACTGTCAATGTAGATTATGCTGTTGATTGATGACTGTAAAATATGCTTACAAAACGTGTTATGGACATAGTGTCAAAAAGAAAACCTGTGCTGTTGAAAACACAGATAGATGCAAAGAACACTTTCCCTTTTACAGGGCTACGGCCGTCAATCACACTGCATTCAGCGCCGTGAATGCCACTATAGCATTGCCAGTGTGACTGAACTTGATTTGGCATGACTACACTTGCCACCAGCTACGTTTCAATATCATTTATCACTCTCAGCCTAGTAGGCACCAGGGCACTTCTTTATTTGTTTAGATGCACTGCACTGTATTACCATCAATTCCATTACCTTCGCATTTAATCTTTATAAACCATTTTAAAGGTCTAAAACTCAAGCTACGATATAGCAACAGTAACTTACATCAAAATCAAAGTGGGAAATATGACCTTTAGCAATATTCGATATACTACGGCTGCGTCCGAAATCACATACTCTATTGAGTAGGTACATATTTTGAATAAGTAATTACTTCACAACTGCTAAAAAAGTACATTCCATATACTATGAATGTAATCCAGACATACTACATTTGCAATGCTGTCATTATCATGTGATCTACCAGCGTCACGTAACCTAATAAATCCTCTCCTGAGGCCTCATGGGATAGTAAAGTGTCCATCGTATGCTCACTTCAGAATCTCACCGGAAGTAGAAGGTCATCCGGGTACTTTTTGCCTACTCTATTATGAGTACTGTGAATTCAGACAGTTTTTTTGTCACATACTGTTTTTTGGCTAGTAAATAGTAGGGAAGTATGCGATTTCAGATGCAGCCCAAGAAGCACTTTAGAAGTCCAATCAAAGGGGTCAAGGTTTGACTAGTTAGTATGTTCTAGTTAGTCCCTGCTGGTAGATGTTGTAATTACATCGTTCTGCAGGCTAAATAAAAAAAAATAAAATAAAAAAATCTAATAAGTTAGACTTACTTAAAAAAAAGCATGCAAACCGATTGCCTTAAAAAAAACAAGTAAAGTGAAATATGAATAGTATGTTGTGCTAACAAATGCTTAGTTAGTATAGTTCACTTACACAAGAGTTCTAGTGACTAAAAAAAGAACTGTAGCGAGTACTTGATAATTTACTTTAGATTTACTCTTGACTTAGTATAGCTATCACTGTTGTTACTATTGTTGTGTTTTGATGCTGAATGTTGAAGTCTGCGTGTGACTCAAGCATGATCAATTACAAGATATTGCCACAAATATAGAGGGATTATATCAACCCAATTAAAAGTTTCACAAGGTGTTTATGACGTTTATGACGATCATTATACAACATGAAGGGAAGTATTACATAGGTTGCTATAACTATAGTTAATTATTCAGTCAGAAGCTAGGTCAACTTTTAAAAGCAACCTATTTATTACTGCTCTTCCTTTGAAACCAAATAACTGTGATTTCTTGTTGCATCGCTGCATCAATAGGAAGAGAGGATGGATAGGATGAATGTTCCAAGTGCCCAACCAAAAGTGAACACTTTTGCTTGACAAAATGGCACTCAAACCAATCAATTAATCTTAACTATATGTGTATGTGAATAGTACAGATTACTAGATTTTTACAATTATGTTAAGACATTAAGTAAAGTTAACTAAAAAGGGTTAGTTAGAATCACTGTTGGATTTTACAGTGTGCTGACTATTTTTTCATTTTCATTTTAAACCACCTTTTAAGTTTCCTTTACCACAGCGGTTGCAATACCACATAAAAAGCAATTGCAAATAAAAATCTTTCTTCTTATTAAAATAATTTTGGATGCCTCAAACCCATTATAACAGCCTGTTAGAAAACTGAGCAACAGCTGTCTCTAAGGTCAAACCGCCACAGAAACAAACACACACAAACAAACAAATAAACCCGAAGCTACGCCCGCGATTGGCCGCGGTACCCCAAGAGCCAGAGATCTGACAGATTGCACTCTGGGTTATGGAGCCATCAGCATCTCTCGTACTGGCTGGTGTAAGTAACACAATCTGGTGTCTAATTTCCACCAGCTGTTCACCAAGCCACCGGAGAGGAGCGGGTAGCGACCAGGGCAAAACACCTTGATGATCCCCGGCCAAAGAGATGACAATGAATTTTTCATACTGAGCAGATCGTATTAAAGAGGGACATGAGAGCGCTTAGCAAGAGGAGGAGTGGAACCCAAACAGATGGATGGGGACAAATACACACAGCGATGTAAACACACACTGCTGGGTGTCGATATACAGTCGTAACACATAAGCAAACAGCAGCTAGAGAATGAGATGTATGGATGGATGTATGGAGAAGACTGCACACATTCAGCCTATTTTTTATTTTGGGATACACTGATGGAGTTTTTAATATAATTGAATTCAAAACACTTCAGCAACTGAATAGCAATGTCCCAGCAACTACCCTAGCAACTGGATGGGAATGCATTTGAAAACATGCAACTGTACTAAAAACTGTACAAAAAATGCCTTAGCAACCACCATGAGCACCCTAGCAACTGCATGGCAACACCCTAGCAACCACCTAGCAAACATATAGGAATGCTTTTAAAACTATTCAGAACTCGTTATCAACTGCATTACAATGCCCTAGCAAACACCCATAACTTTCTAGCAGTCAGATGGAAATGCTCCTGAAACCATTCAGAATAATTTAACAACTGCATAGCAAAGCCTTAGCAACCACCTATAACACCTTAACTATAGCAGTGCACTTAAAACTATTCAGAACATTTTAGCTACTGTATAAACCCTAGCAACCACCCATAACACACTAGCAATCATACAGCAATGCACTTCAGAACACTTCAACACCTGCATAGCAATGCCCTAGCAACCACCCATAAATCCCTAGTAACCGTATAGCAATGCACTTATGGACTTAGAACCATTCAGAATACTTCAGCAACTACATAGCAACACCCTAACAACCGTATGGACTTAAAAACATTCTGAATACTTCAACAACTGCATAGCAACACCCTAGCAACTGTATAGACTTAAAACCATTCTAGACACTTCAGCATCTCCATAGCAACACCCTAGCAACCGTATGGACTTAAAACCATTCTGAACACTTCAGCAACTGCATAGAAACACCCTAGCAACTGTATGGACTTAAACCCATTCAGAACACTTCAGCAATTGGATAGCAACACCTTAGCAACCGTATGGACTTAAAACCATTTTGAACACTTCAGCAACTGCATAGCAACACCCTAGCAACCGTATGGCCTTAAAACCATTCTGAATACTTCAGCAAACTGCATAGCAACTCCCTAGCAACCGTATGGACTTAAAACCAATCTGAACATTTCAGCAACTGCATAGCAACTCCCTAGCAACCGTATGGACTTAAAACCATTCTGGACACTTCAGCAACTCCATAGCAACACCCTAGAACCATATGGACTTAAAACCATTCTGAACACTTCAGCAACTGCATAGCAACAGCCTAGCAACTATATAGACTTAAAACCATTCAGAACACTTCAGCAATTGGATAGCCAAACTTTAGCAACCGTATGGACTTAAAACCATTCTGAATACTTCAACAACTGCATAGCAACACCCTAGCAACTGTATAGACTTAAAACCGTTCTAGACACTTCAGCATCTCCATAGCAACACCCTAGCAACCGTATGGACTTAAAACCATTCTGAACACTTCAGCAACTGCATAGAAACACCCTAGCAACTGTATGGACTTAAACCCATTCAGAATACTTCAGCAATTGGATAGCAACACCTTAGCAACCGTATGGACTTAAAACCATTTTGAACACTTCAGCAACTGCATAGCAACACCCTAGCAACCGTATGGGCTTAAAACCATTCTGAACACTTCAGCAACTGTATAGCAACTCCCTAGCAACCGTATGGACTTAAAACCATTCTGAACACTTCAGCAACTGCATAGCAACTCCCTAGCAACCATATGGACTTAAAACCATTCTGGACACTTCAGCAACTCCATAGCAACACCCTAGCAACCATATGGACTTAAAACCATTCAGAACACTTCAGCAATTGGATAGGAACACCTTAGCAACCATATGGACTTAAAACCATTCTGAACACTTAAGCATCTCCATAGCAACACCCTAGCAACCGTATGGACTTAAAACCATTCTGAACACTTCAGCAACTGCATAGAAACACCCTAGCAACTGTATGGACTTAAACCCATTCAGAACACTTCAGCAATTGGATAGCAACGCCTTAGCAACCGTATGGACTTAAAACCATTTTGAACACTTCAGCAACTGCATAGCAACTCCCTAGCAACCGTATGGACTTAAAACCATTCTGAACACTTCAGCAACTGCATAGAAACACCCTAGCAACTGTATGGACTTAAACCCATTCAGAATACTTCAGCAATTGGATAGCAACACCTTAGCAACCGTATGGACTTAAAACCATTTTGAACACTTCAGCAACTGCATAGCAACACCCTAGCAACCGTATGGGCTTAAAACCATTCTGAACACTTCAGCAACTGTATAGCAACTCCCTAGCAACCGTATGGACTTAAAACCAATCTGAACACTTCAGCAACTGCATAGCAACACCCTAGCAACTGTATGGACTTAAAACCATTCTGAACACTTCAGCAACTGCATAGCAACTCCCTAGCAACCATATGGACTTAAAACCATTCTGGACACTTCAGCAACTGCATAGCAACTCCCTAGCAACCGCATGGACTTAAAACCAATCTGAACACTTCAGCAATTGCATAGCAACACCCTAGCAACTGTATGGACTTAAAACCATTCTGAACACTTAAGCATCTCCATAGCAACACCCTAGCAACCGTATGGACTTAAAACCATTCTGAACACTTCAGCAACTGCATAGAAACACCCTAGCAACTGTATGGACTTAAACCCATTCAGAACACTTCAGCAATTGGATAGCAACGCCTTAGCAACCGTATGGACTTAAAACCATTTTGAACACTTCAGCAACTGCATAGCAACTCCCTAGCAACCGTATGGACTTAAAACCATTCTGAACACTTCAGCAACTGCATAGCAACACCCTAGCAACCGTATGGACTTAAAACCATTCTGAACACTTCAGCAACTGCATAGCAACTCCCTAGCAACCATATGGACTTAAAACCATTCTGGACACTTCAGCAACTCCATAGCAACACCCTAGCAACCATATGGACTTAAAACCATTCAGAACACTTCAGCAATTGGATAGCAACACCTTAGCAACCATATGGACTTAAAACCATTCTGAACACTTCAGCAACTGCATAGCAACACCCTAGCAACCGTATGGACTTAAAACCATTCTGAACACTTCAGCAACTGCATAGAAACACCCTAGCAACTGTATGGACTTAAACCCATTCAGAACACTTCAGCAATTGGATAGCAACACCTTAGCAACCGTATGGACTTAAAACCATTTTGAACACTTCAGCAACTGCATAGCAACTCCCTAGCAACCGTATGGACTTAAAACCATTCTGAATACTTCAGCAACTGCATAGCAATACCCTAGCAACCTAACACATTATAGCAAAGTGACAATGAGTTTATAAAGTGCAAGTGCTACTAAAATGTTTAGAAAATGCAAAAATTTTATAATTCTTGCAATTGCGTTTAGCACTGCAAGTAGAGAAATTGAACATAGCAGCTTTAATAAAAAATGTTTTCTTTCTCCCTCTGTTTTCTACAGTAAGCGCTGGCACGTCAAATGCAGATTGAAAAAGTTAAACGCTATTTGAATACCGCAGGCCACAAATTCAGTAACAGTCTGAGTGATTACTTGTGGAATTGCAGAAGGAGGAAACTGTTTAATGCGTGAGCAACAGTGTAAATTCATTATGAAGCTGTGTGGGTGTGTGCCCTTAAACACGAAGGAAATGGAATACTGTAGTCAGAACGTGCTCGATGAAGCTAATCTGAATGTGATATTAGGATGGCAGGAACATCGGAAAGATACTAAAAAGAAAAGCCTATTGTATGCGGCGTACCCTAGTGAGTGTGTTTGTGTGGTTCGTTCTCTTGTTAAGTGTATTTCCAGGGGTAAATTGAGTGTATGACACTGTATAATTCACTCGCTGAGCGGTGGGCCGCCTGCTTGATCACACCAATTCAGTGAAACAGTGACTGCACAAAATCCATTCTACTAAATTTTCAGTTTATACAGCAACACATCCCATTAGAACCACATCGCCTAGCAACAGTGACAAAATGCACTTATAGTAACATTAACATCATAGTGTCCATAAATAAAATAGCAAAATAACACTGTAATTGCCTAATAAGAATGTGCAATACTATTAAAAGCTGCATGACCCACAAAATTATTACATTTAGTATATGACTTTGAAATAATATTGACAATTCTAGTACAGAAAAAGACTATATAAAATCTAATGTTTGTGGTTTTTAGTCTATATTTGTTAGATCTGAGGTTATCTATGTTATTATAGTCTTAAAGGGGTCATGAACTGCCTTGTTTTTATAATGTTTCCTGGGGTGCACTTATGATGTTAGTATTATTTTTACATCAAAATGGTCATAATTTAGAAATAAAAGGCATTTTTCCTACCCTGATTTTAGCCTCTGATTTGAACGCTCTGTTTGAAGGGGCGTGTCTGCTGTGAGACTTCGGTGTAAACGCCCACTGCTGTGATTGGCTAACATCTTTGCATATGAAATAGTATTACATGGGGAACTCTGTCGAAAACTTTTAGCACGTTTTTACTATTACAGCTCTCAAGGTTAACTAATATATCGTAAAAATCTGTTTGCCAAGCCTGCGCCGAAATTGCGACTGATTTACCAAAGAATCCACAGTGAAATGTAGTGAATACAAATAAATAATGCTCAACTGAGACATTCACATTGTTGAAAATAAATGAGCACATTCCTAGCATTAGGATCCTTTGGAAGGTAATGTTATTTTTAGTCCAGTGAACCTGTATCGCTCTTCTCTCCTCGTCATCTCACTAACACGCCAGTGGGCGGGGCCAAAGTTGCGATGATGAAGTAGGCGTTGATCTTCTGCAGAGGCGGTCTTTCACCATCTATTATAGGCACATTCACAACGAGTCGTTCTCTGGGCTTGGTTTCAATAAAAGCTGTTTTTGGATTAAAAAGGAAGTTTTCAGTTCTGAAACTTACAGGATATTCTTATAGTATGATGACCTCTTATATGTCAAAAGTTCAAGGAAAATTTGATTTCTCAGTTCATGACCCCTTTAAAAGATAAAAATGAACTTTAAACAGATGCAATGCTATTAAACAATGCAGTATTTTAGAAAAAGAAGAATTTGGAAATGTTTTTTAGCCATTCTTGTTATTAGTATCACAAAAATGTTGTATATGCATGGTGTACAGTATTATTAATAAACAAATTCATAAATAATTTATAATTGAAGCAGTGATTATTTTCATATGGCTGATAATTGATAAATAAAATATATTTAAAAAAAATCAATATTGTTTGTTGCAAATTTGTCAAAAAAATGTTGTAATGCCTTACAAAAGTAAATTTAAATGACTTAATGTATAGTATGAAATATGGAGAACTATTCATTTTGAAAAAATATAATAGAGGTGCGAGCTATATTTACAGTGAAGCACTCTAAAAATAAAAATATAAAAATATTTCAAATTGTGCTTTTAATGGGTAAAATCTTTGAACGGATAATACAAAATTAGGACTAAGTCAGTGCTAGAGAATGGCAAAAAGGCAAAAATGACCTCTAATAATAATTAAAAATTAATAATCACTGATATTTTAATTAACAATATATTGTACTGACTAACCTTTCCATATTACTACTGGAGTATAATATCAATCAAACAGCTTTTATTGGCCAAGTATGCTAACATACAAGGAATTTTTCACCGGTATAAGGCATGCCACACATATATGCAGTGTATTATAATAATTGCCGATACCAAAAATAATGCCTTACAAAACAACAACAAGATTGTTAAATCATAATATTACACTTAATTACAATATTACACAAGAGAGAGGAACAGAACCACATAATCAGACCACATGATATCTGTCCATATGAGGTCAGAAAACAGTAAAAGTCATTTGAGAATATTTATGGGGAAAGATAAACCAAACCTTTCATAGCAATACAATACATTTGAATCGAGTACATTTGCAGAGTCATAAACACCTCAATAAACAATCAGCCATTATTGATTATGCTGAATATTTTCCCCATCAATATTGTGAAGGGTTCTGGATGATTGGTGAGGGGATACATGGGTCAAAGGTCACCGTTAACAGCCACTCACACAAGTGACAGTGGGACGCCACCTACAAACCATCTTCTCAAACATAAAAACTGTGCTATCACTTCACACGTAATTAAACTGCACCAGGGTTTGTTGGAGCTGATATCGATTTTGCAAAGGCTACTTGGGCAACGCAGGAGACTGATGCGCTATATCTCTCTAAATCATGGGGTGAGCCGGACGCTTATGAAAACAGCACCATTTCCCAGTATTATGAGAGCTGCCGTGCTCCACGTTCTGGTTGATCCAGCACGAAAAACTATCAAGCTAGTGATAAAACAAGGGTGATTAGGCAGCTGCTTGTTGATTGTGTTCAAAACATTAAAAAAGCTGCTTTCACAAGCAGTATACAGATGTAGGAAACCTTAAAGGCACAAACAAATCCCAAATTTGCTGCTAATCTGGTTTTGCATAGATGTATCATATCATTCACTGCCAATATGATATCTCACAATCCTGTGTGTGCTGTTCAGTTGCTTCAAATTTATGAATACTTAATGAATGATCAGGGTAAATTGTACTTATTTTGTCTTTTGGGAAGCATCTTATGTAGATTCTGAAGGGCAATACGTAGTAACAAAATAAGAAATGTTTACATATCTTCACCCTTTTCGAAAGTTTACACCTCCTTTTTACAAGATGTAATATAAGTCTCAGGCGTCCCCAGAATGTGTGTGTGAAGTTTCAGCTCAAAATACCCCACAGATCATTTATTATACCATGTTGTAAATGCCCATTTTTGAATGGAAGGAAAAACATGCTGTTTTTGTGCATGTATCTTTAAATGCAAATGAGCTGCGGCTCCCCGCCCCCTTTCAAGAAGAGGGCGGAGCCTGTACAGCTCATGCCTCAGATACTCTGCCAAAAACTAAAACATCTGTTTGGTTTTGATGATCATCTCTATCGTGCTCACGTGACATTGCAGTTCTTCTTCATCATGAAAATGTATGATCTGCATGCGTTTTAAAGCCATATCAGTCTAAACTTCTGATATATGGTTTTCTGAGCACACAAAGCTGGATCTCAGACGGAGCGTCCTGTAAGTATTAAACTAAGTTCTCTTTCACGCCTTATTGTGCATAAACTGTCAAACACAAGGTTTTGTCAAAAACACACAAAGTTCACATAAACACAGTTGGTTATGTCTGTGAACATTAACACCAGGGAAAGAAATCACATGTGTATATTAGATCTGTGTATTAAAGTGACAGTGTAATATACAGTACCTATGAATATGAATCAAACAACAAAAGAAAAACTGAAAATTATGATTATTTTTTTATTGTGAAAAATATGTAAATTAATTAAAGCTGCAATATGTAACATTTTTGCAGTAAAATATCAAATCAAATCAAATTTGATCTGATTTTGATTTAAAATATCCAAAAACCACTAGGCCAGTGTTATATTTTTTGTTCAGTTGAGTACTTACAATATCCCAAATGTTTCCAACTATTTGTAAATCGTGAGAAAATGGCTATTTTAACCAAGGAACCGGGACGTGTGAGGGAGTCGCCTGTCAATGGCGTCATATCCGCGTTACCCTCGGTTTCCGGTTTTATTTTGCAGAAATGCTTTACTCTTACTGCAGTGTGCAACAAGTGTCATAGCAGCCGCCGAGCGAACGCACAGAGTAACGTCATAACATCATTTTCAACACACTCAAATGTATCTAATATGATAAACAGAGCTGCGTTACCTCATACTCATGGCCGGAAAAGCAGAAATGGCGCCGGCGACTGTGGCATAATAAAAGTCCTGCTGCTCACGAGGCGTGTGTTGCGTTCATCTTATTACCAATCGCTCCAGCGGCCTTGCTCAGCTCCCACAACACTCGGGCCTGCTCTGCTTCATACTACAGTAACGTTAATAATCGCATCCATGAACATTATTTCTGCCCGAGTCCTATCCCGATTTTTTCCACCGGCTGTGAGGTGAAGACCACATGTCCCAAGATTCTGCGTTTAAACTCGGCGTCATCAAGCTACGCCTTTGTTTTGAATAGGCGACCTCTAGTGGACGGAAAAGTTACATAGTGCACCTTTAATTCATATGTATATATATGTGTGTGTGTGTGTGTGTTATAGATTTTTATATTTTACCTTATGAAATATGATTTTCATAATTTATCTTATGATTCCAATATTCACTTGGTTATGTCTAAAGGTCACTTCAATCAGTTCAAGAACAGTAGCTCTCGACTTGGTTTAAGATCCATATTGTGTTTGTTTATTGTACAGAAGTAAACAAAAATAACCTTAAAAATTAAACATTAAATTGCATTAATTTTACCATAATCGACAATGATATTAAAAATAACAAAACATGCCAAATAAGAACATTTTGGTTTGTAAATGGACAATTATGGTTTCTAGGAATCAAAAGAAATGTTCATGGTAGCCGATAATTCACAGCACAGCACAAAACACATTGTGGAACCAACCAGATGGATTTACAGCAAAATGTCAAAGTCTGATAGCACGCATGGCCTTTGACATCAATAACAAAAGATATGGAAAGCCTATTTTTTGCCATGCAAAATTGTGTTTAGACGCATTTTATTAATATTATTGACCTGCAACCAATGGATCATGACATGTCGACCCAGAGAACCACTGCATTAGATCACCAGACCAAAGCCACTTTGCTCTTAATTATTTGTTTTGGATTGATCTATTTTTAGAGCTTACACTGGAAAAATGCTGTTTTATAAGAGAAGTCAGGTGATTCAGTTTACGCACTTCTGTGACCGGACATGATATCATGGTCCCTTATAAGCCCCTGTGAATCCAGTCTGATAAGTCAAGGCAGCTGCTTTCGGGTTTGGGCAGAGCCTGCATCTCTATGGGACACACCATAAAGCTTTGTGTGTGCGCAGGTGTACCAGTGGACAAATGAGACACGCTCCATCATCGAGTTTCAAGAGCACTTCTGCAAACAGACAGATCTCTCTGGAGCATATTCCCAGATCCGGTTGCGGCAGATGGATTCACGTGTTTGTTAGCTGACTAATGTCGTAGTGGAGACTGTATTGTTTGGTGCTGAGGGTCTAATGACAGGTAATTTGTCACACGCTGACTGAAACTGTCAACCGCGGTCAGGTAGAACGCTGTCATGGGGACGACGTTCTTTTTCACCATGGTTACCACTCCCCTGAGCGCGTGACACGGTGGTCTCGCAGCAGAAAGTGTTCTCAAACGCTTCAGAAATTCGATAAAAAGTCACTTTTGATATCTATATTCACTAGCATTGTTAACTGAAGGTGCAAAAAAAAAATAAAAAATCCAACTGAAGTCATGCAAAGCAATGCAATATAATAAAATACAACAATTTACCATAAATAATCACATTTTATAATATAAAAAATATTATAATATTAGAATAAACACCTAAAACTGAGTCAGAAATTAAAGTAAACCATGATAAAAAGGTTTGAACTATAAACAGAATGAAAATGTACACTGATATGAGATTATTGATTATCGATCAACCTACAAGTACTACACCTAACCAGGCATAATTTGTCTGGACAAACTGAAAGTGAAAATATGAAAATAATGTGCAATGCAACACAATCACAGCCAGTCAAAACATATTAGATGTTCATCTGCATGGAGCAGGATTTTGGACCAATGGGATTTCACTGTGGGCGGGGCTACCCAGCACATTTATAAACAAACCCTATGTGATGCCTTTGTTTTAAAGTGCCCCTATTATGCTATTTTAAAGTTTCCTAATTTTGTTTTGGAGGTCTCTAACAACAGGTTTACATGCATCAAAGGTCAAAATCAGTTTCATTTTCTCATAATATACATTGCACAATCACCACAATGTTCAGTGATTCACAAACGACTTGACGGATGAATCAGTCTCTCTAAATCCCTCCTTTCTGCGAGCCTAGTCTGCTCTGATTGGTCAGACGGCCCAGTCTGTTGTGATTGGTCTACCGCGTACAGCGCGTATTTCGGAAACAAACGGCCATTACCATAACAACTTCAGCTCCGTTCAGGAGGCTTCCTAAAGCTCAGCGATAGTACACACTGTAAAGACAGTAATGATGACGTTGATTTACATCAATCCCAGCGCGAGTCCTAATCGATGAAACATTAGAAGAACTAGTTATTCAAGCCGAACCTTGAGCAGGACGTTTCTCAGTGATGCTACTCAGTTTGAGGTTCATTATGAGATGTTTCAACTGTAATTCCTCACCGTCAGCATTAGCAAGTGTGCTTCCATCAACAACCCTGTGTGTGTGTGTGTGTGTCTCTAATGCATTGCGGTGCACATGTGGGAACTGTATCAATAACTGTAACGAGGACTCAGGCTGAGTAGGATCCATGTGCGGTTTATTAAAATAAGGTAACCTCAGTGTACAAACAGGCGTGCGTCAAGATACCAGAGTGAACAGCAATATCAGAGACAGGGCATCAAACGTGGTCATAACAGGCAATAGGTCAGGGCAGGCAGCAAACGGCAGAAGTAAGAGTCCAGGTAAACAGAGATCAAAGGCAGGCAGCAAAGAATTGTAAACGGTAGTGATGTGACATTTGAACCGAGGAGTCGGAGCTTGTGTCGAGATAATGGGCGTGCCAGATGAAGCCCCGATTCGAGGCTTGTGTTGTTAATGGAGAAATCACGTGACCAATGACAAACGAGGCCTCGGTTTGTGTGGAATACGTCATCGGTTCGGTCTGAGTGTCGCTTCGGGTTCGAAACTCGCGCCACCTTGTGGTTGTTGTGGCGTTTCAGAGAAGTGTCAGGAGTAGTAGAAGTGTGTGTCAGAGAGTCAGAGAGCTGTGTCATTGTCGTTATTGTGGTTCATATGTGTTAGGGCTATATATTATTACATTATACTATTATAATGCAGTATACTACATTATTACTATTAGGTTAGATAGTTTTTCTCTAATAGAGTTTTCCTTTCCTTTCCTTTTATTAGGTGATAGCACGGTTGATCACAGTAGAAGGAGCTCAAGTGCAACAGATGCTAGTGTTGAAGTGGACCGGTATTTATCGGAAGTAAATCTCACAAGATCTGAGGATCCACTAGTTTATTGGGCTCAACAGAATCATCAGTATCCTCACTTATACCAGCTGGCACTGGCATTTTTATGTTCAACCGAATCCTCTGTTCCTTGTGAAAGGATCTTTTCCAAAGCTGAAGAGGTTTTGTCCAAGAAGAGGAATCGTCGAAACCCCAACACACTTCAAATAATGCTGTTCCTCAAAAAAAATCAATTATAATCCTTTCTTCACCCACCCCAAACTGCTGTGCTGCAGTTTGCTCCACTGTATCCTCAGACCCATAGGTACTACACTGCACTAAAACTGCACAATAAACTGTGCACATTGCACAAAAAAAACAGTAACAATTCTTCACTTTTCCCACCCCAGACTGCTCTGTTGCGTCTTTATTACGTTCCCTCCACCATAAGCTCTGCACTCAACACACATCACATTTGTTGTTCATACTGTCACTATCCAAACAATTTATAAATAATTAATTAACAGTGTGTCTGACAGTTGTCTTTGTGCAAGTAAAGTCAGACAGAGAAAGATACATATTTTACTTTATACCCAGGCAATGGACAAATGTCTGCTCAGGTCATTGGCTCAGGATTAATGGATTTGTCTGCTATTTCTTTGCACAGTAGCCAGGTGTCACTAGTGAGCAATGATGAATGAAGCTTCGGGTAATGAACCTTTTGGTGAAGCAATGGGCTGGGAAGTCTCAGTGGTTCAGAAAGCCTCATTTTGCCATCACTAGTAAACGGTAGTCCAAGAGTCAAAACACAGGCAGATAATACAATGGAAGATAACGCTCAGAAATGCAGCCGGGGCAAACAAGACTTCGCAATGAGTGACTAAACACACGGGGTTTAAACAGTCTGGTGATATGGATCAGGTGTGCAGTAATCAGTCCAAGCATGTGGGTTCTTGGGAAATGGAGTCCGAAACCAACACTAGTACTCAGGTGAGTGAGACCTCCGGTGGCCGACGGCAGAATCTTCACCGGCGTTTGTGACAATAACAGTGCATACGTTAGCCCAGCTGATGTAAACATTAACGTTTGCAAAACAAATCTTGCTCCATCCTTTATCTTTACTCAAAGCAGGAAGAACGACAGACAATCTGCATTAATAGACAGAGTTTTAGGTAATACTGCAGCCCACAGCTGATTTACAGTAGTATTTCAGTAAGACAGTAATAACGTGAGTTAGCCAGATACTTACACAATATGAAACACAAACAAACTGTAGAGCACAGCGTCTTCTCGACATGATGCTATCCAGTATCCGCTGCAGTGTTCAAGGTTTCCCTGGTGTCTGCGCACGCAATAAATGGACAGGCAATATGCTAATATTTCGTCGTGACGTCACAATGAAACGGCTTGCGACTCGTTTGAAAAACGATTCGTTTAATTGACTCAGAGTCGATTCTTACTTTTGAGAGACAATATATGTATACGGTGCACTTTAAGATTTAAAACTTTGCAGGATGTTTTCATTCACTTAGAACTATGTTACACACTACATGATACATAATAGGGGCTCTTTAATGCTAACTTTTTAATAATTGTATTCACATTGGTAAGAATATCGAGCGTTTACAATAATGACAGAACAATAAACAAAACAACACATGATGCAATCTATACATGCTAAGCTAATTGAAAACACTGGGATAGAAAGTTTACCGCAAAAGTTAAATGTCAAATACTAAATCTGCAAGGATTTCTGGGAATGCAGTTCAGTGGTTCATTGAATTGACCCATCTGAACAAACCAATTCACTAAAGCAAAATGAGAACTCTTATTTATTTCAAATTTCACATTTCAATTTCAAAAATTATTTTTAACTGAATCTTGAGCAAATTTGGTAATATAATATTCATTTCATTACACTCTAAAAAAATGCTGGGTTGTTTCAACCAAAAATTGGGTCAAAAATGGACAAATTCAACTAAATATTTATTTAAAAATGTAACCCAACGGTTGGGTTTGTCCATATTTGACCCAATTTTGGGTTGAAACAACCCAACATTTTTTAGAGTGTAATTAACATAATAACTTAGCATAAAACATTAAATTTCATTTTAGCAATTTTGTCTTGCCATCCTAAATTGTATTAGAATAAATATCTGTAGATATCAGCATCAACTACTGAAAACAAGCAGTGTCATAATCATCATAAATGCTCCAAAATCCAGCCGTTCCTTAATACTCGGGGTCAGTGTGAGCAAATAAAGGGCACTGTGAATGTTTCCACAGGAACATTTCAATCACAGTCTCAACTCTGACTGTGGTTTCCCAAGCATGTAAATCTCTACTCTGATTTGCGAGACGTTTGGTATCAAACTGAGGCAGTAATTAAAAGGGAATGAGTTTAATTGTGTGGAAATGGAGTCACACCTAGTCAGTCCTGAAATACATCACTGCCAAAATGATGCAGGTCTATCCGTAATTCATAATGGCAGGTGTGTGTGAGAGACAGAGAGAGTGAGACCTGACCCAGCCTGACCTTTTGGGTCATTTTTTGGGGGTTAGTTTTTGTGTTACCCAGCTCCTGGGTCAGACGTAACAACCAGTGTTTGGGTAGTTTTTGTGTTACCCTGATCCCGAGTCAGACGTAACAACCCAGTGTTTGGGTAGTTTTTGTGTAACCCTGATCACGGGTCAGACGTAACAACCCAATGTTTGGGTAGTTTTTGTGTAACCCAGATCCCGGGTCAGACGTAACAACCCAGTGTTTGGGTAGTTTTTGTGTAACCCAGATCCCGGGTCAGACGTAACAACCCAATGTTTGGGTAGTTTTTGTGTAACCCTGATCCCGGGTCAGACGTAAAAACCCAGTGTTTGGGTAACCCAGATCCCGGGTCAGAGGTAACAACCCAATGTTTGGGTAGTTTTTGTGTAACCCTGATCCCGGGTCAGACGTAAAAACCCAGTGTTTGGGTAGTTTTTATGTTACCCAGATCCCGGGTCAGACGTAACAACCCAATGTTTGGGTAGTTTTTGTGTAACCCTGATCCTGGGTCAGACGTAACAACCCAGTGTTTGGGTAGTTTTTGTGTAACCCAGATCCTGGGTCAGACGTAACAACCCAGTGTTTGAGTAGTTTTTGTGTTACCCTGATCCTGGGTCATACGTAACAACCCAGTGTTTGAGTAGTTTTTGTGTTGCCCTGATCCTGGGTCAGACGTAACAACCCAATGTTTGGGTAGTTTTTGTGTAACCCTGATCCTGGGTCAGACGTAACAACCCAGTGTTTGGGTAGTTTTTGTGTTACCCTGATCCTGGGTCATACGTAACAACCCAGTGTTTGAGTAGTTTTTGTGTTACCCTGATCCTGGGTCAGACGTAACAACCCAATGTTTGGGTAGTTTTTGTGTAACCCTGATCCTGGGTCAGACGTAACAACCCAGTGTTTGGGTAGTTTTTGTGTAACCCAGATCCTGGGTCAGACGTAACAACCCAGTGTTTGAGTAGTTTTTGTGTTACCCTGATCCTGGGTCATACGTAACAACCCAGTGTTTGAGTAGTTTTTGTGTTGCCCTGATCCTGGGTCAGACGTAACAACCCAATGTTTGGGTAGTTTTTGTGTAACCCTGATCCCGGGTCAGACGTAAAAACCCAGTGTTTGGGTAACCCAGATCCCGGGTCAGAGATAACAACCCAATGTTTGGGTAGTTTTTGTGTAACCCTGATCCCGGGTCAGACGTAAAAACCCAGTGTTTGGGTAGTTTTTATGTTACCCAGATCCCGGGTCAGACGTAACAACCCAATGTTTGGGTAGTTTTTGTGTAACCCTGATCCTGGGTCAGACGTAACAACCCAGTGTTTGGGTAGTTTTTGTGTAACCCTGATCCTGGGTCAGACGTAACAACCCAGTGTTTGGGTAGTTTTTGTGTAACCCAGATCCTGGGTCATACGTAACAACCCAGTGTTTGAGTAGTTTTTGTGTTACCCTGATCCTGGGTCAGACGTAACAACCCAATGTTTGGGTAGTTTTTGTGTAACCCTGATCCTGGGTCAGACGTAACAACCCAGTGTTTGGGTAGTTTTTGTGTAACCCAGATCCTGGGTCAGACGTAACAACCCAGTGTTTGAGTAGTTTTTGTGTTACCCTGATCCTGGGTCATACGTAACAACCCAGTGTTT
Organism: Coreius guichenoti; assembly: GCA_039654105.1. Lineage (NCBI taxonomy): Eukaryota > Metazoa > Chordata > Actinopteri > Cypriniformes > Gobionidae > Coreius > Coreius guichenoti. Next base: position 40,387,652 of record CM077180.1, read on the forward strand.
GAGTAGTTTTTGTGTTGCCCTGATCCTGGGTCAGACGTAACAACCCAATGTTTGGGTAAATTTTGTGTAACCCTGATCCTGGGTCAGACGTAACAACCCAGTGTTTGAGTAGTTTTTGTGTTACCCTGATCCTGGGTCAGACGTAACAACCCAGTGTTTGGGTAGTTTTTGTGTAACCCTGATCACGGGTCAGACGTAACAACCCAATGTTTGGGTAGTTTTTGTGTAACCCAGATCCCGGGTCAGACGTAACAACCCAGTGTTTGGGTAGTTTTTGTGTAACCCAGATCCCGGGTCAGACGTAACAACCCAATGTTTGGGTAGTTTTTGTGTAACCCTGATCCCGTGTCAGACGTAAAAACCCAGTGTTTGGGTAACCCAGATCCCGGGTCAGAGGTAACAACCCAATGTTTGGGTAGTTTTTGTGTAACCCTGATCCCGGGTCAGACGTAAAAACCCAGTGTTTGGGTAGTTTTTATGTTACCCAGATCCCGGGTCAGACGTAACAACCCAATGTTTGGGTAGTTTTTGTGTAACCCTGATCCTGGGTCAGACGTAACAACCCAGTGTTTGGGTAGTTTTTGTGTAACCCTGATCCTGGGTCAGACGTAACAACCCAGTGTTTGGGTAGTTTTTGTGTAACCCAGATCCTGGGTCATACGTAACAACCCAGTGTTTGAGTAGTTTTTGTGTTACCCTGATCCTGGGTCAGACGTAACAACCCAATGTTTGGGTAGTTTTTGTGTAACCCTGATCCTGGGTCAGACGTAACAACCCAGTGTTTGGGTAGTTTTTGTGTTACCCTGATCCTGGGTCATACGTAACAACCCAGTGTTTGAGTAGTTTTTGTGTTACCCTGATCCTGGGTCAGACGTAACAACCCAATGTTTGGGTAGTTTTTGTGTAACCCTGATCCTGGGTCAGACGTAACAACCCAGTGTTTGAGTAGTTTTTGTGTTACCCTGATCCTGCGTCATACGTAACAACCCAGTGTTTGAGTAGTTTTTGTGTTACCCTGATCCTGGGTCAGACGTAACAACCAGTGTTTGGGTAGTTTTTGTGTTACGCTGATCCTGGGTCAGACGTAACAACCCAGTGTTTGGGTAGTTTTTGTGTTACCCTGATCCCGGGTCAGACGTAACAACCCAGTGTTTGGGTAGTTTTTGTGTAACCCTGATCCCGGGTCAGACGTAACAACCCAATGTTTGGGTAGTTTTTGTGTAACCCAGATCCCGGGTCAGACGTAACAACCCAATGTTTGGGTAGTTTCTGTGTAACCCTGATCCCGGGTCAGACGTAACAACCCAATGTTTGGGTAGTTTCTGTGTAACCCTGATCCCGGGTCAGACGTAACAACCCAGTGTTTGGGTAGTTTTTGTGTTACCCTGATCCTGGGTCAGACGTAACAACCCAGTGTTTGGGTAGTTTTTGTGTTACCCTGATCCTGGGTCAGACGTAACAACCCAGTGTTTGGGTAGTTTTTGTGTTACCCTGATCCCGGGTCAGACGTAAAAACCCACTGTTTGGGTAGTTTTTGTGTAACCCAGATCCCGGGTCAGACGTAACAACCCAATGTTTGGATAGTTTTTCTGTAACCCTGATCCCGGGTCAGACGTAAAAACCCAGTGTTTGGGTAGTTTTTGTGTAACCCTGATCCCGGGTCAGACGTAAAAACCCAGTGTTTGGGTAGTTTTTATGTTACCCAGATCCCGGGTCAGACGTAACAACCCAATGTTTGGGTAGTTTTTGTGTAACCCTGATCCTGGGTCAGACGTAACAACCCAGTGTTTGAGTAGTTTTTGTGTTACCCTGATCCTGGGTCAGACGTAACAACCCACTGTTTGGGTAGTTTTTGTTTTACCCTGATCCCGGGTCAGACGTAACAACCCAGTGTTTGGGTAGTTTTTGTGTAACCCTGATCCCGGGTCAGACGTAACAACCCAGTGTTTGGGTATTATTTGTGTAACCCTGATCCTGGATCAGACGTAACAACCCAGTGTTTGGGTAGTTTTTGTGTAACCCTGATCCTGGGTCAGACGTAACAACCCAGTGTTTGGGTAGTTTTTGTGTAACCCTGATCCTGGGTCAGACGTAACAACCCAGTGTTTGAGTAGTTTTTGTGTTACCCTGATCCCGGGTCAGACGTAACAACCCAGTGTTTGGGTAGTTTTTGTGTTACCCTGATCCTGGGTCAGACGTAACAACCCAGTGTTTGGGTAGTTTTTGTGTAACCCTGATCCTGGGTCAGACGTAACAACCCAGTGTTTGGGTAGTTTTTGTGTTACCCTGATCCTGGGTCAGACGTAACAACCCAGTGTTTGGGCAGTTTTTGTGTTACCCTGATCCTGGGTCAGACGTAAAAACCCACTGTTTGGGTAGTTTTTGTGTAACCCAGATCCCGGGTCAGACGTAACAACCCAATGTTTGGATAGTTTTTGTGTAACCCTGATCCCGGGTCAGACGTAAAAACCCAGTGTTTGGGTAGTTTTTGTGTAACCCTGATCCCGGGTCAGACGTAAAAACCCAGTGTTTGGGTAATTTTTATGTTACCCAGATCCCGGGTCAGACGTAACAACCCAATGTTTGGGTAGTTTTTGTGTAACCCTGATCCTGGGTCAGACGTAACAACCCAGTGTTTGAGTAGTTTTTGTGTTACCCTGATCCTGGGTCAGACGTAACAACCCACTGTTTGGGTAGTTTTTGTTTTACCCTGATCCCGGGTCAGACGTAACAACCCAGTGTTTGGGTAGTTTTTGTGTAACCCTGATCCCGGGTCAGACGTAACAACCCAGTGTTTGAGTAGTTTTTGTGTTACCCTGATCCTGGGTCAGACGTAACAACCAGTGTTTGGGTAGTTTTTGTGTAACAGCTCCTGGGGTGAATGAAGTCTGGTTTCACGTTAGTGTCATGCGAACCGCCTCAGTTCCGATCCAGAGACACGAGAGCAGAGCGGATCATGTGATCGAGTCGCCGCAGACCAGAAAATGCTGCGCGTTTCAGGGCACTTCAGTAACAATAATAAACAGTGGCTGACTTTTCCATTTGTTGACATGACATGATTAGATTCAGATGGGAAATATCATATATTAAGTTGGGTGTCCTCAGAGATAATCACCATATTTATAATCAAACCATCATATTTAAAAAAAAAAAAAAAAAAAAAAAAAAGATTATATTTGATATTAATAATATCATATAATAAAATATAATTTATTGTTACTACTGTAAATACTGTACTGTAAATCTATATTAAATTATTGTGTGATTTCATGTTTTCATAATGTTTTTTTCTTTGTTTCTGCATTTTTAAAATGAACATATTTTAATGACAGAACAAAATGAATTCTTTTATTTATCAAAATAAACAGAAAATACTTGTTTTGAACAATTGTTTTGAACAAGTATTATTAAGTTAGACATTATTAAAAATATATTATTTTAGCTGAAGTATTTGTGTCTTTTGCCCCGTGTGTCTGTGTGTGTGTGAGTGTGTGTGTGTGTCTGTAGGGTAAAGGTCCCCCTCGCCACCTCATACATTTATAAGATTTTTAAACAAAATAATCCACTTGTATGATTTATTTTCACACAAAATCTGTTGCTCCATAAATGTTCAATACAAACATATATTTTTTCCTGCAAGCATACACTATGGGAGTAATGAAAAGCACATTTATACCCTACAGGTATTTGTTTTTTGGGTATTCCTTCCTCAGAACACTTAACATTGGTTGTTTTTTGTCCATTAAATCCATCTCGGCCCTGTAGCTCATCCCAGCAGAGGATCAGACGGTGCGGAATGACTTAATATAACACAGATTGATAATCTCTGACTGCATGGCTAACTCTCATTATCTACAGTACAGAGTTCACTGTAAGGAGACAGATGGTCATGTCGTGTCTTTTCACAAGAGAAACCAACCATACAGCCAACAAGCATCGACAATAGAGATTATCCTTGTCATTCATCGGCCTCTTTTCATTTCGCCTTTTAAAATTCCATTATGAACACTCCCGCTGGAGAATCTCTATTGAAATTAGACATTTGTTTTGTTTCCTATTGAATTGTTCTGATCCAGATGTTTTCAGGTCTGAGCTTTTGTTGTGTATTTGTTATAGAGTATTAAAAAAAGAAAGAATTAAAAGATGTGTGTTGTATAAAAAGTTTACTTAAGATGAAGCACATAATATAGCATTTATTTGGACTGTTCTGCCATTATGGGACGATAAGATTTTTTTATATTTTGGAATGAAGTCTCTTCTGCTCACCAAGGCTGCATTTATTTGATCAAAATTACAATAGAAACAGTAATATTGTGAAATATTATTACATTTTAAAAGAACTGTTGTCTATTACAATATATTGTAAATATAATAATTATTATACGTCTCACCCTGGATCTGGGTAACACAAAAACTACCCAAACACTGGGTTGTTATGTCTGACCCAGGATCAGGGTTACACAAAAACTACCCAAACACTGGGTTGTTATGTCTGACCCAGGATCAGGGCGACACAAAAACTACCCAAACACTGGGTTGTTACGTCTGACCCAGGATCAGGGTAACACAAAAACTACCCAAACACTGGGTTGTTACGTCTGACCCAGGATCAGGGTTACACAAAAACTACCCAAACACTGGGTTGTTACGTCTGACCCAGGATCAGGGTTACACAAAAACTACCCAAACACTGGGTTGTTACGTCTGACCCAGGATCAGGGTTACACAAAAACTACCCAAACACTGGGTTGTTACGTCTGACCCAGGATCAGGGTTACACAAAAACTACACAAACACTGGGTTGTTACGTCTGACCCAGGATCAGGGTTACACAAAAACTACCCAAACACTGGGTTGTTACGTCTGACACAGAATCTGGGTAACACAAGAACTACCCAAACACTGGGTTGTTACGTCTGACACAGAATCTGGGTAACACAAGAACTACCCAAACACTGGGTTGTTACGTCTGACCCAGGATCAGGGTAACACAAAAACTACCCAAACACTGGGTTGTTACGTCTGACCCAGGATCAGGGTAACACAAAAACTACCCAAACACTGGGTTGTTACGTCTGACCCGGGATCTGTGTAACACAAAAACTACCCAAACACTGGGTTGTTACGTCTGACACAGAATCTGGGTAACACAAGAACTACCCAAACACTGGGTTGTTACGTCTGACCCAGGATCAGGGTAACACAAAAACTACCCAAACACTGGGTTGTTACGTCTGACCCAGGATCAGGGTAACACAAAAACTACCCAAACACTGGGTTGTTACGTCTGACCCGGGATCTGTGTAACACAAAAACTACCCAAACACTGGGTTGTTATGTCTGACCCAGGATCAGGGTAACACAAAAACTACCCAAACACTGGGTTGTTACGTCTGACCCAGGATCAGGGTTACACAAAAACTACCCAAACACTGGTTGTTACGTCTGACCCAGGATCAGGGTAACACAAAAACTACCCAAACACTGGGTTGTTATGTCTGACCCAGGATCAGGGTAACACAAAAACTACCCAAACACTGGGTTGTTACGTCTGACCCAGGATCAGGGTTACACAAAAACTACCCAAACACTGGGTTGTTACGTCTGACCCAGGATCAGGGTTACACAAAAACTACCCAAACACTGGTTGTTACGTCTGACCCAGGATCAGGTTAACACAAAAACTACCCAAACACTGGGTTGTTACGTCTGACCCGGGATCTGTGTAACACAAAAACTACCCAAACACTGGGTTGTTACGTCTGACCCAGGATCTCGGTAACACAAAAACTACCCGAACACTGGTTGTTACGTCTGACCCAGGATCAGGGTTACACAAAAACTACCCAAACACTGGTTGTTACGTCTGACCCAGGATCTCGGTTACACAAAAACTACCCGAACACTGGTTGTTACGTCTGACCCAGGATCAGGGTAACACAAAAACTACCCAAACACTGGTTGTTACGTCTGACCCAGGATCAGGGTAACACAAAAACTACCCAAACACTGGGTTGTTATGTCTGACCCGGGATCTGTGTAACACAAAAACTGGGTTGTTACGTCTGACCCGGGATCTGTGTAACACAAAAACTATCCAAACACTGGTTGTTACGTCTGACCCAGGATCAGGGTAACACAAAAACTACCCAAACACTGGGTTGTTACGTCTGACCCAGGATCAGGGTAACACAAAAACTACTCAAACACTGGGTTGTTACGTCTGACCCAGGATCTGGGTAACACAAAAACTACCCAAACACTGGGTTGTTACGTCTGACCCAGGATCAGGGTAACACAAAAACTACTCAAACACTGGGTTGTTACGTCTGACCCAGGATCTGGGTAACACAAAAACTACTCAAACACTGGGTTGTTACGTCTGACCCAGGATCAGGGTAACACAAAAACTACCCAAACACTGGGTTGTTACGTCTGATCCAGGATCAGGGTAACACAAAAACTACTCAAACACTGGGTTGTTACGTCTGACCCAGGATCAGGGTAACACAAAAACTACTCAAACACTGGGTTGTTACGTCTGACCCAGGATCAGGGTAACACAAAAACTACCCAAATACTGGTTGTTACGTCTGACCCAGGATCTGGGTTACACAAAAACTACTCAAACACTGGGTTGTTACGTCTGACCCGGGATCTGGGTTACACAAAAACTACCCAAATACTGAAAAAATAACCCCCAAAAAAATAACCCAAAAGGCTCAACCCAGGATCTGGATAGAAAAAATATAGTGTAGCATTGCCATCTGATATAATCACTACCGATGGGTAATAACACCCATGTTAAAATATTCATATTATGGTATTTACATGGTCTTCAAAAGGACTCAAGTGATACCATGTTATTAGCATGGTACATGTCAAAAGATTTAGAGTATAAAGAGCAGATGCACAAGTAGGCGATGCAGTGTGTGTATATGCTGTGCTCTCAGATGGACAGACTAGTGTCATTAGTCACAGCCCTCTCCCGCTCATTAACTCGGTCTGTCGCTATGGCAGCCACACAAAGGCCGTCCCCTCCCTGCCTGCACATGGAGGGTGACAGGCCAATTAGAACAGGGCACACTGACACACTGTGATTACCTCTCCACAAGCCGAGGAGAAACCGACTGCACAAAACAGGGGTGGCGAAAGGTAGAGGAAGAGGTGGAGGCCGTGTAAGACCAGACGCATCTCATGTCATTGAGCTTTCATGTTTGAACACATAAGCTCCACTCCAAACCCTAGTGAGCTGCCTACCTGCACAGTATTTTAAAGGGGTCCTATTACGCTTTCTCACTTGTTCAGCTTTAGTTAGTGTGTAATGTTGCTGTTTGAGCATAAAAAAGATCTGCAAGGTTACAAAGCTCACTCCAAAGGGAGATATTTGATTTAACAGAATCCACTTTCCAATAACTACAACCAACGGCTCATTTGGACTACAACACGTTTATGAAGTCATAATGTTACTCATTTAAATAATCTCCGCCCACAGAATACGCAAAAAAAGGTGTGTGTTTTTCTCATTAGTTTGAGCTTCCTAAGGTGGACGAACTGGTTCAAACTGATTTTAAACACTGTTCCTGAACATTATAACCCCGGCGTTTATCTGTGCGCGGCACATTTTACGGAGAACAGCTTCAGATCCAGAGAGAGTTCAGTGCAGCTCCGCACAAAAGCTTCTCCTGAAACGCAGCCATTCACACTTTGTCGGGACAATCTGTTGTTTATGGATCACAACTTTTAAGTTTGTCTTATTATTTCTAGTTGCATTTTCTATTACCAGTTCCATTTATAAGTTTTATGTTGTTGCTATGATGTAAACCATATGATTGTATTGTATTGTTGCTATGATTGTATTACCATAGTTTTACGACAAATATCACAATTAAATGGTGTATAATATTGTATCTAAAATGTTAGAAATTGGTTTGAAATTGATGGCATCCTTAATATTTACATCTGAGTAGAGCTTGCGGTTATGGTAAGGGGCGGGACATTTCCCAAACACGTGCTGCCAATCACAACACAATTTGTATTTCGGAAGGCGGGGCTTCATCAAAACAGGCGCATTCGGGCCAGACTGGGGAGAGAGGAGCTGTAATAATGTAAAAACAAGCATGTGTAACAGGTCCTACTCGACCCACTGCAAGCGGGATTCGAACCGCCATAGTTGATGTTTAATAGAGTGCAACAGCTCTGAAGTAAAAACATTATCAATGATAACTTACAAACCTTTAAAGACAAAGTTGTTAATTGGATGGTATATGCTTTTGTTGAAGCCATCTGTTCACATTATTTCAACTTATTTTTCAAACAGTCTTGTTTAACATTGGAATTTGTGGTAAGAACTACATTACCCATGATGCTGTACAGAAATTTCCACCAATCAGAGAGGCAAGACTGCGGCAAGCCAATGGCACCAAAAGAGCTTGCAGTAAATGGCCAATGAAGCCGGTCGCAAAATACTAAGTATTTGTGTGTGTGAGTCAACACAAAACTTTTACACTGTTAAGCTACTAGTGCTCAACAAGGGGTTTGAACCTACAACCTTTCAGATACTCATCCTTCCCTCGGATCATTTTGACCCAAAACTCATTTTCAGATTTAAAAAAAAAAAAAAAAAATTGAGTGTTCATCGGAGTGGTCCAAAACTCTAGGACTTTTGTCGCACTTGAACCATGAATACACACAAAAAAATTGACTGGATTCGAGGAGTTTTGTGGTTGAAATTTAAAAAATAACAAATCCTTCCCTCGCGGGTCAATTTGACCCCCTTAGGAATGAATAGAGTGTGAGAAATGCTTCAGTACACAACAACCTAAAAAGCTCAAAATTAAAACTAAAACTGCAAAAAAAGGATTTTATAATGTCTACATGTGCATCTGAATGCATAATGAAGAGAAACTGACTTTAGGACCAGCTCATGTGCTCCATGTAGAGCTATAAGAGTCATGAAATATCATGTTATATTATTATTTTTCCACAAGAGGTCAGCAAAGACACCCAATGCAAGATATTTTGAGCTGAATTAAAAGGGTTATGCATGAAATTGTGTTATTTTGAATTTAAAGGGGTCATGAACTGGCTTTTTTTTAATATATATATACTGTTGTCTGAGGTCAACTTATGACCTTCGCGTGGTTTTTACATTCAAAAACATCATAATGAATAAGTAATGGGCTATTTTCTACCCTGTTGAGCCTAGCTCTTGAAACGCTCGGTTTTTATGGCCGTGCCGCATTGAAGACTTGGAAGTAAACGCCCACTGCTATGATTGGATAACAGTTTTGCATATTATAATGAGCTTCGGCTCCCCTGTCATTACACGTGGGGAATTGTTTTGAAAATGTGTGGAAAAACGGCAACCGGAATGATTCGCCCACAGGGCTCGCAAAATGTCTTTATCAAACAAACACGAGTTATCTCTCATCCACCCGCAATTAATTGGAATGTTATTTTTTATTACTTGGCCCGCCCGACTGGTGGATATAACCGCGAACCGCATCACTAACACACACGCACACACACACACACACACACACAAGAATCTGCAAAACTTCACTGCAGACAAATCAGCATGTTCAAAACTTCCGTGATTGTATTTTTCCTTCAAATATCAAGTCAAGAGAGTGAACAACGTACATCAAGAAAGGAATATTTCACTATTTAAGATAGCCCGTCGGGCAGCCCGACTGGAAAACACATTAGCCCCGGGACATCGGGCTTTGCGAGCCCTGACCCATACATGTTCTAGTCTGATCCCGAATCGCAGGACAATGAACCAACAACACCTCAAATACAAAGGATACTCCCGCCTGTGACAGCGTGGAAGTTATGTTCAGTTAGACACATACACAATCAGTAGATATCAAACGATCTGTAATAATGCAATACTATCACATATAAAAAACATGTTTTACTCACGTAAGTGTGTTGCATCATTCCTGTCGGATCCAGAAGGTAAGCATATTCGCAGATCGATCGTTTGCTGAGCCAGCTGTCAATAAAAGCTTTTATTTGACTAACAAGGAAGTTTTCAGCTCCGAAACTTACAGGATATTCTTATGTTACCATGACCTTTTATATATCAAAAGCTCAAGGGAAAGTTGATTTCTCAATTCATGACCCCTTTAGGTTGAATGAATGTAAAGAATGTGCTTAAATTAGTAATTTAAAAGGTAAATAAAATAAAAAAATAACAAAAAAATCTCCCCCCCAAAAAAAAGAAAAAGTATTATCAAAATAAAATGAAATAAGCTTTCTGGAAAAAAACAAAAAAGTATCATTTTAGGGCTTCGGGTCATTTTGACCCACGAGGGAAGGATGAGGGTGATGTTTTCCACTAGAATCCCCAGGAATCAGCATTGAGGAAAATAACAAACTTTTCATCACCCCATGAAAAGAATACAGTGCTGTTTTAAGTGACTACTGCACTCATGAGCTTCAGCTTACAAGACAGCGGCTGCGTTCGAAATCGCACACTTCCCTACTACATAGTAGGTGAAAAACAGTATGTGACAAAAGCATGTCCAAATTCACAGTACTCATAAAAAAGTCGGCCTGGATGACCTTCTACTTCCGGTGAGATTCTGAAGTGTGCATACGATGGACACTTTACTATCCCATGAGGCCTCGGGAGAGGATTTGTGAACGATTTGCTGGTAGGTCACATGATAATGACAACATGGAGAATGTAGTACTTCCGAATTTCAATCATACTACACATATTCATACTACACATATTCATACCACACATACTTTTTTAACACTCACAAAGTAAGTACTTATTCAAATAACCAATTATGTATATATAGTAGTGCCCTTGTTAGGTTAGCAGAAATATGATAATATTATTTTCAACTGTCTCTTTTCCACTTGGCATTTAAGGTCTAGCTTAGCAAGTACTACCTGCCTGTATAATAAACATATATTTTTTACATTGGTAAAACAAGAATATAAATGTAAATATATACAATATGCATTTTCCAAAGTGGTGATTACTGTTAGCATTATATCATAATTTGCATAGATGCAAAATGTTAGTAAATTAGGCCTACTTTATATATATTTTTTGAGTCTATAACTTTGCATTACATCATTTTGTGCTTCTCAGTTCTTATAAAGAGGGAGATGGGAGCGCATGAGCCTGTAATGGTCTCAGTGTCTTGCTTTCATGTGCTAATATGCAGACTGCCTGTCTGCAGTAAATGACTAAAGAGGGTGAGAAATGAGATATGGAGAGTTATTGGAGTTCAAAGTGATGAGCATGCCTGCATTATGATAGCATTAGTCGTCAGCTATAATCTACCTTACTCACTGCTGCTGTCCCGGTGTATCCAGTTCATCATCCACAGTGCAAATGGATGTTGTGTTTTGATCTCACGAGTACAAAGGCGGCCTACAGGTCAGCGTGTGAATCAAATCAACCAGTAATTATGGAAATATGTAAGATATTCGTATCATACAACTTTTCAAATACACTATTACAAGAGTAACCCCAATGATTTTGGAAACGTTTAACAATTTTGGACTTAGATAAAACTTTAAAAAGTGGTATTTTGTTCAGTGGTCGACTAATTTTAGATGCAATGTTCATCAAAATGTACAAAGTCGTTAGTGTTTAAAAGTTTGAGGATTTTTTTAAATGTTTTTGAAAAAAGTCTCTTCTGCTTACCAAGCCTGCATTTATTTGATCAGAAGTACAGTAAAAACAGTAATATTTTTAAATAGTATTACAATTTAAATCAGCTGTTTTCTATGTGAATATATAATAAAGTGTAATTTATTCCTGTGATCAAAGCTGAATTTATCATCATTACTCCAGTCTTCAGTGTCACATGATCCTTCAGAAATCATTCTAATATGATGATCTGATGCTCAAGAAACATTTATGATTATTATTATTATTATTAATGTTGAAAACATTCTTGCTGGATAAAATTTCATACTGATAAAATTATATTGAACCCAAACTTTTGAAAGTGTAAAGTGTAAATATTTTCAAACCAACAAGCTTTGAAAAAGGGTCTTAAAAGCTTATGGTCACAATAAAACATAAATAAAAACTATAAATAAAATATCGGTGGCATCTATATAACGTCTGACATAAAAGTATGCCTAATTTGCATATTTTGGCAGTTTTAATGGGAAAAGTCACAATGCAAAACTCTTATTTTTACATGTACAGTATATGGCACTATGCCAAATAGGGATGTGCCAGAAGCCTAAATCCGAATTCGGAAAGGCACGGAAAATGAATAACGCATTCTATGAGCCCCTGAAGGGACATGTTTAGGCTTGCTGTGCTAGTCGTTTACATTACAGTACATCATGATTTCACTTATCATAGTAAGGAGAGATGACAGGACGATGTCAGAGGATTTGGTTTGTAACAGATCCTGAGCATTTTTGACAAATCTTATTTTGTAAAATGTGTGGTCAGTACCGTTACTCCCTCTACACAGAGTACTCGTGATCACAAATTCGTAAAAAGCGAGCATGATTCTAATACCCTGCATATTGATAGTGGCTCAATGATGCCCGCAAATTATATACAATGTAATTACCCAACTATATAATTGCGAGAGAAGGCAAAAGCATTTAAATATATTTTTTCTTCCTATCTCATTTTTTCCCATCACCATGTCCCTTTAGGGGCTCCGTAGAATGCGTAATTTCCTTTCCGAACATGATGGATGGATGGATGGATGGATACTATGTATGAATGTATGTGTGTATGTATGTATGTATATGTGTGCATACTATGTATTTATGTACAAACCCGATTCCAAAAAAGTTGGGACACTGTACAAATTGTGAATAAAAACAGAATGCAATGATGTGGAAGTTTCAGATTTCAATATTTCATTCAGAATACAACATAGATGACATATCAAATGTTTAAACATAAGTTGATTTTAAATTTCATGGCATCAACATCTCAAAAAAGTTGGGACAAGGCCATGTTTACCACTGTGTGGCATCCCCTCTTCTTTTTATAACAGTCTGCAAACGTCTGGGGACTGAGGAGACAAGTTGCTCAAGTTTAGGAATAGGAATGTTGTCCCATTCTTGTCTAATACAGGCTTCTAGTTGCTCAACTGTCTTAGGTCTTCTTTGTCGCATCTTCCTCTTTATGATGCGCCAAATGTTTTCTATGGGTGGAAGATCTGGACTGCAGGCTGGCCATTTCAGTACCCGGATCCTTCTTCTACGCAGCCATGATGTTGTAATTGATGCAGTATGTGGTCTGGCATTGTCATGTTGGAAAATGCAAGGTCTTCCCTGAAAGAGACGACGTCTGGATGGGAGCATATGTTGTTCTAGAACTTGGATATACCTTTCAGCATTGATGGTGCCTTTCCAGATGTGTAAGCTGCCCATGCCACACGCACTCATGCAACCCCATACCATCAGAGATGCAGGCTTCTGAACTGAGCGCTGATAACAACTTGGGTTGTCCTTGTCCTCTTTAGTCCGGATGACATGGCGTCCCAGTTTTCCAAAAAGAACTTCAAATTTTGATTCGTCTGACCACAGAACAGTTTTCCACTTTGCCACAGTCCATTTTAAATGAGCCTTGGCCCAGAGAAAACGCCTGCGCTTCTGGATCATGTTTAGATATGGCTTCTTTTTTGACCTATAGAGTTTTAGCCGGCAACGGCGAATGGCACGGTGGATTGTGTTCACCGACAATGTTTTCTGGGAGTATTCCTGAGCCCATGTTGTGATTTCCATTACAGTAGCATTCCTGTATGTGATGCAGTGCCGTCTAAGGGCCCGAAGATCACGGGCATCCAGTATGGTTTTCCGGCCTTGACCCTTACGCACAGAGATTGTTCCAGATTCTCTGAATCTTTGGATGATATTATGCACTGTAGATGATGATAACTTCAAACTCTTTGCAATTTTTCTCTGAGAAACTCCTTTCTGATATTGCTCCACTATTTTTCGCCGCAGCATTGGGGGAATTGGTGATCCTCTGCCCATCTTGACTTCTGAGAGACACTGCCACTCTGAGAGGCTCTTTTTATACCCAATCATGTTGCCAATTGACCTAATAAGTTGCAAATTGGTCCTCCAGCTGTTCCTTATATGTACATTTAACTTTTCCGGCCTCTTATTGCTACCTGTCCCAACTTTTTTGGAATGTGTAGCTCTCATGAAATCCAAAATGAGCCAATATTTGCCATGACATTTCAAAATGTCTCACTTTCAACATTTGATATGTTATCTATATTATATTGTGAATAAAATATAAGTTTATGAGATTTGTAAATTATTGCATTCCTTTTTTATTCACAATTTGTACAGTGTCCCAACTTTTTTGGAATTGGGTTTGTATGTATGGATGGATGGATGTATGTATGGATGGATACTATGTATGGCTGTGTGTATTTATGTATGCATACTATGTATGTATGTATGGATGGATGGATGTATTCATGTATGTATGTATGTATGTATGTATGCATGGATGGATGGATGGATACTATGGATGTATACTATGTATGTATGTATGTATTTATGTATGTATGTATATATGCATGAATGGATGTATACTATGTATGTATGCATGGATGGATGGATGGGTACTATGTATGGATGTATGTATGTATGTATGTATGTATGTATGTATGTATGTATGTATGTATGTATGTATGTATGTACGTATATGTGTGCATACTATGTATGTATGCATGTATGCATGGATGGATGGATACTATGGATGGATACTATGTATGGATGTATATGTATGTATGCATACTATGTATGGATGGATGGATGTATATATGGATGGATGCTCCGTAGAATGCGTAATTTCCTTTCTGAACACAGTATTCGGCTTCGGGCACATCCCTAATGCCAACATTCACTTGCATTTCGATTAGAAGAAAGAAAAACATTTTCTAGCCCGAATTACCTTCAGTAATTCCCTGTCGTTGCTAAATAACACTGTGTAAAATGCCAGTGAAAGCAAACAGAAATATTATTTACAGTATTACTCCATAAACCATCACACACATATCCCGAGATTATTTACATTAGCACTTGGTCTAATCTCTGATAACCCCATTACACGATCAATAGCAGCCTGAGAGCGCTGGAACACATACTGATGCACTTTGACCTTGAGAAAGCTATCGAGTCAGTGTTTCACAGAGTTAGCAAGTTAATTTAATAGAGGAATCCGCCCTGGCTGTTAGTGATGCGGACGACCTTATCCGTCTGGGCCGGCATTTTCCAGGGATCCTTTAGTTAGCGGAATCAGAAAAGACAACACTCCTCCACACACAAACGGGCCAATTCCCGACCTCTCGTCTGCCCTTAAACCCCAGAAGAAATCTCCCAGCTCACTTCTCTGCCGAAGCTCATCTCGTCTCACTGCCTGTCAGGATGCTGCTGCTAGTTTGTTCTTGAATGTGATGGATCAGACCACATTCAGTTTTTTTTTTTTGCATTCAGCATATCAGTTTTTGTTGTGGTATCAAAATTGGTTTAGCTATGAAGGCCCAGCCCTACATAAGACACTAACAGAATATGACTAGCCTATAATGCACAGACGCACGTGTACAACATGAACACAGGTGGGATAGCTCATTTTCACAAGGTACATTTGACTTCTGTGTTTTTCTTAGAAAATTGAGGCAAAGAGAGCGAGGGTGAGCGAGACAGAGACAGAACATTGTGTCCAGGCAGACGAAGGCGTTACCCTGTCCGCTGCTTCTATGGGAACGCTTCACTGCCTTTCAATAATAAAAAAAATATCATAGAAAAAAAGAAAGAGAAACATTTTATCCAGCGTTCTCCAGGCAATTCTCCTCTCTCCACACTGACCACAATAAAATGGAGCACAAAAACACCCACACAAAGGAAGCAAAATCAAGAAGCTCCAAACACGTATGCCACATTTCTCAAACACAAAGACGCATTATTTTC
Source organism: Coreius guichenoti (assembly GCA_039654105.1). Lineage (NCBI taxonomy): Eukaryota > Metazoa > Chordata > Actinopteri > Cypriniformes > Gobionidae > Coreius > Coreius guichenoti. Next base: position 40,403,594 of record CM077180.1, read on the forward strand.
ATAATGGTTTTCATAGGCATTTTTTTTCCCTGTGGCCGGAGGAGAGAGGCTGAGAATGATGGGAGATCATTGTGGAGAAATGGCTGGACAATAATTTAATAGCTAGTAAATTAAGTGTGAGAAAGACACAGACATTGATGAGATTTTGAATTTCATTTAACATCTTGAGGATGGATGGATGGATGGATGCTATGTATGTATGCATGCGTGTGTGTGTGTGTGTGTGTGTGTGTGTGTGTGTGTGTGTGTGTGTGTGTGTGTGTGTGTGTGTGTGTGTGTGTGTGTGTGTGTGTGTGCATGTGTGTATGCATGCATGCATGTATGTGAGTATGCATGGATGGATAGATGTATGGATGTATGTATGTATGCATGGATGAATGGATGGATAGATGTATGTATGTATGTATGTATGGATGGATGGATGGATGGATGGATGGATGGATGGATGGATGGATGGATGGATGGATGGATGGATGGATGGATGGATGTATGCATGGATGGATGGATAGATGTATGTACAGTGGGGAGAAGTATTTGATACACTGCCGATTTTGCAGGTTTTCCTACTTACAAAGCATGTAGAGGTCTGTAATTTTTATCATAGGTACTCTTCAACTGTGAGAGACGGAATCTAAAACAAAAATCCAGAAAATCACATTGTATGATTTTTAAATAATTAATTTGCATTTTATTGCATAACATAAGTATTTGATCACCTACCAACCAGTAAGAATTCCGGCTCTCACAGACCTGTTAGTTTTTCTTTAAGAAGCCCTCCTGTTCTCCACTCATTACCTGTATTAACTGCACCTGTTTGAACTCGTTACCTGTATAAAAGACACCTGTCCACACACTCAATCAAACAGACTCCAACCTCTCCACAATGGCCAAGACCAGAGAGCTATGTAAGGACATCAGGGATAAAATTGTAGACCTGCACAAGGCTAGGATGGGCTACAGGACAATAGGCAAGCAGCTTGGTGAGAAGGAAACAACTGTTGGCGCAATTATTAGAAAATGGAAGAAGTTCAAGATGACGGTCAATCTCCCTCTGTCTGGGGCACCATGCAAGATCTCACCTCGTGGGGCATCAATGATCATGAGGAAGGTGAGGGATCAGCCCAGAACTACACGGCAGGACCTGGTCAATGACCTGAAGAGAGCTGGGACCACAGTCTCAAGGAAAACCATTAGTAACACACTACGGCGTCATGGATTCAAATCCTGCAGCGCACGCAAGGTCCCCCTTTCTCAAGCCAGCGCATGTCCAGGCCTGTCTGAAGTTTGCCAATGACCATCTGGATGATCCAGAGGAGGAATGGGAGAAGGTCATGTGGTCTGATGAGACAAAAATAGAGCTTTTCGGTCTAAACTCCACTCGCCGTGTTTGCAGGAAGAAGAAGGATGAGTACAACCCCAAGAACACCATCCCAACCGTGAAGCATGGAGGTGGAAACATCATTCTTTGGGGATGCTTTTCTGCAAAGGGGACAGGACGACTGCACCGTATTGAGGGGAGGATGGATGGGGCCATGTATCGCGAGATCTTGGCCAACAACCTCCTTCCCTCAGTAAGATCATTGAAGATGGGTCGTGGCTGGGTCTTCCAGCATGACAACGACCTGAAACACACAGCCAGGGCAACTAAGGAGTGGCTCCGTAAGAAGCATCTCAAGGTCCTGGAGTGGCCTAGCCAGTCTCCAGACCTGAACCCAATAGAAAATCTTTGGAGGGAGCTGAAAGTCCATATTGCCCAGCGACAGCCCCGAAACCTGAAGGATCTGGAGAAGGTCTGTATGGAGGAGTGGGCCAAAATCCCTGCTGCAGTGTGTGCAAACCTAGTCAAGAACTACAGGAAACGTATGATCTCTGTAATTGCAAACAAAGGTTTCTGTACCAAATATTAAGTTCTGCTTTTCTGATGTATCAAATACTTATGTCATGCAATAAAATGCAAATGAATTACCTAAAAATCATACAATGTGATTTTCTGGAGTTTTGTTTTAGATTCCGTCTCTCACAGTTGAAGAGTACCTATGATAAAAATTACAGACCTCTACATGCTTTGTAAGTGGGCAAACCTGCAAAATCGGCAGTGTATCAAATACTTGTTCTCCCCACTGTATGTATGTATGTATGTATGTATGTATGTATGTATGTATGCATGCGTGTGTGTGTGTGTGTGTGTGTGTGTGTGTGTGTGTGTGTGTGTGTGTGTGTGTGTGTGCGTGTGTGTATGTATGTATGTATGTATGTATGTATGCATGGATGGATGGATAGATAGATGTATGGATGTATGCATGGATGGATGGATGGATAGATGTATGTATGTATGTATGGATGGATGGATGGATGGATAGATGTATGGATGTATGCATGGATGGATGGATAGATGTATGTATGTATGCATGGATGGATGGATAGATAGATGTATGGATGTATGCATGGATGGATGGATAGATGTATGTATGTATGGATGGATGGATGGATGGATAGATGTATGGATGTATGCATGGATGGATGGATAGATGTATGTATGTATGTATGGATGGATGGATGGATAGATGTATGTATGTATGCATGGATGGATGGATAGATGTATGGATGTATGGATGTATACTATGCATGTACAGTACTGTCCAAAAGTATTAAGCACATTAGTATTTTCAACAAAAAAAATGTTGAAGAAACCTTCCTTCAAACTACAGTACCGTGAAAAGTACACACACTGTGTACAAAGCAGCTTTTGTCCAGGTACACTTGCACATAGTTTTTCAGGTAGTTTGGAGGTAGGTTTCTTCAGGCGTCTTGTAGACGTTGACGCAGTTCTTCGGGATTTAGTCTGTCTCCGTTTTTTTTTTTGTTTCTTCATGTAATTACAGACAGACTCGGACATACCGGCTGTTGATCGGTCTCCTTGTGCATACAAAAATCTCACTGGATTATTACAATTAATGACAAAAGGAATGTTTGGAAATGTAAACTGATATTTCCTACTGACATACTACAGCAAAGTATATAAATAACTGGCTTAAAACCTTTTTTTGTGAAAATACAAACATTTTGTACAAACGATGGATGGATGGATGGATGGATGGATGATACAATGGATGGAGGAATAATACGATGGATGGATGGATGGATACTACGGATGTATGGAGGAATGATACAATGGATGGATGGATGGATGGATGGATGGATGGATGGATGGATGGATGGATGGATGGATGGATGGATGGATACTACAGATGTATGCAGGAATGATACGATGGATGGATGAATGGATGGATGGATGGATACTACAGATGTATGGATGAATGTATATGGATGGATGGATGGATGGATGGATACTATGGATCTATGGATGTATGTATGGATGGATGGATACTACGGATGTATGAAGGAATGATACGATGGATGGATGGATGGATGGATGGATGGATGGATGGATGCTATGGATGGATGGATACTATGGATGGATATACAGTATATGGATGAATGTATATGGATGGATGGATGGATGGATGAACAAGTATTTGATACACTGCCGATTTTGCAGGTTTGCCCACTTACAAAGCATGTAGAAGTCTGTAATTTTTATCATAGTTACTCTTCAACTGTGAGTGACGGAATCTAAAACAAAAATCCAGAAAATCATATTGTATGATTTTTAAGTAATTAATTTGCATTTTATTGCATGACATAAGTATTTGATACATCAGAAAAGCAGAGCTTAATATTTGGTACAGAAACTTTTGTTTGCAATTACAGAGATCATACGTTTCCTGTAGTTCTTGACCAGGTTTGCACACACTGCAGCAGGGATTTTGGCCCACTCCTCCATACAGACCTTCTCCAGATCCTTCAGGTTTCGGGGCTGTCGCTGGGCAATACGGACTTTCAGCTCCCTCCAAAGATTTCCTATTGGGTTCAGGTCAGGAGACTGGCTAGGCCACTCCAGGACCTTGAGATGCTTCTTACGGAGCCACTCCTTAGTTGCCCTGGCTGTGTGTTTCGGGTCGTTGTCATGCTGGAAGACCCAGCCACGACCCATCTTCAATGCTCTTACTGAGGGAAGTAGGTTGATGGCCAAGATCTCGCGATACATGGCCCCATCCATCCTCCCCTCAATACGGTGCAGTCATCCTGTCCCCATTGCAGAAAAGCATCCCCAAAGAATGATGTTTCCACCTCCGTGCTTCACGGTTGGGATGGTGTTCTTGGGGTTGTACTCATCCTTCTTCTTCCTCCAAACACGGGTGGAGTGGAGTTTAGACCAAAAAGCTCTATTTTTGTCTCATCAGACCACATGACCTTCTCCCTTTCCTCCTCTGGATTATCCAGATGGTCATTGGCAAACTTCAGACGGGCCTGGACATGCGCTGGCTTGAGCAGGGGGACCTTGCGTGCACTGCAGGATTTTAATCCATGACGGCGTAGTGTGTTACTAATGGTTTTCTTTGAGACTGTGGTCCCAGCTCTCTTCAGGTCATTGACCAGGTCCTGCCGTGTAGTTCTGGGCTGATCCCTCACCTTCCTCATGATCATTGATGCCCCACGAGGTGAGATCTTGCATGGTGCCCCAGACTAAGGGAGATTGACCATCATCTTGAACTTCTTCCCTTTTCTAATAATTGCGCCAACAGTTGTTGCCTTCTCACCAAGCTGCTTGCCTATTGTCCTGTAG
>CM077180.1:40410780-40420780 GCA_039654105.1 Coreius guichenoti
TTGGCTGGCTTTCTGTAAAGCGATATACAAATAAAAATGGCATTTATTATCAAATTTGACTTAGTTCTAGCATTCCAATTAGCATTCAGGGAATGCATGTGTCATTACAATTACATTTATACACACAGTTATATGATTCAATGCTTTAATAATATGTTGATCTTACATCTTAGACATATAAGAACAGATTTCTTCACAAGAGCAAGAAGAGTTTGTTTACTGTAAAACATACTTTAAAGTCTCAATTACTTAGTTGATCAGCTCAAACACGCCACAATCCTCAGACATTGGATTCTTAGGGTGTACTCACACTAGGCACGGTTGCATTGTACCGTGCCCGAGCGTGATTGTCCCCCCTCCCCACCCCACCCATTATTACGGAGGCAGCTGACTTTGATGGAGGAATTTACAGCTTTACTTTGCCTAGTGTGAGTACACCCTTACGGGCCGTTTACGCAACACTGTTTTGTAACTAAACTAAACCAACTAAAAACGGAAAACTTTTTATGCGTTTTGCTGGTTCGTTTAGCAGTGTTTTGGGGGGCCTGAAAATGCAAGCTTTTAAAAAACGGATTTCAAAGTGCAAATTTTAGAAAATGATACCGTTATCGTCCCCATGTAAACAACAAAAACGCGAATTTGTGAAAGTAGTGATGTCATGCTTGTGCGTATTACGTGTTCAGTCTAGTGGCATCGCCATCTACTGGCCTGGCAGCAGAATACAGCGTTTTTAGTCGTTTTCGCAGATCTGTGGATGTCGTCTGTACGCGAAAAAAGCTAAGAAAAAAAAACATTTTTAGTACATTGTTGTCGTGTAAACGCACCCTTATACTTCATGCAAGTACACAGACAGCACACTGAAAGTGAAATCATCCCTATTTTGGATGTTTTCTGAAACATGTTATAAAAAGCCTTCAAAATTGACCAGTGCATTAAACAAAACAAGGTTATTGCCATGTCTTAAGTTGCTCCAATATGACAGAAAACTGAGAAACAAACAGACAGGTAAGATGCTGACACTGAATATCTTCCGCTCCAGATATACACTTTTCAAAATAATATGGTCATTTTAAAATGTAACATTAACATGATGATAATTTAAATGCAGCCTTTGTAAAAAACATTATGTAAACGACTAGTATTTCCAAGTCGACTAGCAGCAGCAGTATCGTCAAAGACTTTATATATAGGAAGACGGTGCACTCCGATTACTTATGAATGGGAGAAAGTGCAACGCCCAATATGGCGAATAAGCCCCGCCTTCTAAATGAAAGAGCCAATTGTTGATTAGTAAAGTCATGACGTCACTGCAGCTGCCTTTAGAAGCTCCGGTTGCTATAGAAACAGGCAGTGTTCTCAGACGCACGTTTAGGACTGCGCATGCGCATTATCTTTGTCCAGGCTGAAAACAGTTTTTTGTCATGATTCGAGCGTTTAGAAACAAAATTTATGAGACAGTTGTTGTCAGATTTCATTGGTGATTTCAAATATTACATTTAATCGTAAGCTTGGCGAACAGTTTTGGAGAATTTGATGTTTCCTCATTCAAAGAGATAGGAGCTGCACTTGAATGCCCGAGAGGCGTTTCAAAGATGGCCGCCGAGTGAAAGGACTTGTTTTAAAGGGACTTTGGTATCGTTTAATCGACTAATCGAATAGTCTCTCACATCCCTAATAGTTACCAATTACCATGCATATTAACTATCTTAACCAGCCAGACGTTCTTGGTCAACCAGTTTCAACACAAAGACCATGCTAGTCAACCAACTTCAAGTTTCCTGACTAAACTCCCTGCTGAAAAACACCGACCTAAAGGCCCGTTCATACCAAGGACAATGACTATAATGATAATGATATTAGGGATGCACCTATATGCAAATTTTGGCTGATACCGATAACCGATAATTCTTTATATTTGAAAGCCGATAACCGATATATTGGCCGATAAATAAATCTAATTCCAAATTTAGATTTTTGAGAGTCTGATTACAAAAACAAAAGTCTCACCATTAAAATCCATGCCCAAAACACACAATAATAATGTTTTTATTATAATTTTATGTAGTCTATATGACAGACTTGTGCTGCACATGTTGCACTGAACTGTATTTTCCTTTTTTGAAGTGATTTCAAATATAGTTATCGTTATAGTTATCATTCTTGGTGAACGGGCCTTTCGGTGGTCTGCTGGTCTGGGATCAGTGTTTTACTCATGCTCAGGTTCACAGCGATGCTTAGATACAGCTGTAAAACACTTCATCCATCTGTAGCAAAAGAGGAAACAACCAATTAACCAGCCCTCTCGCTGTGACAGGCACCATCTTCATTAATTTCCCATTTTGTTTTTTTCCCCGCTGAAAGAAAATTGCAGAGGTGGCTTAATAATGTTGGGGAAAAAAGAGCAGAGAAAGCGAAAAGAGAGAGTCGGCAAGAGTGAGAAACATCCCATTCGTCACACTTGACAGACGTCACCTGTTCAGAAAAACCGTCTCAATTATGAGCAGGCATTAATAGATGGGTTGCCAGATTAAGCTGGCCTCCCCAGCCGATAATGTGAAGCTCGGACTAACGGCGAGGAAAATGGCAGAGAGAAAAAGGGAATGTTGTGTGTGACGCTCAGCAGGTGCAGGTAAGTGTGACAGAACAGAGAGAAACCATGTTGACCGCATCTGAGACGACAACAAGAGGATGATGCACGGGTATGTAACGGAATATGTCCTTTAAAGCAAAAGTTCACCCTAAAATGAAGCCCCCTCTGTTTAAAGGGGCGTGTCTGCTGTGAGACTTCAGTGTAAACGCCCACTGCTGTGATTGGCTGCTGTGAGACTTCAGTGTAAACGCCCACTGTTGTGATTGGCTGCTGTGAGACTTCAGTGTAAACGCCCACTGCTGTGATTGGCTGCTGTGAGACTTCAGTGTAAACACCCACTGCTGTGATTGGCTGCTGTGAGACTTCAGTGTAAACGCCCACTGCTGTGACTGGCTGCTGTGAGACTTCAGTGTAAACGCTCACTGCTGTGATTGGCTGCTGTGAGACTTCAGTGTAAACACCCACTGCTGTGATTGGCTGATATTTTTGCATATGAAATAGCTAGTATTACATGTGTAACTCTCTCGAAAACTTTTAGCACGTTTTTACTATTACAGCTCTCAAGGTTAACTAATCGTGAAAGGTGTTTATTATAGCATTATATTTAGATCTATAGCATTATATTTAGATTTATGGCATTATATTCAGATCTATAGCATTATATTCAGATCTATGGCATTATATTCAGATCTACAGCATTATATTTAGATCTACGGCATTATATTTAGATCTATGGCATTATATTTAGATCTATAGCATTATATTCAGATCTATAGCATTATATTTAGATCTATAGCATTATATTTAGATCTATAGCATTATATTTAGATCTATAGCATTATATTCAGATCTATAGCATTATATTTAGATCTATAGCATTATATTTAGATCTATGGCATTATATTTAGATCTATAGCATTATATTCAGATCTCAAGCATTATATTCAGATCTATAGCATTATATGTAGATCTATAGCATTATATTTAGATCTATAGCATTATATTCAGATCTATAGCATTATATTTAGATCTATGGCATTATATTCAGATCTATAGCATTAGATTTAGATCTATGGCATTAGATTTAGATCTATAGCATTATATATAGATCTATAGCATTATATTCAGGTCTATAGCATTATATTTATATCTATAGCATTATATTTATATCTATAGCATTATGTTTAGATCTATAGCATTATATTCAGATCTCAAGCATTATATTCAGATCTATAGCATTATATTTATATCTATAGCATTATGTTTAGATCTATGGCATTATATTCAGATCTATGGCATTATATTCAGATCTCAAGCATTATATTCAGATCTATAGCATTATATTCAGATCTATAGCATTATATTCAGATGGTGGCATGAAAGGTTGCAGTGATGATCATTGTAGCCGATCACAGACATGTTGAGCTCATGAATGCCGTGATCTCGTCATTGTAACTCGATTTCTGCTCTCACGAATGCTTTCATCATAACTAACAGTGCAAACACAATGTAAATAAGAGATTTGTTGATTATTACGTGAGTTTTGGCGCGAGTCCAGAACTCAGTCACTGATAAACTCGCGCTGTTTGATTGACAGCTCCAGCGATTGTAAAGGGAGCGTTCTTTGATCGCATTCTATACATAATTTAATCACAGTTTAAATAACTGATTATTTTCATCTACTAAGAGAAACAATGTGAAGTTGAGCGTTTAGTCACTGGTTTGATTTACTGACACACAGACAAAGAACATCTGACTGTACATGAATCATTACATATCAGAAATCACTGGTCTCAGATCAGGCATTAGAATTAACACGGTTACTCACATGTTGTGGCATTACTGTCGAGTCCATATCGTAAAAGTCTGTTTGCAAAGCTTGCGCCGCAATTGCGACTGATTTCCCAAAGAATCCACAGTGAAATGTAGTGAATACAAATAAATAATGCTCAGCTGAGACATTCACATTGTTGAAAATAAATAAGCACATTCCTAGCATTAGGATCCTTTAGAAGGTAATGTTATTTTTAGTCCAGTGATCCTGTATCGCTCTTCTCTCCTCGTCATCTCACTAACACGCCAGTGGGCGGGGCCAAAGTTGCGATGATGAAGTAGGCGTTGATCTTCTTTCACCATCTATGACGTCATCAATAGGCACATTCCACAACGAGTCGTTCTCTGGGCTTGTTACAATAAAAGCTGTTTTTGGACTATTCTTACTTTATAACCCGCAATTCTGACTTTATAACGTCATATATAACTATATATAAAGTCAGAATTGTAAGATATAAACTTGCAATTGCTAGAAAAAAAGTCAGAATTGTGAGATAAAAAGTTGTAATTACCTTTTTTATTTGTTATTCTGTGGCGGAAACAAGCTTCCATTGAATGTAGCCATAATGTGAAAAACATTTTAAAAATCTAAAGGACTTTTTTCCAATATAAAGAAACTTTGTGCATTTGACAGGTTCCGTGGATGTCAAAAGTTCTTCATAGAACCTTTATTTTTAAGAGTGTAAGTATTTCTTGAGCACTGAAAGATTCTTTTGGGAACCCAAAATGGTTCTTCTATGGTATTGCTGAGAAAACCCCTTTTGAAACATTTATTTTTAAGAATCCCGAACTGCCTGTCCATGCAAGGTGCAAAACAACATTGGACCCCATTGACTTTCACTATATAGACAATTTTCAATATATCTTCTTTTGTGTTCCACAAGGAAGAACTTTGCCATGTAATAATTCTTTGCAAAATATTCAAGAGTAAACAAGACATCCTTGAGTAGTGCATCAGTAAAAGTGAAAAAACGCCTCACCTCGCGCCAGTGGCACACGTCCCTTCCATCGCAGACATTAGCAATCACAATTACTAATGTGCAGTGTGTGATGAGGCCCACCTGAAGTTAATAGCTAGCTAAATTAATGTAGACTAGAGAGAGCATCTGTCTGTTTGCAGTTTGCACATCATAACTTGGTTCTCAAGAATTATATCATGAGAGGTCTGAACCTGCAATCTTTTGAATACAAGATCTTTTACCTGTGCAATGTTTCATACCACACACTGTCATATTAAAATACACACCCAGATCCATCAATGCTACTACATACTTCTCCTGTCTAAAAACAGATGGGATAGTTATTTACATTTAGCACATTTAGTCCTGTAGCTTGTATCCAAAGCGACAAATGAGGATCACAAGCGTTTTATCATAGGAGGACAAAACCTTAAAAAATAATAAATAAGGAAATGTGAATGAAATAAATAAATGATACAGTCGGGCAACTGAGTTTGGGGTCTGTTTTTAATATACACCAATTATTTAATAAAAAAATACAGTAAAAACAGCAATATTATAAAATATTATTACAATTTAAAATAGCTGTTTTATATTTGAATATATGTTAAAACGTAATTTATTCCTGGGATCAAAGCTGAATTTTCAGCATCATTACTCCAGTCTTCAGTGTGAGATATAAAGTCAGAATTATGTGATATAAACTCACAATTGTGAGATATAAAGTCAGAATTATGTGATATATGATCCTTCAGAAATCATTCTAATATGCAGATTTTCTGCATTTCTGATTATTATCAATGTTGAAAACAGTTGTGCTGCTTCTTTGATGAATAGAAAGTAAAAAAAAAAAAAACATTTATTTGAAATAGAATCACTAGAGGTACAAAACACTGTGTCCTTGCACATCATGACATGCAACACAACAAAACTAGTTTGCTCCCATTATGACTGAAGCTAAAGCCTTCACTATCCCTGGAAGTGTTGTGTTAGTAAGGACGTAGATGCACATGTCCTACTAGTGTAAATCACATTAAGCCACGCAGCGTACATTCCCGGGTGACCGAACCGTGAGCATGTCCACCTTTTGATTATTGATTTTGTTGACTGCAATAAACAGCGTCAGTAAGACTTACCACTGCCCGAGCAAATGCGCTTAGCAAAGCTGTTTAGCGACTTCCCCCAGTAATTCCTTGACAGTGACCGTTCGGCCCTATACGGCCAGATAAAGATGTGCGGAGACAGATAGCAACATTTGAAGCTCTCTCCACAGTGCCACGTGTGTGTGTGTGTGTGTGTGTGTGTGTGTATGTATGTGTATGTGTATGTGTGTGTGTGTGTGTGTGTGTGTGCGTGCACACGTAAGATGGTGTATCTGCGTTGCTGAACTGTGAAAGGGAGAGCGCCTCGGGGCCAGACACTGATGGGGACCTTTCAAATCCCATTGCGTTGTCTTCGTCCTTCATTTTCCCATTGCACTGCCATGGAGGCAGATAACATGCTCGAGTAAAGGTTACAACACACGCTGACATTTCTGCTGAAACCAACAACTACTAGATTCTTAATAATAGTGCCCCACTTTGTACGTGTATGTGTGGTCATGTGTGTGTGTGAGGAGAAGGAATATAAGAAGGTTTGAAGAGGGTAAAGAGGCGGCATTTACCAGGATTTTTCTTTGGCTTTCTTTGCAGTACTTTAGAGCAGTTCTTCTCAACAGGTGGGGTTTTGATGCTAAAGGGAATGTGAAATGCAAATAATAAAATGCAACTAGCCATTATCATCACAAATTATAGGTTCCTGCAAGAAAGGAGAAAACACTTCCCATATCTTTCATTGCTGATGTCAAAGGTCATGTGTCAAATCAGACTCTATGGTATTTTGGCTCGAATTCATTTCGGTAGAAGTTATGGATGATTGTTTCTGCCGCAACATAAATTTAAAAAAAAAATATTTAATTTCGACCTTTTATCTCACAATTCTGATTTTGTTCTCAGAATTGCATGATATAAACTCGCAACTGTGAGTTATAAAGTCAGAATTATGTGATGTAAACTCAATTGTGAGTTATAAAGTCAGAATTTTCCATTTACTTTTGTATGATAAATACGGTTTTGTATTGGCACTCAATGCCAAATATAAGGAATGGAAATAGGCACCTAATGAACTGGCTAACTAAAACAATATTTTAATAAAAATGTGTGACTTTAACGTTTTTATTGTATAATAATTTTTTTATAAAAACAATAACGCAACCCGAATGGCCTTCAGGCATGACTATAACAATACAGTACAGCTTCAAACGCCTTACAAATACATTTCATTCACTGCTCTTCAAAATAAAAATGCACACATTTCTAAGGTCTGTACGTTTATTAAAAAGAAAGTCATGCTGAATATCCCATAATGCATTGGGGTGAGTGATAAGAGCAGCAGGTTAATTTGACTGTAACTGGGCATTAGGTTTGAACTTCAGATTATATCAGACCTCAAGCATACACCGATCAGGCATAACATTATGACCACCTTCCTAATATTGTGCTGGTCCCACTTTTGCTGCCAAAACAGCCCTGACCCGTCGAGGCATGGACTCCACTAGACCCCTGACGGTGTGCTGTGGTATCTGGCACCAAGATGTTAGCAGCAGATCCTTTAAATCCTGTAAGTTGCGAGGTGGGGCCTCCATGGATCGGACTTGTTTGTTCAGTTGTTGTTTGTGTCCACTGTTGGTGCTTTCGATGGTGGACAGGGGTCAGCATGGGCGCCCTGACTGGTCTGCGGCTATGCCGCCCCATACACAACAAACTGCGATGCACTGTGTATTCTGACACCTTTCTATCAGAACCAGCATTAACTTCTTGAGCAATTTGAGCTACAGTAGCTCGTCTGTTTGATCGGACCACACGGGCCAGCCTTCGCTCCCCACGTGCATCAATGAGCCTTGGCCGCCCATGACCCTGTCGCCGGTTCACCACTGTTCCTTCCTTGGAGCACTTTTGATAGATACTGACCACTGCAGACCGGGAACACCCCACAAGAGCTGCAGTTTTGGAGATGCTCTGACCCAGTCGTCTAGCCATCACAATTTGGCCCTTGTCAAACTCGCTCAAATCCTTACGCTTGCCCATTTTTCCTGCTTCTAACACATCAACTTTGAGGTCAAAATGTTCACTTGCTGCCTAATATATCCCACCCACTAACAGGAGCCGTGATGAAGAGAAAATCAGTGTTATTCACTTCACCTGTCATAATGTTATGCCTGATCGGTGTACATAATGATCATTATGGAGTAATCATTCCCATTCCAAACTGTTGTCAACAACAATAAAACTGACCCCAAAATGCAAGCAAATATTGCTCAAGCAGTGCATAAATAAGCATAGAAATCAAATATATAAATGACTGAGATGAAAACTGATATACCATCCCTAAAACGCCTGTAAACACAGAGCAAGTGGGTCAAATAACAGGATACACACACCAAATGAGCAATGCCTGTGACGTCAGAGACTCTGAAGGTTGATTAGAGAGTCTCTCTCCTCCTTGCAGATAAAAAAAGTGTGGTTGCCATTTTTGCGAGAGCAATCAAAGCGCACTTTCAAATAAGTGACCAGGTGTCACTCCTATTCTGCGGCGGGGCGCCCCGGTGGGCGGTGAAGCGACTCGGCTGCGATAGCAAACACGCTGCTCCTGCGCGATCCAATTTATTAGCCAGATTAGCGTAGAGAGAGAGAAAAATGTTTATTCAAAACGTGTTGCAAATAAATGCTGAAAGACAAAAAAGCATCTGAACTGGATTATGTGAATGCACAGCAAAATTCTTATTTAAATTAATTAAAAAACCAGCAAGAAGGTTTTCAAATGAAATACTAATAGGCCTACATGTGACTGAAGGGGTAAATGGGTTATTATGATGTCAGCATGTGTCCGCATATGAATGTTTAAATGGCTGTAATGTGCTAATTGTATATTTGACTCGATTTTCATCATGTGCTTTTGATTGGTTGGCACATGAGACGAGACATTTTCATGGTTGATTGATTGGCCAAAGTTTGATGATACATCTGACAATGACTGTGCATCATAGACTGTAAAAAAGATGGATTGTGGAATTCTCTTGTAGTAAAGCCAATGTCCAAATATGGCGCTGACATCTCGGAGCCCGAGTCTGCGCAGTGTGAGCGTGAAGTGGAGCCGCGGGATCAAGGCCCCGTCCACACTCCCACAGAATCAGTTAGTACAGTTTACTGCATAACAACTCATTATGTCTGTGTGAAATAAACAGTTATGGAAATGTAGAAATTAAAGTTGAAGCTCCAATCTCCTCCCGAAAAAAGTCAGTTGGTGCCTCAGTGACTACTTCACTCAGAGAAGCTGTCAATCATAACGTCACACCCCCCGTTTTTTATAGCTTTAAATAATGAACTAAAACCAAACTTATTTAATAAAACGAACATTTGAATTTGTGTGATAAAAAATGTAAAAAAAAAAAAAACTGTATTTGAAGTGTAATTTGATTGTTTAGTTTGTCGTGTGCCACACGAGTCCTGAAAAGTGAAGCCAAAACATCTCGATCGCCCCCCGGTGACTGGAAGCAGTATAGGTCATAAACCCTGCCCCC
>CM077180.1:40423280-40473280 GCA_039654105.1 Coreius guichenoti
ATGAAAATTTAACTACATTAAACTACTATATAATATAAATGTATAATAATGCAATATTTGTGTGTCCTGATAATGCCAAATGTCTTGTTACCAGTAAAAAGTGGCTTACATTATTTTAAATATCAGTCTGTGACACAGTGCAGGCATATTCGTCTAAAATAATTCTGTATTTTCAGCTTCAGAATCATGAATATTTTTATTCTGGTGTCACCAGTGGGTTTCCAGCACCAAGTCCAATCCTATTCATTTCCACCACCAATGTAATACCAAATTTAGTACATTTTTTTAGGGATGCACAATATATCGGCCACCATATCGGTATCTGCCAATATGTTCATTTTTAATGTTATCGTTATCGGCCTGATAAGATTCACCATGTAGGGTTTGAATTGCTTGAAATATGATTGAAATCACTTCAAAAAGGAAAATACAGTTCAGTGCAACGTGCAACGCAAGTCTGTCATATCGGCTACATAGAATTATAATGAGAACATCATAATTGTGTGCTTGGAACATGGCTTTTAATGGTGAGACTTATCGGTTAGAAATGTATCACTTAATGGTTAGATTTATCAGCCAATATATCGGTTATCGGCTTTCAAATATAAAGAATTATCGGTTATTGGTCAAATTTTTCATATCGGTGCATCCCTACCTTTTACCATATGTCTTGTAGTATCTCAATAATATCGTATCGTGAGTTCAGTATCGTGATATGTATCGAATCGTGACATGAGGGTATCGTTACCTGTTTAATTAACAGTGAAGTTTGTAATTCTGTTGAATTGCAAAGGTTATGATTGTTGTCCATTAGATGCCACCTTTAACCCTCTGGTGCTCTTCACGTTGGCGGTCAAAAATTACAGAATTTTTTTATTATTTCATTGAAATTACTGTACTATATTTTAGTTTGATACTGTTTTTTTTTTTCTTCTTAATATTTTGTATTTTATTTTTCTTCCAATCTTGAGTCTATGGCAGCCCAGAACCGCTTGCGGGAAAGTTATGAAATTTGGCACACAGATAGAGGACAGTCTGAAATGTCACCATAGTAAATTTGGAGTCTCTAACTCAATCCCTCTAGCGCCACCAACTGTCCAAAATTGCACTCACGTGTGTGCTAATAACTTTTGAACCGTAAGGGCTACAAACAAAATATTTGTTTTCTCTGATTCCTTGGCTCAAGGCAATCAATTTTCAAAAAAACCTTCTTTTTCAAACTCCTCCTAGGCCGTTGCTCCGATCTTCATGAAAATTTGAACCAGATCATCTTCAGAACATGTCGACAAAAAGTAAATTTGTTAAACCGTTGTCAAATAACTCTTGAATATTCTGACCAAACTTGGTGTGTGTTATGACAAACATGACCTGAGGTTACCTTTTTGGACCACCTAGTGGTCAGGCGATATGAAAAATGGTTATTTTTGCTTATAACTTCTGAATGCTTTGGCCAAAAATAAAAACGAATCTCTTTAGTTTCGGTTCATCATGCCGAGTCGAACGATACCCAGTTTTCCCATATCGGCCGTTTAGAATTTTGTCGTAACATGCTATATTGTAATAACGCATTGCCGTATCGCTACGAAACTCTGTATGTGTCTTTGGCACCATTCCCTGACCGTACTTAAAAGGTTTTGGGGCAGCACCACCTTGTGGTCAAAAGTTATAATTAAATTTATTTAATTTACTTAATAGATTGCTTGGGTCATTCCGAGAACACAGATACCAATACCAGATACCAGTTTTTTCTTTAAAAACCTACTTTTTCAAACTCCTCCTAGACCATTCGTCCGATTTTCACCAAATTGGAGTCAGATCATCTTCAGACTGTGCCGACAAAAAGTTATGAATTTCGTGTCGATAGACAAAACCATTTTCGTATAGCGTCGCAACAAAGTCTGTAAGGCTGTATCTCTGCAATGCTTTGGCATATTGACACCAAACTTTGCATGTGTAATTGTCACCTCACTCTGACCACAACACATTAGTTTGGTAACAGCTCCAACTATTGGTCAGAAGTAATAAACCATTAAATCAAATTACTAGTACTTTTTTCAAATTTACTATTACTAGATTGTACTTGAATGATTTTTCAAGCCTAAAATGGTCTTAATATGTCTTTTACGCTGCATTCACACGGGGCGTCAGCGTCAACTCTTCTCATTTACTTTGAATGGGTGATGTCATGCGTTGCCGAACTGAATTGTGGGTTCCGTTGTGTCGCATCACTGCCGTTGCTCGCGGCAGAAGTTGAAAAGATTCCAACTTTTCAAGCGCCAACGCAGGCGTCAGCCAATCAGATCGCCTATGCAAATACCCTAGCGCAGACGCTAACCAATTGCGTTCATGCAACACCGGAAAAGTAGTATGATTGGCTGTTGTCACTATGACGGTCGCGTCAGCACCAAGCTTCAGACACGCCCTCCATCAAGCGTTGACGCAGATGCCCCGTGTGAATGCAGCGTTATTGCTTGTTGTTGCACAACATGCTCCCAGCCATGTTGGCATGGCTTATCGTGTTCTTTGTGCTTGGTCCTGCTGCTTGCAGCTCTATTTTTAAATTGTAATCATATTTCACAATATTACTGTTTGTACTGCATTTAAATCAAATAATGCAGCCTTGGTGAGTCCAAATTATTCCAAACTTTTTGTTAGTGTACATCTACGCTACCTTCAAAAACTGACCAGATGAAGACATGTCAGTAAACAGAATGTCACTAGCTTCAGAACTGCTTGTATTTTTCAGACTCCAGGTCTCTCAAACTGTGGCGAGCTGTCTTAAGGGACCGCTGTTCCAGGTCGGAGACCGATAAAACACAAAAGTTGCAATGGGACGTCTATTATCACCCTCTGTGGCTGCTTATCTGTCTAAATGTGTGACTTTGGGTCAATGCAATCAGTTCTGGGAGAATGGAAGTGAGCCTAAATATAACGGCCTTTGTTTACCTTATCTCATGAGCGCGGGTAATTCTCTCACCGGCGCCACCGACCAGAATGACCGAAATGTAAAGTTTCTCTTCTCTTAATCAGTGACCCGGCCATTTTTGTAGGTTCTGTTTAATGTGATTTTTACTGGCAATCAACCACGAAAAGGGTATTTGGATTTGGTAGTTCAACTGAATAACAGTCTGACATGAGTATGACTATAAAACACTAAGTAGAGAGACATGATTATGGGTTGGATGATTAGTCGACTAGTCACTCAGCAACCAAATAGTCCATTGGTTTAGATTCAGATGAACTTGAAAGCAGATATTAGTCAACTAGTCATGTAGATTACAAATGAAAATATGACTTTTACAATACATTTAAATAGTTAATTAAATACACAGTATTGCACATCTCTATGTAGAAAATAAGTAGGGATGCACGATATATCGCCACCATATCAGTATCGGCCGATATATGTTCATTTTTAATGTTATCGTTAAGAACATTTAGCAGATAAGAACACTGATAAGAACATTTAGCAGATATATTAAAGCTGATAAATAATGGATTATTTCCTTCAGCTGAGACACTTCAGATGTGCACCGTTCGCCATGATGGGTTTGAATTGCTTAAAGGGGTGGTTGATTATGATTTCACTTGTTTAACTTTAGTTAGTGTGTAATGTTGCTGTTTGAGCACAAACAACATCTGCAGAGTTACAACGCTCACAGTTCAAAGCAAAGGGAGATATTTTCATTTAAAGAAATCACTTTTTAAGGACTACAACAAACGCTGGTAGGGACTACAACGAGCTTCTTCACGGGTTAGTGACATCACTAATCCTAAAATTGACATAAGCCCCGCCCCCGGGAACACACAACAAAGGCCATGTTGAGAAGAGGAAGAGTTGTAGTCGAACGCATTTAGGAGTCGCTCAAACTGTCATCCGTCTTTCATATTTATTGCAGTACAGTACGAACACAAATGCAATAGCATGTCATAAAAGCAAGATGACAACATAAGTTATAACCGTAATTAAACTAAACTATACCTGTTCTCTCTTCATGCAGCAGATATTCTCTGACTCTGTGCATTTTACATCAGTTCCCACACCAGCGATTTATAAATTATCATGACAGAATATGCTAATCAATGACTTGAAGATAGTTAACTCATAAATTCATCAACTATCCATTCAGAAACGTCCTGTCTCATTCTACATGTTGGCACTTCTTCTTGAGTCTCTCCATCATTGTCCGACTCCGGTTTGAACATAAAAGGCTGAACAGTTTCTGACATTTTCAGTGTGTGTCTGCGTGAGGTAATCGGAGCTGCTAACACGAGCTCTTGAAGCTCCGCCCTCTTCTAGAAAGGGGGCGGGAGCAGCAGCTCATTTGCATTTAAAGGGAAACACAAAAACGGCGTGTTTTTGCTCACCCTCAAAAAGTGACAATTTTAACATGCTATAAAAAACGATCTGTGGGGTATTTTGAGCTGAAACTTCACACACACACTCTGGGGACATCAGAGACTTATTTTGCATCTTGTAAAAAGGGACATTATAGGACACCTTTAAAATATGACTGGAATCACTTCAAAAAAGGAAAATATAATTAAGTGCAACAGGTGCAGCGCAAGTCTATTATAATAAGAACATCATAATTGTATGCTTGGTTCATGTATTATAATGGTGAGACTTTTGTTTTTGTAATCAGGCTCTCAAAAATGATATAAAAATTTGGGTTTAGATTTATCGGCCGATATATCGGTTATCGGCTTTCGAATATAAAGAATTAATGGTTATCAGCATCGGCCACAATTTGCATATTGGTGCATCCCTACAAATAAGGAAAACCAAAAATGCCATGGACATGGTAACACTTTACAATAAGGTCTCATTTGTTATCACCAGTTAATGCATTGACTAACATGAACAAACAATGAGCAATATATTTTAACATTATTTATTTACCTTTCTTAATGTTAGTTAATAAAAAATTTCATTTTTAAATCCATTTTTAAATGGATTTTAAAATCCATTAGTGAATGTTGAAATTAACATGATTAATAAATGATGTATTGTGCATTGTTAGTTCATGTTAAATTAACTAAGGTTAACAAATGCAACTTTATTGTAAAGTGTTTCCTAATATTTCCATGTGTTTTTCAATGACTGGATCAGTTTTTACATTTGGATACATCCTTGTTCAATTTACTGAGATTTGGAACCCAAATTCTGAATGATAACTCCATTATTTTGCTCAAATTGCAGATTGGATGCATCTCCTGTCGCCTGTTCCAGCTGGGAAATACACCCTTAATAGTGTGCTAGGTCTCTCTGACCCCTACCAAGGTCAAACCAAACAACTTAAAACGATTTCAATTTTCACAAAGATAATGCAATAATGACAAGATTTGATTAGCGTTATCATCTATGATTGCAAAGATTTTTTTCTGTTCACAACACTCACAAAAAGCAGGTTAATAATAATATGGTAGTACCATGGTAGTCTTGGAAGCATCTTGGAGTACCACGGTATTTCAAAGTATCATAGTATTACCATACGATACCATCACTGTACCATGGTATCACCACAGTACTTTTCTTTGTAAGAGCAATACACCTACATAATCTGAATAAGGTCTGTTTTACCAGAGCGATCACAGTGCACTTGACAGTGTGCTTCTGCTGTCCTCTAGTGGCCCTATAGAGTGTATGATTTTTTTGTTTGTGATGCTTTTCTCTCACAGTGACATGGTGGACAGCACGTCCAACAAAACCGCAATCTTACCTTTATATAAAGCTTGCAGGGCTGCAAAATATTCCTCAAATATTGTGTTTCTTTGTTACCCCCTCAGTTTTCTGTAATTAGTCCTCTTTCCTTTGCAGATGTATTTCATACTGGAACAGAAAGTTTGTTCAGGATATATCAAAGGCCTCATCTAATTTAAAAAAAAATAACCAATAGCATTTAAGCTACATCACAGGGTGAACTATGATTTGCTAGTGAGATCAGGTGGTATTAGGGGGCGGAGCTTTGGACAAAATTTACATATGCTTGAGTGCAAGTTGAGCTTCCCAGAAAAGAAAGACTGTACATTTTAAATACGTATATCTGGTAAAAGCTCATAAAATTGGAATAAAAGCCACAAAACTTGAATTCGATTTAATGGGTTTCACTGATTTAACAAGTTATGCATGCAATGCAATGATGTTGTTATAATGTTTTCTAAATTGTGATATTTTGGCAATTATTTGCATCCTAAATTGTGATTCATCTTTTGTTTCTTGCATGCATTTATTCATCTATAGTTGCTTTTACACTTCAAAGATGGTGTCAAACACAGTTGATCTAAAAGAAGACGCTCGCCGAGCAACAAAGCAGCTCTGATGTGCATTTCTTTCGCATATAACCAATGACTACAGACAAAACAATAAACCTGATTTGAACTCTTCTGCCTTAAAGACACTGGTATTTCCATCAGGAAATGCAAGTCTAGTATCTACTAAGTTAAAATCACAGCAACCAGGTAATGGCTTTTCTGTTTGAGTATTTTAAATTAAATATGTAAGTTGAATAATTCTTAACCATGCATGCATAACTATTTGTATAACAAATAAATCATATAAAAAATGCAATCGTAAAAGAAAACAAGAAAAAATGTAGACCTATTGATGTGACAAAATAGTTTATTCCATATAGATTTCAATGATTTATTTGATTTTTGATTGATATTAATTAGGTAGATCATTTGCATTCTCAAGGTTTTGCATATGTTTGAACATTCAACCAACAAACACTCAAAATAAACTGCATTCTTGATTCTCTTGTAAACTTTAGCTAGCAAGTATGAAAGCACATAGTCATTTGGCATACACTTCATCAAGTACATTTCCCAGACAGCAACGTAGTGTCGGCCCAGATCTGGTACGTGTGAATTGCCTCATTTATAAAACTTTCCATAGATTTCATCCTAAACGTACGCATAAAAGTTTTCAGATTTATAAAACCATGCGTATGCCAGAACCTGCGCAAAATTCCCTTTATAAAACCCAGTCAGCGGAAGATTGTGCATCTCCAACCCGTCTCCTCCCCGAAATATCCATATATGGAGCTGACGACGCCTAGTTTTACTATGCATATCCTCATCTGCATATCATTTGCATATGCATATTCATCCACGTGATACCATGTTTAACAAGACATTAGGAAAATATGAGATATGGATGTGGTAAAAATCATTCAATAGCCTATCCTTGCCTTGTTTTTGAATAAATAAATCAAAATAGTATAAAATACATTTCAGAGAAAGTTTTTCTCAATCTTTTCCACTGGCCAAATAGTATTTTTAATTGCTTTAAATTTTTAATGGAAACAGATAGGCCTTATTGCACATTACTGATCATTATTCGCGCGAAAATATTATCATACAGCAAGCAATCCTCGCTGTAGTTAAAACATTAAAACACAGCATGCCACAGGAAAAGTGTTCAAAAGCATCGCATCCACTACAAATATTTCCATTTATTAGAATATCAAAAATGTTGTAACTTCTGGATAATGAGTTCATGTAATTTAAGTGCTTTAAGTGAGAATGGCATATTTCATCTAAATGTGTATATCAGATGTAAAACAGAGTTTAAAGGTCCTTTCACACTGGACGCGATTTTGATCCGCGAATAATTCGCGCGATGGCTTTGTTTTTTGATCAGCTGTTTGTGTAATGAGTGCCTCCACACCGAACGCGAATGTGCTGCGGTGAAAAAACGCTGTTTATTTTTTTCGCTTCAATGTCGATTTTTTTTAACTCTCGCGGCGACAGAAAAGGCTTCAACCAATCACATACAAGGAAACAAAGGTGACGAAATGTCCAGTAGATGTCTCTAGCTATTCAATCAACATTAACCTTTGCCAGGTATCGCATTTCTCACGAGATTACAGCTGGGAGTACATGCAAATCACTGTAGGCTACAGACAACGATAACATAGCCTAACCTTTTGAGTTAAAACTTGTTGATTTTTTTCTAAACCTAATTGTGTCCGCGACTATGGAAAGTACGTCAGTACGACTGTGGCACTTAAATGTTTACATCGTCACTCAACTGGAAACACAGCTGCTCCGGATCGATTGGTTCCCTGAAGTGTGTGGTTTGTCTCGTCAGATGCGGTGCTACTGTTTCTGAAGGAGCTCCTCAAATTGTCCCACGGACATTCGAAAGTAAGTGCGGAACTGGCCATGATAAAGTTTTAGCTCCTGTACAAGATTAGCATACTCCCCTTCAGACTCTCCAAAACCTTCATTTCGGTCTTTTAAAGAAAATGAAAAGCTCGTCTTCACTAGATGAGGAAGTGTCCATGTTTTCTCAGCTGTCGCCGTGAATGTTCTGGAATGTTGGAGCTCTGAAACGTCACAGACGTCGCAAATTCGCGTCGCATCTGATTCGCACGCAAAATATTCGCTTTTTCGCTTCGCTTTTTCGTTACGCGTCTGGTGTGAAAGGGCCTTAAATCATCTTTTATTCCTTTAAACTGTCATTGTG
Organism: Coreius guichenoti; assembly: GCA_039654105.1. NCBI lineage: Eukaryota > Metazoa > Chordata > Actinopteri > Cypriniformes > Gobionidae > Coreius > Coreius guichenoti. Next base: position 40,431,754 of record CM077180.1, read on the forward strand.
AACGTGCACTGTATTTATGATTAGGACTCATAATGAGGATTTGATGTGGTTTTCCTTCATCTGCCGTCAGCTCACCATCGGTGTCGCCAAACTGCTCTGTCTCCAAAATGTTTGTACGAATGGGTCAGAGTTTGCGTACAGATGCGCAAGTAGTTTGTTTTTATAAATCACAACTTATGCGTAGGAAGTGGCGTATACGCAACGGTTATAAATGAGGCCCCAGATGTGGGCCGGACTGGGCCGACACTATGTTGCTGTCTGGGTTGTTAAGTCAGTCACCCTGGAAAGCCAAGTGGTTGTATTCGTTAACCCAGCAAACTTCAGGTGACCCGCCCTGAGCTTTAACCACTACAGTCGTCTAGTCTAGTCTAATTTCTGTTATGTAAAAGTCTCTCCAGGCACTGGTTTCTGACACTGTTCTCCTTCCCAGCCTGGGAAACACTGGCACCTAAAATTGGCTGTGAATCCTCTCGTCTCATCTCCAGCCGTCCTCAGCCTCCTGTGAGCTACATAAGATGGACCCGCGGTAACGGGCCCGGGCAGCCCTGCTCTGGGAACGATGGACCATGCAGCCGGGTCCAGATGCAGGTAGGCCGTGCTGCTCGGGTCCCGTCTGACACACCGGCCCTGGGACGAGCACACGGTCTGGCTGCAGAGAAACGCGGCCTCTGTTACGTTCACGATGTAACGGCCAAGAGTGCCGTCCAGGTAGTCCTGAACCGCTACACAGGCTGTCTGCACAGAAGGAATATGGAAAGGACGCAGTCATTGGTTATGTTTATGCGTGCATGTATGTGAGTCTTAACAATAAAGGTTATGATTCCATAAAGAACCTTTCAAATGCACAAAAGATTATTTAAAGTAGAAAAATGTTCTTCAGATTATTGAGAAAAAATAGTTCTTTTGGGAACTTTTCACTGAAAGGTTCTTTTGGGAACCAAAAATGGTTCTTCTATGGCATCGCTGTGAAAACCCCTTTTTGGAAACTTTATTTTTGAGAGTGTACTGTGGCTATGAGCTGTAGCTTTTATCAACATCAATATTTTAGCTTAAAAATCTGATGAATTCTTAGGTATGGAATTTGTTATTTTCCAAGTTTGTTTAAAATAATTTATAAATTGTAACTATATATAATTTATTAATTCAAAATGTATGTTTAATTATTTAATTTATATTATTAATATTTTCTATATAATTTATATTCAATTAATATTTGCATAATAATTATAAAACAACAAGCAAACAAAATGCTGTTTAAAATTGTTTTAGTAAAGCATGTTACAACATAGGATGTCAACTTCCCAAAATCATTTAATGTTTGACTACTGAAAATACAAGTGAATATGAATACTGTAAATTACTGCGTATCGCTCTCATGAGTTTATATAATATGAGTGAACAGGACAAGTCAAGTGTGACGGCACCTGTACAGCAGAAGTTTCTACACAGGTTCCAAAAGAGGGTTTTCACAGCGAATAGCCATTTTTGGTTCCGCAAAACAACTTTATAAAAACACAAGTTTATAAATAGATATCTATATAAATAGAATGTAATTTTCTGTAGCTGTTTGGATGTAGTAAAACACCCACAGGTTTAGCAGAAAACATCTGGGTCATGTTTGCATTAGGCTTAGGCTTAAAGGGATAGTTCACCTAAAAATTAAAATTCTGTCATTAATTCCTCACGCTCATGTCGTTCCAAACCCATAAGACTTCCATTCATCTTCAGATCACAAATGAAGATCTTTTCGATGAAATCTAAAAGCTTTATCTAAGAGCTAAATCTAAGAGTGGTAGTTGCGTAACTGTCAATGGAGGGACAGAAATCTCTCAGATTTCATCAAAAAGATCTTCATTTGTCTTACGGGTTTGGAACGACATGAGCGTGAGGAATTAATGACAGAATTTAAATTTTTAGGTGAACTACCCCTTTAAATAATATGATGCAGAAGTGAGTGCATTTCTGTGTTAATCATTCCGACCTTCGTTTTGGAGTAGTTTCCATTGCCCCATAGCACGATACCAGAAGCTCCTAGAGCGACGCTCTCACCAATAGTGTGCACCAAGTCCTCCTGAAAACACAAACCAATGACATATAAACACCATTTTCGATCAATACGTATTTTAACCCTTTAATTTTATTGGTAGATCAACTTTATCTGTGCTGACCTGTGAGAGAAACTCCATGGAGTAAGTGTAGGCGATCCTGGCGTAGGGGAAGACAGGAGGTGGGCGGTGGGAGCTCTGTTCCCTCACCCTCATGGCCTCTAGGATCCGATGCCGGCTGTACAGCAAGATATCCCGACTGCGGCCCCGGAGCCCCAGATCCAGATAGATATCAGGGTAAAGGGCCGAGCTGACGTTCCACAGCCAGGCCAGTTTATCATTCCTCTTCATCTCCAGAGCCGGACACTGACCCGTATACGTCCCGTTCTTCTTGTACTGATAATTATAGCAACCGGGGAAGCCGTAAAACCCCCATAATCCTCCAGGACGCGCTCTGCGACCCAGTTTTAAAGTCTCCTCCATAAAGGCCCGTGAAGCGTCCTCGAATTCCCGCACAGCTTCCATTTCTATCTGACCCGGATTCCAGCTAGGATGTTTGGATTTCACTAAGGCCTTGGAGCCCTTCCAGTACACTTCTTTAGTGTCCCAGTTACGTTCCCACAGCGGCCTCCACTTTTCCCAGTCGACGACGGCCAGCCCGTGAAAGCCACGATCTGGGATGTCAGTCCGCAGGTCGCCATCGGCCTTCCGAAGGTGCTGGTTCAGGCTGGCGTTCTGAGGAACACCTCCATACACCGGTTTACTGTAAAGGCCATAGTAAGGATACTCTCCCAACTTATCCGAGTAGAAAATAGTGATGTTGTCACCCATAAAGGCCTGGTCCCGGTTGTGCACGATGTCAAAGACGCTCAAGTCCAGCTCGACCCCAAATTGAGACGTGCAGCGCTCCGTTGGCGCGTTCCATACGGAAAAAAACGGGAGATGGGTGAGGAGAGACGCGGGACGGCCGAGAACAGATGCAAAACAGATGCCGAACACCAGCAGAGGACACGTTCGATGTCCAAGCTCGTCCATCCCTGGAGAAGGTGACTTGTTGGACCTGCAGTGAGGGGAACGTGGAACGTTTAGCATCCAGCTCCACACCTGATGTTACATGAGCCAAGGCAATTTAAATGGAAATGAAGCCGAGCTACAGTCTAATTTCAAAAGGTAATTTCAATGATGAGAGGCAATTTTTTGAACAAAGGTATACTTTATCCTGAACAACTCATTATCCATAATAATCATCCACTTCAGGAAACACTACACTAAGTGTGTGTGTGTGTGTGTGTGTGTGTGTGTGTGTGCAGACCTTTCCCCTGAAATGTGACTTTTAATGTACATGATTTTTCATTTCATCGGGAAACAGAGGCAGACACAAAGATGAAATGGTAACTATGACAATTACTTACAAAATAAAAATGATTGACATTATACTTTAACATTATTAACATCTTGGGCACATTGTGAGTTGTGTGTGATATATGAATATTACATTTGTGTTGATACTACGGTACAGTAAAGGAAATATTATGGTATTTATATACAAACCCGATTCCAAAAAAGTTGGGACACTGTACAAATTGTGAATAAAAAAGGAATGCAATAATTTACAAATCTCATAAACTTATATTTTATTCACAATAGAATATAGATAACTTATCAAATGTTGAAAGTGAGACATTTTGAAATGTCATGCCAAATATTGGCTCATTTTAGATTTCATGAGAGCTACACATTCCAAAAAAGTTGGGACAGGTAGCAATAAGAGGCCGGAAAAGTTAAATGTACAGATAAGGAACAGCTGGAGGACCAATTTGCAACTTATTAGGTCAATTGGCAACATGATTGGGTATAAAAAGAGCCTCTCAGAGTGGCAGTGTCTCTCAGAAGTCAAGATGGGCAGAGGATCACCAATTCCCCCAATGCTGCGGCGAAAAATAGTGGAGCAATATCAGAAAGGAGTTTCTCAGAGAAAAATTGCAAAGAGTTTGAAGTTATCATCATCTACAGTGCATAATATCATCCAAAGATTCAGAGAATCTGGAACAATCTCTGTGCGTAAGGGTCAAGGCCGGAAAACCATACTGGATGCCCGTGATCTCCGGGCCCTTAGACGGCACTGCATCACATACAGGAATGCTACTGTAATGGAAATCACAACATGAGCTCAGGAATACTTCCAGAAAACATTGTCGGTGAACACAATCCACCGTGCCATTCGCCGTTGCCGGCTAAAACTCTATAGGTCAAAAAAGAAGCCATATCTAAACATGATCCAGAAGCGCAGGCGTTTTCTCTGGGCCAAGGCTCATTTAAAATGGACTGTGGCAAAGTGGAAAACTGTTCTGTGGTCAGACGAATCAAAATTTGAAGTTCTTTTTGGAAAACTGGGACGCCATGTCATCCGGACTAAAGAGGACAAGGACAACCCAAGTTGTTATCAGCGCTCAGTTCAGAAGCCTGCATCTCTGATGGTATGGGGTTGCATGAGTGTGTGTGGCATGGGCAGCTTACACATCTGGAAAGGCACCATCAATGCTGAAAGGTATATCCAAGTTCTAGAACAACATATGCTCCCCATCCAGACGTCGTCTCTTTCAGGGAAGACCTTGCATTTTCCAACATGACAATGCCAGACCACATACTGCATCAATTACAACATCATGGCTGCGTAGAAGAAGGATCCGGGTACTGAAATGGCCAGCCTGCAGTCCAGATCTTCCACCCATAGAAAACATTTGGCGCATCATAAAGAGGAAGATGCGACGAAGAAGACCTAAGACAGTTGAGCAACTAGAAGCCTGTATTAGACAAGAATGGGACAACATTCCTATTCCTAAACTTGAGCAACTTGTCTCCTCAGTCCCCAGACGTTTGCAGACTGTTATAAAAAGAAGAGGGGATGCCACACAGTGGTAAACATGGCCTTGTCCCAACTTTTTTAAGATGTGTTGATGCCATGAAATTTAAAATCAACTTATTTTTCCCTTAAAATGATACATTTTCTCAGTTTAAACATTTGATATGTCATCTATGTTGTATTCTGAATAAAATATTGAAATTTGAAACTTCCACATCATTGCATTCTGTTTTTATTCACAATTTGTACAGTGTCCCAACTTTTTTGGAATCGGGTTTGTATATATATATATATATATATATATATACACACACATACACATACACCGATCAGGCATAACATTATGACCACTGAAAGGTGAAGTGAATAACACTGATTATCTCTTCATCACGGCACCTGTTAGTGGGTGGGATATATTAGGCAGCAAGTGAACATTTTGTCCTCAAAGTTGATGTGTTAGAAGTAGGAAAAATGGGCAAGCGTAAGGATTTGAGCGAGTTTGACAAGGGCCAAATTGTGATGGCTAGACGACTGGGTCAGAGCATCTCCAAAACTGCAGCTCTTGTGGGGTGTTCCCGGTCTGCAGTGGTCAGTATCTATCAAAAGTGCTCAAAGGAAGGAACAGTGGTGAACCGGCGACAGGGTCATGGGCGGCCAAGGCTCATTGATGCACGTGGGGAGCGAAGGCTGGCCCGTGTGGTCCGATCAAACAGACGAGCTACTGTAGCTCAAATCGCTCAAGAAGTTAATGCTGGTTCTGATAGAAAGGTGTCAGAATACACAGTGCATCGCAGTTTATTGCGTATGGGGCTGCATAGCCGCAGACCAGTCAGGGTGCCCATGCTGACCTGTCCACTGCCGAAAATGCCAACAGTGGGCATGTGAGCATCAGAACTGGACCACGGAGCAATGGAAGAAGGTGGCCTGGTCTGATGAATCACGTTTTCTTTTACATCACGTGGATGGCCGGGTGCGTGTGCGTCGCTTACCTGGGGAACACATGGCACCAGGATGCACTATGGGAAGAAGGCAAACCGGCGGAGGCAGTGTGATGCTTTGGGCAATGTTCAGCTGGGAAACCTTGGGTCCTGCCATCCATGTGGACGTTGACACGTACCACCTACCTAAGCATTGTTGCAGACCATGTACACCTTTTCATTGAAACGGTATTCCCTGGTGGCTGTGGACTCTTTCAGCAGGATAATGCGCCCTGCCACAAAGCAAAAATGGTTCAGGAATGGTTTGAGGAGCACAACAACGAGTTTGAGGTGTTGCCTTGGCCTCCAAATTACCCAGATCTCAATCCAATCGAGCATCTGTGGGATGTGCTGAACAAACAAGTCCGATCCATGCAGGCCCCACCTCGCAACTTACAGGATTTAAAGGATCTGCTGCTAACATCTTGGTGCCAGATACCACAGCACACCTTCAGGGGTCTAGTGGAGTTCATGCCTCGACGGGTCAGGGCTGAGCAGGGCAGCAAAAAGGGGACCAACAGAATATTAGGAAGGTGGTCATAATGTTATGCCTGATCGGTGTATATACATATATACATATATATATATATATATATATATATACACATACATACATACATACACACACACACACACACACACACACACACACACACACACACATATATGTTTCAAAAGCTTTATTACAGACTCAGGGTCCAAATAAAAAAGCAAGACAATACATAAAATAAACAACATACAACAACAAATTAAAGAATAGCCTATATAAATTCATTTACCACCAAAAATATCCTTACAAAAATAAAAGTACTGTTTTGCCACCACCTTTTTACATGAATTTTAGTACCATTGTACATTTAGATGGAGTATCGCCATCAGCACTAACATGTCCAAAACAGCACAGTATTACCATGGTATTTTTATGTTAGTGCTGGTTACCATGGTAACTTACACGAAACTTTAAGTTAAATACACGCATTAAATTGGCAAGATCTGGCAAGTTGTTTTTAGACGATATGATAATTAGAAGAATGATCGTGACAGATTTTGTTGTTCATTTTGGGAACAGAACTAAAAAGAGGAACCATGACTTTGCGCAAGACAACCGTCAAACCAACACAGAGAATGTACATTCTGACGCTGTTTATATGAAGAAAGGCACGCGTTTAAATAATCTGGACATAAATCGTACTTACTTATTCCGTAAATTTTTATGAATTACTCACGAAATATTAATGGTTCCAGCTTCACTCGTGACCGTCTCTTGTCAAAAGTTTCCAATGGGAAAAGAGGGCGGAGTCTGAGGAGGAGCGTAGGGCACGTTCACACAGGACGCGCTGACGTACAACGTCGACTTTAATATAAATATGAACATTAGAGAAGACCAATACAACATAGTAGATGTTCAAAAGCCGCTATAGTATTGTCATGTTAGTACAATGGTACTTTCTAGGTTATTTTATCACATATATTTCTTATATAGGCCTATTTCAGGATCTATTTTAATGCCTTTTAAAGGATGAGGTTCAACCAAATGCTGCAATAATAAAAAAAGAATATGATTACAATATCCCAGCAATATCATAAATGGTTATCATTCAGTGCCATGGTAAATATCAAAACATTACTGTCTGATACCATCACTGTACTATGGTAACGCTATAGTACTTTTTAAACTCCATTGTTATAAAGGTTGTTCGTTTTCCGTGTAGATGGGGTGCCATTTAACAGCATTTCGAGAAGACGGCTTACATTCTCGAAAACAAGGGAGTCATTTTGTCTGTGATCTCTAAATATGTTATCTTAATAATCAGAAGAAGTAACATCCTCTATACATGCAAAGAGCTAAAATTAACAAATGAGGAACCAACACTACACTTGTGGGTAACACCTTAACACAATACAGCTGCATGCAAAGTCATTTCTACAGTGATTAAAGATTAACAAACACGCCATATTTCACATTGCTTCCTATTGCATGGTAAATGTCTATTTTGAGTAAACGTGCACAGAGTTAAAAGCAACAAATATAACTTTGTGGTTTGCAAACCCTGTAATTTGGGCTGGTCCTTGTGCTGAGCAGATCCAAGGGTTTGAGTCTCACAAGTCTCCCCCAGTTAGTTCTTTAGAAAAAGTTCCACTAACTGAGAAACACTGAATGGTCACTGACTGTGAACTTGACAAAAATCTTTAAAAACGTCTTTAAAACGAATGCACAATGTTACCAGTCAAAAAAGTTTTTAATCAAAAGCATAAATCATTTTGATCAAATACAATACTGTTACTCTGTGCACACAATTTCAGAAAATCGAATTCACAATAATGTCACAATTCAAAGATGTAACGCAAATACTTCTCTCACAGTCCAGTGCTTGTGCCTTTTTCACATATGAATATGACAGATGCTGAACAAAGCAAAAAGTGTGCATAAATGCTGATTTGGCAACAGTTAAATTAGTCCATGAAACAGTCAAAATAAAGAGGATCCAATCCAAAGCTGCAAAATATTTTTAAATAACAGGATATAAATAACTGTCAGTTCAAGAGTAGCATCTTTATTTATTTATTTTAAGGGTTTTTGCTTTTATAGGACAGGACGTGAAACAGGGTTGTGTTTAGGAAATGACATACGAGCCAGATTCAGACTCGGGTCAGCCAGCATAAGCGTCATTGCACGACATGTGTACACATTTCCAGCACTAGTAGTCTCATCTTAAAAATTATTACAAGTGGTTCACACAACTTGTGCGCTATATTCCAAGTCTTCTTAAAGGGATAGTTCACCCAAAAATGAAAATTCTTTAATTAATTACTCACCCTCGTGTCTTGTGGTGTAACATGACAATGAACCTCATTGGTTCTTGAGAAGCTCAAACGTGCTGCGTAACACGAGAATGAACCTCATTGGTTCTTGAGAAGCTCAAACGTGCTGCGTAACACGAGAATGAACCTCATTGGTTCTTGAGAAGCTCAAACGTGCTGCGTAACACGAGAATGAACCTCATTGGTTCTTGCGAAAGCTCAAACGTGCTGCGTAACGCGAGAATGAACCTCATTGGTTCTTGCGAAAGCTCAAACGTGCTGCGTAACGCGAGAATGAACCTCATTGGTTCTTGCGAAAGCTCAAACGTGCTGCGTAACGCGAGAATGAACCTCATTGGATCTTGAGAAGCTCAAACGTGCTGAGTAACACGAGAATGAACCTCATTGGTTCTTGCGAAAGCTCAAACGTGCTGCGTAACGCGAGAATGAACCTCATTGGATCTTGAGAAGCTCAAACGTGCTGAGTAACACGAGAATGAACCTCATTGGTTCTTGAGAAGCTCAAACGTGCTGCGTAACACGAGAATGAACCTCATTGGTTCTCGCTGAAGCTCAAACGTGCTGCGTAACACGAGAATGAACCTCATTGGTTCTCGCTGAAGCTCAAACGTGCTGCGTAACACGAGAATGAACCTCATTGGTTCTCGCTGAAGCTCAAACGTGCTGCGTAACACGAGAATGAACCTCATTGGTTCTCGCTGAAGCTCAAACGTGCTGAGTAACACGAGAATGAACCTCATTGGTTCTTGAGAAGCTCAAACGTGCTGCGTAACACGAGAATGAACCTCATTGGTTCTTGCTGACGCTCAAACGTGCTGAGTAACACGAGAATAAACCTCATTGGTTCTTGAGAAGCTCAAACGTGCTGCGTAACACGAGAATGAACCTCATTGGTTCTTGCTGACGCTCAAACGTGCTGAGTAACACGAGAATGAACCTCATTGGTTCTTGAGAAGCTCAAACGTGCTGCGTAACACGAGAATGAACCTCATTGGTTCTTGCTGACGCTCAAACGTGCTGAGTAACACGAGAATGAACCTCATTGGTTCTTGAGAAGCTCAAACGTGCTGCGTAACACGAGAATGAACCTCATTGGTTCTCGCTGACGCTCAAACGTGCTGAGTAACACGAGAATGAACCTCATTGGTTCTCGCTGACGCTCAAACGTGCTGCGTAACACGAGAATGAACCTCATTGGTTCTTGAGAAGCTCAAACGTGCTGCGTAACACGAGAATGAACCTCATTGGTTCTCGCTGACGCTCAAACGTGCTGCGTAACACGAGAATGAACCTCATTGGTTCTTGAGAAGCTCAAACGTGCTGCGTAACACGAGAATGAACCTCATTGGTTCTCGCTGACGCTCAAACGTGCTGCGTAACACGAGAATGAACCTCATTGGTTCTCGCTGACGCTCAAACGTGCTGCGTAACACGAGAATGAACCTCATTGGTTCTCGCTGAAGCTCAAACGTGCTGCGTAACACGAGAATGAACCTCATTTGTTCTCGCTGAAGCTCAAACGTGCTGCGTAACACGAGAATGAACCTCATTGGTTCTGGAGAAGCTCAAACGTGCTGCGTAACACGAGAATGAACCTCATTGGTTCTTGCTGAAGCTTAAACGTGCTGAGTAACACGAGAATGAACCTCATTGGTTCTTGCGAAAGCTCAAACGTGCTGCGTAACACGAGAACGAACCTTCATAATACAAACATTTAAGCATTTTGAGAGCGTAGATAGATTGACTCGATTAAGCCATTTGCAGTGCTTAACTGGGAGGAGCTAACAAGATTTTTTGGTGCATGTTGCTTGTTTCGACTCTCTGACTGGTGTAATTTTCTGTACAGCATCATGGGTAATGTAGTTTTCTACCAGGAACTCCGCTGTTAAGCACGATTATTTTAAAAATAAGATGAAATAATGCAGGCTGATGTCTCCAGCAGAAGAAAATATCATGGATTAACAACCTCGTAGCTCACAGTGTTTCTGTCTTTAAAGGTTTATAAGTTACCATTCAAAATCAAATTCCCTATGAAGAAAATCAATTGAGTTTTTACTTCTGGAACCAACTGTTGCACTTTATTGTAAACACAGAGTTAATAATGTCTTCAGTCCAAGACAGATTCTGAAAATGCGGATGATCAAGCAGATCGATCGGAACCAACATGCAGACAACACTACGATTGCCTGTAGTTGTCTTTGGCCGGGCAATGGTGAGAGCCTATAGCTTGAACAGATTACACACTAAAGGAAAAGGAAAACATTAAATAGCACCATATGGCCTCTTTAATATTGAGTCCATAATGACAGAACTCTCATTTTAGGATGAACTGTTCCTTTAAGTCTTGCTCAAATCCACCTATTTAAATCATACGTGTGCATTTGCTTAACTATATTTGATGTTTGCACCCTACATTGTAGTGTTAGATAACCAGCATCTTTATAGTCAAACGCATAAAACCAGATGTCCACCTGTTCGATTTGATTGATCAGTGACTCAAATAAAGACTAAACTATCTGAATTTCAAATAAAACATTAGTCATAGATTTTCCTGTTGCACAATATCCTACATCTGGTGTAACGTGACAACAAACAAAAGTGCTTACTTAAACTCCAAGGAACTTTGAGTTTCCTGTGTTTGTACGTATAAATTTTCATTTCAAGCTCACCCACATGAAAGCGAGGGACCTTTTCAGAACAGCATTTGGAGCGACAGAGCAGCAAAACATTTCATAAGCAAGAAAACGAGTGCCAGATGAGATGTGTTCAGGTCAGTGCATGAAGCAGCAATGGACTGAGAAGGTAAATCCATATCGCTTTTAGTGCATGTCCGTCTCCCCGCTGCTGAATAGGGTCCTCGAGGTCACATCTCTCGCCCTGATACCCGCTATAACACTGGCACTGAAAGTCTTCACTCATCCGCCACTGCTCTTCCACGCTCACTGCTCCCTTCACCTGCAGTTCACTCCCCCCGCCAACTATTGTGTGCGTCTGTGGGTCAAGATGGAGATACGTGTCCGTGTCGGGATGTCTGCGCTGACACCGGCCGTGGAAACTGCACAGGAAGCGACTGCACTGCTCGGCTGCTGTGGAGACGTTGAGGAGGTATCGGCCCAGTGGACCCCGCAAGAACTGGTTTATACTGGAACAACTGGCCTGAATGAGGAAAATAATAAAGAGATGACCAACATAACATATAATGTGAATATAATATGAACAACAGAAGCACCATTAGCAAAACAATAATTATTCTTATTGTGGCAAGCAGGGTGAGGCCGAGAGCCGTGGGAACGGAGCGCTTTACTTTCGTTTTGTTATTTATGTTTATTTTGTGATTAAAGGGGTCATGAACTGCATTTTTTTGTTTTATTGTTTTATAATGTTTCCTGGGGTGCACTTATAATGTTAGTATTACATTATAAGTGCATTTTTACATCAAAAATTGTCCATTTAGAAATAAAATGCATTTTAGCCTCTGATTTAAATGCTCTGTTTGAAGGGGCATGTCTGTTGTGAGAACTGCTGTGATTGGCTGTTGTGAGACTTCAGTGAAAACGCCCACTGCTGTGATTGGCTGCTGTGAGACTTCAGTGTAAACGCCCACTGTTGTGATTGGCTGCTGTGAGACTTCAGTGTAAACGCCCACTGCTGTGATTGGCTGCTGTGAGACTTCAGTGTAAACGCCCACTGCTGTGATTGGCTGCTGTGAGACTTCAGTGTAAACGCCCACTGCTGTGATTGGCTGCTGTGAGACTTCAGTGTAAACGCCCACTGCTGTGATTGGCTGCTGTGAGACTTCAGTGTAAACGCCCACTGCTGTGATTGGCTGCTGTGAGACTTCAGTGTAAACGCCCACTGCTGTGATTGGCTGACATCTTTGCATATGAAATATCTAGTTTTACATGTGTAACTCTCTCGAAAACTTTTAGCATGTTTTTACTATTACAACTCTCAAGGTTAACTAATCGTGAAAAGTGTTGATTATAGCATTATATTTAGATCTGTAGCATTATATTTAGATCTATGGCATTATATTTAGATCTATGGCATTATATTCAGATCTATAGCATTACATTTAGATCTATAGCATTATATTCAGATCTATGGCATTATATTCAGATCTCAAGCATTATATTCAGATCTATAGCATTATATTCAGATCTATGGCATTATATTCAGATCTATGGCATTATATTCAGATCTCAAGCATTATATTCAGATCTATAGCATTATATTTAGATCTATAGCATTATATTTAGATGGTGGCATGAAAGGTTGCGGTGATGAGCATTGTAGCCGATCACAGACATGTTGAGCTCACTGATAAACTCGCGCTGTTTGATTGACAGCTCCAGCGATTGTAAAGGGAGCGTTCTTTGATCGCATTCTATACATAATTTAATCACAGTTTAAATAACTGATTATTTTCATCTACTAAGAGAAACAATGTGAAGTTGAGCGTTTAGTCACTGGTTTGATTTATTGACACACAGACAAAGAACATCTGACTGTACATGATCATTACATATCAGAAATCACTGGTCTCAGATCAGGCATTAGAATTAACACGGTTACTCACATGTTGTGGCATTACTGTCGAGTCCATATCGTAAATGTCTGTTTGCAAAGATTTCCCAAAGAATCCACAGTGAAATGTAGCGAATACAAATAAATAATGCTCAACTGAGACATTCACATTGTTGAAAATAAATAAGCACATTCCTAGCATTAGGATCCTTTGGAAGGTAATGTTATTTTTAGTCCAGTGATCCTGTATCACTCTTCTCTCCTCGTCATCTCACTAACACGCCAGTGGGCGGGGCCAAAGTAGTAGTATGATGACCTCTTATATGCTAAAATTCATGACCCCGTTAAAGTTATGTTGATGGTTCGCCGGTTCCTGCCTCCTTCTTGGCTCTCCCTGAGCCTTTAACTTTTATTACAGTTATTATTATCAATAGAAACCCCTTAACAAGGACTATTAAATTATTAAAATAATATATAATGTGATGTTTGAACACTTACATTGCTGCTGGCATAATTGGCATCGCCCCAGAATACGATACCAGCTGCGCCCAGGGCCACACTTTCCCCAATGGTGGAGACCAAATCAGTCTGCACAAACACAAATAAGGCAAGCAGTGATTGGATCTCGGACATTGCTGTGAGTTGAGGCTACCAACAATGAATGGGTACAATTTTGTAACAGCATCTTGGAAACAATCTGGAAGGAAATCAGCTGGAACGGTATGGTGGGTGGTGGCACTGAAAACATGACCAGCACCCTTCCTGTTCCACTGCACACAAACACACATAATACAGAGATAAAGAGCAGAAATGATGAGTAAGCAAGGAAGAGCTTCATGATAAACCACACAAAGACCATATACACAATACACTCCCTTTAATCTTCACTAAAACTGCTCAAATAAACAGAGCAGTTGTGAAAGCACCACAGAATCACATTTTCAGATGAATCATATATTTGCATTTTTAATTATAGAAGAAAGTATTTTAACAAAAAAAAAAAAATTAATCTTTATGAATAGATCTGGTTTTAAAGATGATTTTTTGTTTGCATAAAACCTGAAGATCTTTAGGGGGAAGAAAACAGCTGGGCATGTGAACTTTACTAATGCACACAATAGAAGAAATATTCGCAGACACTCAGAAAACGTCTCTTTGGCAACTGGACAAACAGTATGGAGAGTCACTGGCAGTTGAATGGAATACTTTGTCCTTTAAGGTCAACCTTCATTTCCGCACATTCTGTTACATGTCAGAGGTTAGTTGTAGGCTGTATGGAGAGATTTTGCATAACTTTTATTAGCTCTTTGCAATTGTTACTGAGCACTGCTACCCAAGCAACTGTTGCTTTTGCTCTAAATGTATAGAAAATCTGTCTTTGGATTGGTTTAAAATGGACGTTCACAGAATTATACCAAATTATGGTAAAATGCTGTTCCCATGCACTTTTATAAATCTTGGATAAAACGCTGTCATCTCTCATTCCCAAATAAACTGGTAGAGCATCAGTTCAAGCCCCCTTTAAATAAATGTAAGAAAATATTGTAAACGTAAATACTTGTAAATATAATAAAAATTGTATATGTAAATACATTTTTTTATTTTGGATAGATGCATTTATAAATGTAATTCGTTTGCATAATGATTCAGATTATTAAAGCCATAGTAAAAAGTTTATAAACAGTAATTTAACAAAAATCAGTTAATTTAGCAACGGGATTAAATAAAGAGCAAATGGAAAGTTTTGCTTGGAAAGTGCACTCATCAGATGTTTCTCTGATAATCTGACATGTCTCCATCACAGAAGTGTCTCAAACAATGCTCAGATTCGTCGAGGTACAATCTTAACTTTAAATCTGCAGAGGAATTTGAATCTTCAAAGTCAAAAATCCAAAACTTGATGAAAATAATCTCAATATTGATTCAGATCAGTTGTTTTACCAAAGAGTTCTTTAAAGAGTAAATGTATCAATTTCTTTAAAGAAAATTACCTAATAAAAAACCTTGCAACGCTATACTTAAAGGGTTAGTTAACCCCAAAAAATTCTGTCATTAATTCCTCACCCTCATGTCGTTCCAAACCCGTAAGACTTTTGTTCATCTTCGGAACACAAATGAAGATATTTTTAATGAACTTCATAAAGAGATCATAAAAACTAATCCATATGAATTGAGCGGTTTAGTCCAAATTTTCTGAAGAGACTCAATTGCTTTATATGATGAACAGATTGAATTTAAGCTTTTATTCAAATTTAAACATTGATCAGCGAACAAAAACTTAACCTGCTCGACACACGAGAATGAACCTCATTGGTTCTTGCAGAAGCTCAAACGTGCTGCGTAACACGAGAATGAACCTCATTGGTTCTTGAGAAGCTCAAACGTGCTGCGTAACACGAGAATGAACCTCATTGGTTCTCGCTGAAGCGCAAACGTGCTGCGTAACACGAGAATGAACCTCATTGGTTCTCGCTGAAGCTCAAACGTGCTGCGTAACACGAGAATGAACCTCATTGGTTCTCGCTGAAGCTCAAACGTGCTGAGTAACACGAGAATGAACCTCATTGGTTCTCGCTGAAGCTCAAACGTGCTGAGTAACACGAGAATGAACCTCATTGGTTCTCGCTGAAGCTCAAACGTGCTGCGTAACACGAGAATGAACCTCATTGGTTCTCGGAGAAGCTCAAACGTGCTGCGTAACACGAAAATGAACCTCATTGGTTCTTGCAAAAGCTCAAACTTGCTGAGTAACACGAGAATGAACCTCATTGGTTCTTGCAGAAGCTCAAACGTGCTGAGTAACACGAGAATGAACCTCATTGGTTCTTGCAGAAGCTCAAACGTGCTGAGTAACACGAGAATGAACCTCATTGGTTCTTGCAGAAGCTCAAACGTGCTGAGTAACACGAGAATGAACCTCATTGGTTCTTGCTGAAGCTCAAACGTGCTGCGTAACACGAGAATGAACCTCATTGGTTCTTGAGAAGCCCAAACCTGCTGCGTAACACGAGAATGAACCTCATTGGTTCTTGAGAAGCCCAAACCTGCTGCGTAACACGAGAATGAACCTCATTGGTTGTTGAGAAGCCCAAACGTGATGCGTAACACGAGAATGAACCTCATTGGTTCTTGAGAAGCTCAAACGTGCTGCGTAACACGAGAATGAACCTCATTGGTTCTTGAGAAGCTCAAACGTGCTGCGTAACACGAGAATGAACCTCATTGGTTCTTGAGAAGCTCAAACGTGCTGCGTAACACGAGAATGAACCTCATTGGTTCTTGAGAAGCTCAAACGTGCTGCGTAACACGAGAATGAACCTCATTGGTTCTTGAGAAGCTCAAACGTGCTGCGTAACACGAGAATGAACCTCATTGGTTCTTGAGAAGCTCAAACGTGCTGCGTAACACGAGAATGAACCTCATTGGTTCTTGAGAAGCTCAAACACGCTGCGTAACACGAGAATGAACCTCATTTGTTCTCGCACAAAAAGTAAACATGCTTGAGCATCCATTTATCACAACTGATGTGTGCACTGATGAATATGTGAATAAATTCAATCTGTTCATAATATAACGCAATCGAGTCTCTTCAGAAAATTTGGACTAAAATGCTAATTTCATATGGATTAGTTTTATGATCTCTTTATGAACTTTTTGAAACGTCAGTGGTAGTTGTGTAGCGGTCAATGAAGAGACCGAAATCTCTCAGATTTCATCAAAAAGATCTTCATTTGTGTTCTGAAGATGAACAAAAGTCTTACGGGTTTGGAACGACATGAGGGTGAGCAAATAATGACAGAATTAAATTTTTTGGATGAACTAACCCTTTAATTTCAGCTTACATAAGAATAAAACCCAATACCACTTTTGGAGGTTCAGCAATTTTGCAGAAAAATCACACTGTTGATCGAAATTTTATTCCTATGTAACGTTTTGTAAAGCTTGTCTGAGTTAGCAACAGTAACTAAGGGGGGCTGGGCTTGATTTTGGTCACTGCGAATGTCTGTGCTTTCTGCAAACTCACCTCTGTCAGCAATTCCAGCTCATTGTTATACGTAGGGCGGGTGTAGACAAAAACAGGACGTGCCAGTCCCTCTCCCACCGATGCCAATCTCATTCCCTCTTTAACCCGGTTTCGGACAAACTGGCGGCCGAAGGATGTTGAACGCAACACAGAGCCCATGTATATTGAAGGATACAGGGCTGTGCTTTCATTCCACAGCCATTTAAGCTGGTCGTTCCGGGCCACCTCCACATCAGGGCAGCGGCCCGTGTAGTTCTCCAGGCTGTTGCGATAGTCGTGGTTGTAGCAGTCAGGAAAGAGGTAGAAGCCCCACAGCTGGTTGGGACGCAAGCTTTTGGCCAGCCGCAATGTCTCTAGCATGAATATGCGGCTGGACATCTCGAACTCCTGCTGGGCCACTTTCTTGATCTGGATAGGAGTCCAGTCCGGCTTTTTCTGGGCCACTAAGCGCAGTGACTGGCTCTTGTATATGTCTTTGGCTTCCCAATTACGCATCCACAGCGGACGCCATTCCTCCCAGTCGATGACGGCCAGACCTTGTGCGAACGGGTCGCGAATGTACTTCTTGATTCCCTCTGGCATTTTCTCTCGGTGGTGCGTGAGGCTGGCGAGCTGCGGTAGTCCACCATTGACGGCGGTGCCATGCTCAAAGTGTGGATACAAGCCTAGGCGGTCTTTGTAGAACATGGTGAGTTTCTGCTTTGTGAAGCCCTCATTAGGAGACGCCACGATCTGAAACTGATCAAGCTGGAAATGGACTTTGTGGCGAGGCCTGCAGTCTTCGGTTGGGGCGTTCCAGACGAGAACCAGCGGCTTCTGAGGGTAAAGAGGCCATATGGTGGGCTTCAGATCTTCAGCGAGAGTTAGATGACCCAGAGCCAGTGGGACCAACAACCAGATTCTCCAATTAAGCTGGATCCAGTGCGCCATGACTTCAGTCATTCACAATAAGGGCCTGGGAAAAAAAAGTCACATTCCTCATTACAGTTTATTCTGATCAGAATCAATTTGAGTCAATAAAAATCTTTTGATATCAGTGTTCATTCAAAGGGGAAACAAGACCTCGCCCCTGTTCAGCACTGCACTCGTTGTCTTTTGACTTCCGGTTTGTATTTCCACAGCGATCTTATGCATTTATGAATGAACCGCTCGTTTTAAAATCTTCCCGGTCTACTGGCATTTGTTAAGACATCTGCTTCAAACATTAAAATGCTCATGATAACTTTCGTTAACTCTACAATAAGTAAATCCATGTCACCAGCTAATTATTCTTCAACAGCGATGCCATAGAAATATGGCAGCGGCTATTTGCACTAAATGAAAATAGTGATATATTCTATTTACACCATGTAAAAGTAGCAGTTCTTTGCAATGTGTAAATAGTAATTAGATGCTATTTATACTTTATTTTGGCAGATACATACTATTTGCACCTCAGTGTTGTTGTACATTAACAGGATGCAATAATAACAGAGTGTAAATTATTATATTTATTAAAATTATTAAATGGATGCCGCCTTAATGGGACAATAAAAGCCCTCCCTACACCGACCCAATAAATACTTTTATTATTATTAAACACTCGTTAGGCACTTTATTTACACTTTTAGAACATTTTCTTAATTTTTATTGAAAGTAAATGCCTTTCCGATGTGATATGTAATAGGAAAAGGGAGAAGGGCGAGCTCGGCAAAAGGCGGATTCGAACCTGCGTCGATCGCGTCAAAACCTAGTTCTATATGCATTAAAGAGATAGTTTACCCAAAGATGAAAATTAGCCCATGATTTACTCTCTCAAGTCATCCTAGGTGTATATGACATTCTTCTTTCAGGCAAACACAATCAGAGTTATATTAAAAAATGTCCTGGCTCTTCCAAGCTTTATAATGGCAGTGAATGGCTGTTCTGTTTTGAAGTCCATAAAAGTGCATCTATCCATCATAAAAGTGCTCCACGTGGCTCCAGGGGGTTAATAAATGCCTTCTGAAGCGTCGCATTTGTGTAAGAAAAATATCCATATTTAAAACTTTATAGACTAAAATAACTAGATTCCGGCGGTCAGCAGTACGCAGGTCGACTTACGGTGAAAGAGTAACCCCTGACGTGATGTACAGGAGCATCGCACGCTTTGACGCCTCTCACCAAGCCCCTCTTCTCTTATATCGAAATTCTCCGCCATTTCTCTTTAAAAATGCTCGTTTTAGACTCTAATTCATGACCGGTGTTTTGTTTTGCTCTATCCTCTGCGCTTCCGCGTTCGTCAGTACACATGCGTCAAGGGTTCAAGGGTCAAGTGTTACTCTTTCGTTAATCAAGGGTTAGTTAAATAGATATAAAAGCTAGTTATTTTAGTTTATAAAGTTTTAAATATGGATATTTTTCTTACACAAACGCATGGCTTCACTTCAGAAGACCTTTAGAGCCGTGTGGAGCACTTTTATGATGGATAGATGCACTTTTATGACGGATAGATGCACTTTTATGATGGACTGATGCACTTTTATGACGGATAGATGCACTTTTATGACGGATAGATGCACTTTTATGATGGATAGATGCACTTTTATGGACTTTAAAACAGAACTACCCTTTCACTGCCATTATTGGAAGAGCCAGGACATATTTTAATATAACTCCGACTGTATTCGTCTGAAAGAAGAATGTCATATACACCTAGGATGACTTGAGGGAGAGTAAATCATGGGCTAATTTTCATTTTTGGGTGAACTACCCCTTTAAGCCGCGGTCACACTAGACTTTGAGCATGCAAAATTTCTTCGGACAAGGCAACGGTTGTGATATGACGTCACTCTCTGAAGCGTCTTTTTTATAAACATGAATTTAACATATAACAAATAGTAATACACTCAAAATGTAAAAAATATACAATCTACTCAACTTTACTGCAAAAATATTGCTATTTTAATTCAGCCAAGAGGTCACGCCGAGACGTATCGATCTTCTACTGGTCACACATCGTCACGTGATGCGAATTCGCAGCTCAGAGTTCACCAAGCTTGAGCTTTATGCTGCGTTCACACCGAACGCGAATAGAGCGTCAAATTTGCGTCCACTTGGACGCTTGAACATTTTGAATCCACAGCGAATTGGACGCGCGTATAAATCGAGCGTTTGAAGTGAAATAGACGCGCGTTCGAGGCGAAATTGTTGATCAAGCATTCATCGAGGGAGTCACTGCTCTGTATTTGCTCTGGAGAGCAGAACAGACTGCTCACTGCCAATATCAGTCGTTCCTCCATGTTGAATGAATGACCCCGGGCAGGTCTGCCGCCGTTTATCACGAGCAGGCTCCTGATTGGTTAACGTGGCGCGAACAGACGCCAGATTTTTCAACTCAGACGCGAATTCGCTTCAAACGCGTGAATGCACAAAAAGCACCAAATAAAATCACTCGCGCGTATCGCGCAAGACGCTCAATTCGCGTCTTGCGCGCAAACTGGACGCGCGAATGAGGCGAAATCGCACCGCACTAAACGCGTCTATCGCGCCGCAGGATCTCTAGACGCGCGTCAACGCGTCTTTACATTGACTTAGCATGGAACTCACTCGCTCTATTCGCGTTCGGTGTGAACGCAGCATTAGAACGCAGCGAAATGCGAAACTTACGTTTCCGGCCTGACGCATGAATGCGTTTGAATGGAAGTCAATGGAACGAAAAGTGCAGTGTGACCGCCTCTTTACGCTCTACTGACTACGCAACTAAAGACGTTACAACATATGCATCTTTATCTTAATCTTGTGTGGCCCAACCAGGGATTGCTGGGCGGAGCTAGTGTGAACAAGGCGTGCCATTTGCGCATAGTGTAAATAGACACTCCGTAGAAGGCAACAGAGCTACCGCAAAAACGGAAGTCGAAAGACAATATTCTAAAGATGGCTGCGCGCACGTTTCTCTGCAGCAAATGTAATAAATATAAATGTCATTATTTATTAATCGATATTATGACTTTAAGGCGTGTTCTTATTTGAAATAAAGTTGGTTATTATATTACGATGATATAATAATAAAAACCCAAGAGTTACTGCTTTTCCCACTGCTAAAATCCTTTAACCCCTTAACTGTCAAAAATTGAACAAAAATTGAAGTTCTCATGAGATTTTGTTTAGGCGCTATACCAAAAATAGCCACCGGGTGTCATCCACATTCCATTGATTTTTTTCTGATGCATTTTCCTGTAACAAATTACAAAATTTCTGTCCAAATATCACTTCCATCACAAAACAGTCACCAAATATGGAACCTTGAGACTCAGACCTTTCCGACGATATGTGTTTTCTCAAGATTAGAAAAGATTTTGATTATAAAGTAGTTAAAATAAATTTTGTAATATGAAACATGACACCGCCCACTAGGGGAGGAGCCCGCTAGAAGAATTTAGAGTACCGTTTCCATGGTAACAAAACCGTTTTCACAGGATGAATTTTGAGTTCGTAAGCTTTCGAATGATACCTAATTTATGATAATTACTAAAATATTTCATACGAAAAAAAGGCGATAAAAAAAAATAAAAAAAAACGACAAGCGTCCCGCCAGCAGGACGGTGACAGTTAAGGGGTTAAATATGATAAAAATTAAATATTAGATATCCATGTTATTTTTTATGTAAACATATAGTTGTAATCAGTGTTGGGTAAGTTACTCTAAAAAAGTAATTAATTACTAGTTACTAATTACATCTTCTATAGTGTAATTAGATTACTGTACAAATTACTCTCTCCAAAAAGTATTTAATTACTTATTACTTTCTAAATCCTATATCAACCTCGACTAGTTCAGTGATTCGAGGCTAGACATGAAACAGATAAATAATAAATAATATAAAACTACATAAATTATTCTTATTAACTGACCAAAGTATTACAAATATGAGAAGAATACATAAAAACATGCATTTTAAAGTTAGCCTTTAAATTTTGATGTTAATTCCTCTATTGTATTATATATAATTGTTCTGCAGTCTATACACAGTATTTAGTTCAATTACATCAGAAGTAACTGTAATTAAATGACAGAAAAAAATAAGAGTAATCCCATACCTTACTTTTTCATGGGAAAAATAATTAAATTACAGTAACTAATTACTTTGTAACTAGTTACACCCAACACTGGTTGTAATCATTTAGCAAATACATAAAAATGTTAAATGCTCCTTTTATGTAGGCCTAACACTGTTTTAAGCAACACTTTTACACATTCATAGAAAGACGCATGATGATATTGCAATGTAAGGCAGAATGACCTGATATATCTCATATCTCATATTTTTCTCCTACAGTAATGGGGTTTAATGAAGAACAAACAGGCAGTTTTGCTTATAATCAGATGTTTCTCAGGCAATTTGTCAAGATACAATCTTGACTTTTAAATATTTCCAAAGCCAAATTTTCTTATGCGCTCCACATTAATCTTGAAAATTAACTAATTTATGTCTATTTTTTCTTCTAAGGGAGTGTATTTGTTGATGTTTAAATAAAACATAACTAACTGAGAACTCAATTCAATCCTTTGCGTTATAAAAGAGCAACATCTGAGCAATAAAATGTAATACTATGGTACTTTGAAACATCCCATGGTACTATTTTTCGAGGAATAATATGGTTTACAGTATATCAACGTAGTGCCATGGAACTTTTTGTGTGTGAAAAGTGTGTAAAACAATCAAAAACCAACCACAGCCCATCCATAGAGCAACAATCATGAAATCGAAACAACTTTTTCATGGAAATAACTCACCTTTGATATTAAAAATAGCAGTCATTCCCAGAGAAATAACTCCATCGTTGCTGTTTCCACGTCGCCTGTTGCCTCGTACAGAGAGACTTTCGCAAGCGTTCCGCTGTTTATAACGCGCTCAGATCAGGAGGACTGATGATGTCGCGATGGTCTGAGGAGAATCATATTCTTCATCTGAGCCACTTTTATCTTTGAGGCAGCGCAACAACTTCAAAGCGCCGCTTCCATAAGTTTGTTTCATTGATTCGCTGTATGGGCGTGGTTTATTACCAGCTCGCTGGGGGGCGTGTTTTTTAATGCAAATGAGTATAGCGTCTACAATGCAGGTCCAAAAGAACGTTTTTTATTGAATAAACATGCACTTTAGTTCAAATGCAAATATTAAACATCCTTAAATTATGCATATAATAATAAATCAGTTAAAAGAAAAAATAGAAAAACAATTATCTGTATAGTTTGACAAAGTAGTTGTTTCTAGTCTCTTACTATAATAATATTTTCTAAAAAAAAAAAATATTTAAATTTCTCATCCATCACACAGGTTTTAGGTTATATACATGTTAATATTTATCCATATTAATATATTATGACCTACACTGCTGTTCAAAAGTTTGGGTTTTTGAATGTTTTTAAAATAAGACTCTTAGGCTCACCAAGGCTGCATTTATTTCATTTAAAATACACAAAAATATAATATTGTGAAATATTATTACAATTTAAAATAACTGTTTTTTATTTGAAAATATTTTAAAATGTAATTTATTCCTGAATTTTCAGCATCATTACTCCAGTCTTCAGTGTCACATGATCCTTCAGAAATCATTTTCATATGATGATTTAAGCTCAAGAAACATTTATGATTATTATCAATGTTGAAAACAGTTTTGTAAAAAAATTTCAGGATTCTTTGATGAATAGAAAGTTCAAAAGAACAGCATTTATTTGAAATAGAATCATTTTGAACATTATAAATGTCACTTTTGATCAATTTATTGCATCCTTGCTGAATTTCTTTAATTTCTTTCCAAAAAAAGTGTATAATGTTACAAAAACTTTCAATTTCAGATCATTGTAAATACAGGAGTTCCACAAGGAACTATTTTATCACCCTTACTTTTTTTGTTGTACACAAATGAATTTAAGATCAAGGATTCATATTTTAATTTATTTAAATACGCGGACGATATATGGCACTTGTTGGCCGGCTGAATAAAGCTGGAACAGAAGGAGATACGCTGTATTAGTTACATAAATTTCTTCAAAACTGGTGTAAATTGAGTTCACTGGAGATAAATATGAATAAAACCAAGGAATTGACCATAGGAATAAAGTAGCTTTTATTGAAGGGTTAGAACCTCTGATACTTGATGGATGTCAAACAGAGACGGTTGGAAGTTTTAAATATTTAGGAACATTTATTGATAGTAAATTGACATTTGCTGGAAATGAGTATGTTTTTAAAAAAGCAATGCAGAGATTATATCTTCTTAGGAGGTTACAACATTTTGGTGTGTCAATATATTTTAGAGATGGTTTATAAGAGTCTTGTCGAGAGTGTTATATGTTTTAATATGACTATGTGGTATGGAATATTGCCAGTTAAAGAAAAGCTTAAAATTGCTAGTGCAATTGTAGGACAACCACAAAGACAATTGAATGAAATTTATCAAACAAGAGTCAAACAAAAAGCACAGGTTATTATTGAAGATTGTTCTCATCCCTTGAATATTAAATTTCAGCTTTTACAAAAAGACAATTTTTAGGCAACCTCAAGCTAAGAAAAAGGTGTATCAAATGTCATTTGTGCCGACTGCCGTTTGAATTTTAAACACTGGGATCTGTGTGTGAGGGGTGATTGTGTTACTTGTTGTCTTTTTATGTGATTTGTGTAATGATATTTAATGTGTTTTTTTGTGGTGAAGCCAAAGATAAATTTCCACTTGTGGACAATAAAGTGACTAACTAACTAACTAACATAAGAGACTTCTTCTAAAAACATTACAAATCTTACCGATCCCGAACTTTTGAACGGCAGTGTATATTTAGCCATGGTTTGGTCTTTAAAAATGTGATGTTTGAGGATTCACGTGATGGATATGACATCAGAGTGTCGTTGGGCTGCTTTCAAGTGCTTCCTTTCTGACAATGACCTCCTGAGATCCTGTTCCGCCGTTCATGTTCTGCTGACTCATGCGTCGCCTCTGTCAGGCCATGTGTGCTCATGAAAGAGAGAGGGCCGCTTCCTTCCTTTTCTCCCCGTTCTTGGGGTTTTACATCACCGTTTCTTCCAGCTAGGCAGCGGCAGGAAGCTTTAACAATATGAGAGGAACTGACCGCACACACGCCCATCACGCCCGTCTCCCAAAAATGGCAAACTCGCATCCTTGAGCGTTAGGAGAGATCAGAGGCAGCAGTTCCCCTGTTTTATCTCTCCATCTCAACTCCTATAAGACACTCCCACGGAAATCTTCAGGTCAAAGGTCAACCAGCAGCTTTAGAGGGCAATGTATCTACACTCTAAAAAATGCTGGGTTAAAAACAACCCAAGTTGGGTTGAAAATGGACAAACCCAGCGGTTGGGTTAAATGTTTGTAAATGTTTGCCCAACCGGCTGGGTAGTTTTATTTAACCCAACTATTGTTTAAAATGTACTGTATTGCTTGCTTAAAATGAACCCAAAATATGTTGGAAATTAACATTTATTAATAAGTTTAATGAATAATAATTAAACAATAAACATTTATTAATTGCTTATAAATGTTCACCTTTAGATTATTATTGTTGCCTCTAGTAATTATATGTCTGATTTTTAATTTCCAACCTATTTTGGGTTCATTTTAAGCCGGCCATACAGTCATTTTTAAACAATAGTTGGGTTAAATAAAACTACCCAGCCGGTTGGGCAAACATTTAACAACTGTTGTGTCAAAACAGCCCAATCGCTGGGTTTGTACATTTTCAACACAACTTGGGTGGTTTTTACCCCAGCATTTTTTATAGTGTATAATAAACAAAAGAGTCTTTCTGAAAAGAATGTTCCGGAATATTTTAAGCATGCAACTGTCAAACCACAGACAAAATCTGGATGTGATGGTGTTATCCAATTTTAAGCCTATTTCAAATTGACATTTTTATCTCCTAAAGTTTTAGAGAAAGTGGTTTCTATTCAAATACTAAACTATTTAGAGTCCAGTGGTGTGCTTGAAACTTTTCAGTCAGGGTTTAGGAAACATCATAGTAAAGAGTCTGCTCTTTTAAGAGTGTTAAATTATATTTTATTATCTGTTGATTCTGGTAACTCTACTTCTGCTTAATAACCCAACAGGCCAGGGTTGCCAAGTCTGCGAAGTGGAAGCAATTGGGAACAACAGCAACTCATCCATGAAGTGGTAGGCCACGTAAAATCACAGAGCGGGGTCAGCGCATGCTGAGGGTCACAGTGCACAGAAGTCACCAACTTTCTGCAGAGTCAATAGCTACAGACCTCCAAACTTCTGTGGCCTTCAGATTAGCTCAAGAACAGTGCGTAGAGAGCTTCATGGAATGGGTTTCCATGGCCGAGCAGCTCATCCAAGCCTCACATCACCAAGTGCAATGCAAAGCGTGGGATGGAGTGGGGTAAAGCACGCCGCCACTGGACTCTAGAGCAGTGAGACGTGTTCTCTGGAGTGACCAATCACGCTTCTCTGTCTGGCAATCCCATGGACGAGTCTGGGTTTGGCGGTTGCCAGGAGAACGGGACTTGCCTGACTGCATTGTGCCAAGTGTAAAGTTTGGTGGAGGGGGGATTATGGTGTGGGGTTGTTTTTCAGGGGTTGGGCTTGGCCCCTTAGTTCCAGTGAAAGGAACTCTTAATGCTTCAGCATACCAAGACATTTTGGACAATTTCATGCTCCCAACTTTGACCTCACAAATGCGCTTCTAGAAGAATGGTCAAAAATTCCCATAAACACACTCCTAAACCTTGTGGAAAGCCTTCCCAGAAGAGTTGAAGCTGTTATAGCTGCAAAGGGTGGGCCAACTCCATATTAAACCCTACGGATTAAGAATGGGATGACATTAAAGTTCATGTGCATGTAAAGGCTTTTGGTAATATAGTGTACAAACCCGATTCCAAAAAAGTTGGGACACTGTACAAATTGTGAATAAAAAAGGAATGCAATCATTTACAAATCTCATAAACTTATATTTTATTCACAGTAGAATATAGATAACATATCAAATGTTGAAAGTGAGACATTTTGAAATGTCATGCCAAATATTGGCTCATTTTGGATTTCATGAGAGCTACACATTCCAAAAAAGTTGGGACAGGTAGCAATAAGAGGCCGGAAAAGTTAAATGTGCATATAAGGAACAGCTGGAGGACTTATTAGCAACTTATTAGGTCAATTGGCAACATGATTGGGTATAAAAAGAGCCTCTCAGAGTGGCAGTGTCTCTCAGAAGTCAAGATGGGCAGAGGATCACCAATTCCCCCAATGCTGCGGCGAAAAATAGTGGAGCAATATCAGAAAGGAGTTTCTCAGAGAAAAATTGCAAAGAGTTTGAAGTTATCATCATCTACAGTGCATAATATCATCCAAAGATTCAGAGAATCTGGAACAATCTCTGTGCGTAAGGGTCAAGGCCGGAAAACCATACTGGATGCCGTGATCTTCGGGCCCTTAGACGGCACTGCATCACATACAGGAATGCTACTGTAATGGAAATCACAACATGGGCTCAGGAATACTTCCAGAAAACATTGTCAGTGAACACAATCCACCGTGCCATTCGCCGTTGCCGGCTAAAACTCTATAGGTCAAAAAAGAAGCCATATCTAAACATGATCCAGAAGCGCAGGCGTTTTCTCTGGGCCAAGGCTCATTTAAAATGGACTGTGGCAAAGTGGAAAACTGTTCTGTGGTCAGACGAATCAAAATTTGAAGTTCTTTTTGGAAAACTGGGACGCCATGTCATCCGGACTAAAGAGGACAAGGACAACCCAAGTTGTCATCAGCGCTCAGTTCAGAAGCCTGCATCTCTGATGGTATGGGGTTGCATGAGTGTGTGTGGCATGGGCAGCTTACACATCTGGAAAGGCACCATCAATGCTGAAAGGTATATCCAAGTTCTAGAACAACATATGCTCCCATCCAGACGTCGTCTCTTTCAGGGAAGACCTTGCATTTTCCAACATGACAATGCCAGACCACATACTGCATCAATTACAACATCATGGCTGCGTAGAAGAAGGATCCGGGTACTGAAATGGCCAGCCTGCAGTCCAGATCTTTCACCCATAGAAAACATTTGGCGCATCATAAAGAGGAAGATGCGACAAAGAAGACCTAAGACAGTTGAGCAACTAGAAGCCTGTATTAGACAAGAATGGGACAACATTCCTATTCCTAAACTTGAGCAACTTGTCTCCTCAGTCCCCAGACGTTTGCAGACTGTTATAAAAAGAAGAGGGGATGCCACACAGTGGTAAACATGGCCTTGTCCCAACTTTTTGGAGATGTTGATGCCATGAAATTTAAAATCAACTTATTTTTCCCTTAAAATTATACATTTTCTCAGTTTAAACAATTTGTACAGTGTCCCAACTTTTTTGGAATCGGGTTTGTATTTCCAGCATTATGAGGGCGAGTAGTCGGTGATAGAATGTTAATTTTTGGGCGATCTGACTCTTTAATAGTACCTCCACACATGCTGTAACCTTCACGTCTCATCACGCATTTACTCTCACACCCTCCAGCAGTTTATTCTCTCTTATCGGTGTCAGTGATTGTGCGCAGACATGGCATCCTGTCACAGCTTCCTGTATTTCATTCACATGGGCGGGACAAACATTCCCAGTGAAGTCATGTACATCAGGACAGGCATCTGTTTGCAATGAACGTGCCTTTGCGGGCCTGGCTGGCTCTGATAATGTATCTATCGTATGTCGATTGAGCGCAAGACACTGAGCGGGAGTGAAAGCCTCCTCGCGGTGGACTTCAAAGAAGACAGGAAACATTACAAGCTGCTTAACCTCTGACATTTCACCGTATACCACACCCACTATACAGACAGCCAAAATAAACCAAATATGGGAGATGAACGCCGTTTACAATTCACAACCCTAGGAAAAAGTGTCCAAAATAAATTGGAAAAGAAGATATTGATTATAATTTATTAGAAAAATATTTTTCTTATTCTATTGTGTTGCTCTGAATAAACTATTATTATTTATGCCCATAATTTATATAATAAATAATAATTATGTATTATTATAATAATTATTATTTAATAATATTTTAATAATTATTTATATATAAAAATAAAAAAACAAAATGCTAAAATATTTAATTTTGGGGTCTCAACCAGGGTTATTATCATTAACTAAAACCATTAAAAAAAAAAAAAAAAAAAAAAAAAAAAAAAACTTTAAAATAAAATTAAAACCAAAATAAAACAAAATATAAAAAGAAATTTCGGTAGTCCCATTTCATTTAGTTTAAGTTCTAATTTACGTACTAATTTAACTAAAACTAAAAAAATAATAAAAACTATATATACATAATAAAATCTATTCTAATTCAAAATATTAACAAAAATCATAGTATATTAATTATACTAAAATAACACTGGTAACAACATTACAATGTACAGTATGAAAAAAAGCTATTTTATTTTGAGAAATTAAATTATATTATTAAATTAAAAACACAAATAATTGAATTAAAACACTAAATTATTATTCTTGTTATTTATGACCATAATTTATATAATAAATAATTATAATAATAATTATTAGTGAATAATATTTTTACAATTATTTATATATAAATTAAAAATATATATATAATATTTATATAATACTAAAATATTTAATTTTGATGTCTCAACCAGGTTTATCATCATTAACTAAAACCATAAAAAATACTTTTTCAGTACTTGAAATTAAATAAAAATTATCCAAAATAAAAAAAATATATAAAAAGAAAAAAAAAATCTCATTTTCATTTACTTTTAATTTAACTAAAACTAAAAAAATAATAGAACTAAATATACATATTTATTAAAAAAAAAAAACTAATAAAAATGACTAGAACTAACTAAAAATTAAAATAAAATCTATTCTAATTCAAAATAATAACAAAAAAAATCATAGTATATCAATTAGAATGATGGCAAATGTAAAATGCAGAAATTAGCAACACTTAAATATCCAATTAAAAAAATAATATGTATTCTCAGTCTCCAATTTAGAAAGGACTTTCCTTTTCAGCACGTCTTTAGTTTTCTCTTAGAGATTGCGTAACATTATGGATTCATGTTATTATAAACATTTACACTGAGTTACATGAATAATTACTGCTGTGTAATCTGCTAAACCATTTTATTCAAGTATATTAGCTCATAATTTACTGTACAATAAACGATTACAAGTGCAGATGTGGGTGGCAACCCAACAAACAGAGACAGACTTCGATACAACAGAATATAATAACACACACTAAAACGATAAACGCACTGCAATTGGTCGACATTAACAAACACATGATTTATGTACAATCCCTGCATTGCTTTAGGTTCCTTACTTACAGACTCTCATCGCTCATGCGTTCCTTACTGTACATCACAGAAGACAGGACACCGTACGCCTGCTGTTTATACACCAGAGTCACATCAGAAAATATGATTCAACTTTTTGGTCAAAGCCAGATGAAGGGCAAACGTCCTCCCTGTCGTAACAGAGAGCCATGGGCCGTCCTGACGGAGGAACAGCAAAGGTGGAAGGAGGTCGAGGGTGATTGTGGCGCTTCCTAAAGAGTCTGTTTGCTTATATTTCACACAGGATGACAGGGAAGTCGAAGTGGATTCGTGGGTGATCCAAGCTAACGATTCCCTGCAAGCATGAAATATAAAAATAAATGCTTTTAATACAAAATACAGAGCTAGAAAACTACAATATGTGACTTGGAACTTCCTGTGCATTAAACGCTTTAATCAGCCAATCAGAATCGAGTGTTCAGACAGACCAAGTCTTATCAATAAGTTGCTTCTCCCATAGGATCTTTAATATTAATTTTACAGTTTAATCACCATCATTTATAATTATTCTGCACACATTTCACTTGATCCTGTTAATTTGCACTGAATATGTCGGTGTATCTGAGCGGATCAGCACATCTCACCTGAGGTATGAGGTTTTTCTGAATTCTTTTCAGCTTGGCTTTCTTTCTGCCGTTCTTGGTCACCACAGTCTCCTCATAAAACTCATGAGCCAGATCTCCATCCTCATCAAAATACAGAGAACTGCAACCACAAAGAGCAGCTGAGTGAGTATCACAAAAACACATCCAATCTCATTTCTCACACACGGATGAACGCGCTCACACTCACACACACACACAGGCACACGCACGCACGCACGCACACACAGGCACACAGGCACACGCACGCACACGCACGCACTAAAACAAAAAATATTTTAAGAAGTATTCATTCATTCATTCATTCAGTTAGTTTTGATTGTGCCATTATGACACTTTCCCCCAAACTACAGAAAAATTAAAGTGCCCGTATTGTTAATTCAAAGGTTCCTAATGTTGTTTTGGAGTCTCCTACAACAGGTTTACATGCATCAAAAGGTCAAAAACACTTTCATTTCCTCATGCGACATCAGCTTTTTTCTCACAGTGTCTGAAACGGTTGGATAAAGGATCCAGTCTCTCTAAATCCCTCCTTTCCGAAAGCATGCTCTGATTGGTCAGACGGCTCAGTCTGCTGTGATTGGTCTACTCTGCTCTGATTGGTCAGACGGCTCAGTCTGCTGTGATTGGTCTACTCTGCTCTGATTGGTCAGATGGCCCAGTCTGTTGTGATTGGTCTACTCTGCTCTGATTGGTCAGATGGCCCAGTCTGCTGTGATTGGTCTACTCTGCTCTGATTGGTCAGATGGCCCAGTCTGCTGTGATTGGTCTACTCTGTTCTGATTGGTCAGACGGCTCAGTCTGTTGTGATTGGTCTACTCTGCTCTGATTGGTCAGATGGCCCAGTCTGTTGTGATTGGTCTACTCTGCTCTGATTGGTCAGACGGCTCAGTCTGTTGTGATTGGTCTACTCTGCTCTGATTGGTCAGATGGCCCAGTCTGTTGTGATTGGTCTACTCTGCTCTGATTGGTCAGATGGCCCAGTCTGTTGTGATTGGTCTACTCTGCTCTGATTGGTCAGATGGCCCAGTCTGCTGTGATTGGTCTACTCTGCTCTGATTGGTCAGATGGCCCAGTCTGTTGTGATTGGTCTACTCTGCTCTGATTGGTCAGATGGCCCAGTCTGTTGTGATTGGTCTACTCTGCTCTGATTGGTCAGATGACCCAGTCTGTTGTGATAGGTCTACTCTGCTCTGATTGGTCAGATGGCCCAGTCTGCTGTGATTGGTCTACTCTGCTCTGATTGGTCAGATGGCCCAGTCTGTTGTGATTGGTCTACTCTGCTCTGATTGGTCAGATGGCCCAGTCTGCTGTGATTGGTCTACTCTGCTCTGATTGGTCAGATGGCCCAGTCTGCTGTGATTGGTCTACTCTGCTCTGATTGGTCAGATGGCCCAGTCTGCTGTGATTGGTCTACTCTGCTCTGATTGGTCAGATGGCCCAGTCTGCTGTGATTGGTCTACTCTGCTCTGATTGGTCAGATGGCCCAGTCTGTTGTGATTGGTCTACTCTGCTCTGATTGGTCAGATGGCCCAGTCTGCTGTGATTGGTCTACTCTGTTCTGATTGGTCAGACGGCTCAGTCTGTTGTGATTGGTCTACTCTGCTCTGATTGGTCAGATGGCCCAGTCTGTTGTGATTGGTCTACTCTGCTCTGATTGGTCAGACGGCTCAGTCTGTTTTGATTGGTCTACTCTGCTCTGATTGGTCAGATGGCCCAGTCTGTTGTGATTGGTCTACTCTGCTCTGATTGGTCAGATGGCCCAGTCTGCTGTGATTGGTCTACTCTGCTCTGATTGGTCAGATGGCCCAGTCTGCTGTGATTGGTCTACTCTGCTCTGATTGGTCAGATGGCCCAGTCTGTTGTGATTGGTCTACTCTGCTCTGATTGGTCAGATGGCCCAGTCTGTTGTGATTGGTCTACTCTGCTCTGATTGGTCAGATGACCCAGTCTGTTGTGATAGGTCTACTCTGCTCTGATTGATCAGATGACCCAGTCTGTTGTGATTGGTCTACTCTGCTCTGATTGGTCAGACGGCCCAGTCTGTTGTGATTGGTCTACTCTGCTCTGATTGGTCAGACGGCCCAGTCTGTTGTGATTGGTCTGCTCTGCTCTGATTGATCAGACGACCCAGTCTGTTGTGATTGGTCTACTCTGCTCTGATTGGTCAGATGACCCAGTCTGTTGTGATTGGTCTACTCTGCTCTGATTGATCAGATGGCCCAGTCTGTTGTGATTGGTCTACTCTGCTCTGATTGGTCAGATGGCCCAGTCTGTTGTGATTGGTCTACTCTGCTCTGATTGGTCAGATGACCCAGTCTGTTGTGATTGGTCTACTCTGCTCTGATTGATCAGATGGCCCAGTCTGTTGTGATTGGTCTACTCTGCTCTGATTGGTCAGATGACCCAGTCTGTTGTGATTGGTCTACTCTGCTCTGATTGGTCAGATGGCCCAGTCTGTTGTGATAGGTCTACTCTGCTCTGATTGGTCAGACGGCCCAGTCTGTTGTGATTGGTCTACTCTGCTCTGATTGGTCAGACGGCCCAGTCTGTTGTGATTGGTCTGCTCTGCTCTGATTGGTCAGACGGCTCAGTCTGTTGTGATTGGGACTTTCAGGAGACAATAACTCAGATTATTTGCACTTTGAAGACATTTGACATTCACAAACAGGTACATTACACACTGCATAAAGGGTTATACCCGAAAAAGCATAATAGGGGCACTTTAATGAAATGCATTGTTTTTGTACTGACTAGACTAAACTAAATAGCTACTAAACTAAATTTACACCTGGCATTAAGATGTGTTTTTGTCGATCAGATCACAAGTGGACGACGCTAAATACAGGTGTAAACGGGGTCTAAAACGTTTTTAAGCTTGTCCACTTTCGACCACTTCCAGAGGTTGTCGAAAACACATTGCTTTCGTAGAGTCAACGCTCATGTGGTCACAATGAAACAGCCTCTAAAAGACCCCCTACTCTCCTCCTACTGACCTAATGCGTGAACATTATGGGACGCGCGCTAGCCAGACGGGATTTAAACTTGGTCGGCTGGAGACCCTAGTTTGGTTTGAAGATGAAAAACGGATCTTAACACCAGGTGTAAACAGGGCACAGGTTCTCCTCACATTTTAAAGCACTACATTATTCTATACAACACGTTTACCTTCTCCTTGTGAAGACAAATGGTGTCGCTTTCTTGTAGCCTCGTAGACGTGCTAAACACTGTTCGCTGACCTCGCCGGGAGTTTCTCCTCCAGATCCTGAGCTGGTAAAAGGCCAGACTCCTTTAGCTTTGGATCCGCTGCCTCCCATTTTTACTGATGATGCATTATTCTAGAGGAGGTGGACCGGCCAGCAGATCATGTCAGTTCAGTCCTGAAAAACAGAGCGCATGTTACAGACTCCTGCCATAAAGGCCCAGTCATATGGCAATGTATCTGGGCATGTGTACTGTGTGGCTCTCTGAACGCTGTGCTAGAAACTCTGCTGAGGTCTTTTTATAGTCTGTAATACCTGGAGGCAAAGTCCAATATCACTCGCACTAAATGGGAGTAAACCAGAGGTCCTCAGATCAGATCAGATTTTTAGCCCTCACATTGTCATTTGATGTTTCCCCCATTATTCCCTTTATCTCAGTATCATGAAATTTGTGACTTTTGTTACAGTATCTGTCTAAACACACACACACAAAAAATGGGTTTGATTCGGTTGTTCTGAAGGTATGTAAAAATCACACTCATTGTCTTCGGGGTCCAAACGGACCGAACATTTTTATATTTCATTTTTCAATAAAAATCAATAAATCCCACATAAATCTACAAAAATGGACAGAAATGAAGACCTGGTACTACACCACAAATGCAATGTGGAACAAACACACACACACACACACACACACACACACATAGGTGTGACTGCAACAGACAGCATTTTTATAGAATATCGCAAATTAAATCAGGTACAAATTGAGAACATATGAAGAGGTGTGACCTAACACACATGCATACACACACGCACGCGCACGCACAGGTTTTTATAAAATGTGGTGAATAAAATCAACAATAAATGCTGAATACAGATATGAAGGGGTGAGATGTAGCACTGACACACACACACACACACACACACACACACGCACGCACGCAAACACACACGCCCGCAAACACACACACACAGGTTTTTATAAAATGTGGTGAATAAAATCAACAATAAATGCTGAATACAGATATGAAGGGGTGAAACGTAGCACTGACACACACACACACACACACACACGCACGCACGCACGCACGCACACACACACACAGGTTTTTATAAAATGTGGTGAATAAAATCAACAATAAATGCTGAATACAGATATGAAGGGGTGAGACGTAGCACTGACACACACACACACACACACACACACACACACACGCGCAAACACACACGCACACACAGGTTTTTATAAAATGTGGTGAATAAAATCAACAATAAATGCTGAATACAGATATGAAGGGGTGAGACGTAGCACTGACACACACACACACACACACACACACACACACACGCGCAAACACACACGCACACACAGGTTTTTATAAAATGTGGTGAATAAAATCAACAATAAATGCTGAATACAGATATGAAGGGGTGAAACGTAGCACTGACACACTGACACACACACACACACACACACACACAAAATCAGACAAAAAAAGTCTTGTCTTTTAGTGGCAACGTGTGGCATTTTTACAAATGTCAGCAACATTACTGCAAAAACGACTGTTCAAAAGACTTAAAATAAACTACAAACTTTGTCAAAACACTCATTTTAATGTTTTTTATGATTTAATATCTATATTCTCAAAAAATACTTCAAAAGTTAGGCACAAAGCATTTGGCCAATTCCAGAAAAATGAATGGATGTCTATGGGCCTCTGCTGGACATTTATAGTCAATACAAAAAAATAACTAATTCGACAAACTCAATTTAATTGAGGGAAGGATTTCCATCCAATAAATATGTGCAGCCCCAACTCATAAAAAACTAATTCATGCAATTAAATGTAATTGAGTTGGTCCAACTCAATTTGATCAGATACAGTTTAAATGACTTATGCTTGTCAAACTTAAATGAAAACATTTAATTGGAAAATAAATTATATGCAGTTTCATTAAATGTTTTAACATTTTTAATTCAATGCTAAAAAAAATGTGTTACTTTAGCTCATTTTAATTAATTAAACTGAACAAGAAGCAAAAAAATCATTTTTTGAGTGTAGCTGCAATTCCTAATGTTATCTCTCTAACCAGCAGATGGCAGGATTCTGACCATAACCTAGATCAATATACAGAAATAACTTATATTTAGTTTAGATCATCATTAAAGTATTTTTTTTCTTCATAAAAATGTAATATTTCATATGCAAGGTAATGGTGTAGTTAAGTAATTATGTGGTAAATATGTAACAACGTACCACACATCCCCCAGCATAAACATACAGTTGAGAAGTAAACAAAAAAAATGATATATCGTTTGTATTATTAAATAAAAATGTATACATTTTTATACAATAGCTCTTTAAAAATCAAAGACAATACGTGTAAACTGGAAATTAGGAGAATAGGAGGGTTAACTTTGTTAAAAAAAAAAAAAATTAAAAAGAATTCAGAAGAAAGACTAACATAAATAGTGATGAAAGCCAAAATATGAAATGCCATGGATGAATATTTACTTAAAAATCCACTATTTTGTAGAGGAGGCTAAACATAGAAAGGAAAAAAAATGAAAATTAAAGCTGCCATCTTTCTAAAGTCATTTTTGCCCAACTGTAATTTGGCTCCAAATCATTTTGATCGCCCGCTACAAAACAGTGGATTACTCAGTAAATATGAATCTATGACATTTAATATTTCTAATGTTTGTCTTTCTTCAGGAAAAAAAATTATGAAAACCCTTTATTTTACAGTGCCCTTGTTGCACGTTACATGTACTTACCATAGTAATAAGAGTAAATTAACAACCAAACCCTAACCTTATAGTAAGTACATGTTGTTAATTAATATTAATGCTTAAATACAGTTGTAAGAAAAAGTATGTGAACCCCTTGCAGAATCTGTGAAAATGTGAATAATTTTAACAAAATAAGAGCGATCATACAAATCGCATGTTATTGTTTATTTAGTGCTGTCCTGAAAAAGATATTTTACATGAAAGATGTGTACATATAGTCCACAAGACAAAAAAACAGCTGAATTTATTCAAATAACCCGTTCAAAAGTGTATGAACCCTTGATTCTTAATCCTGTGTGTCGTTCTCTGTGTGTGTATGTGAGTGCGTGTGTCGTTCCCTGATGATCCATGGCTGTGTGTTTGTGTGTGTGAGTGTGTGTGTCGTTCCCTGATGATCCACGGCTGTGTTTGTGTGTGTGAGTGTGTGTGTCGTTCCCTGATGATCCACGGCTGTGTGTGTGTTTTGTGATGGTTGTTCATGAGTCTCTTGTTTGTCCTGAGCAGTTAAACTGACCAACGTTCTTCAGAAAAATCCTCAAGCTCCCGCAAATTCTTCAGTTTTCCAGCATCTTCTGCATATTTGAACCCTCTCCAGCAGTGACTGTATGATTCTGAGATCTGAAGACGATTGAGGGACTCAAACACAACTATTAAAAAAGGTTCAGACATTCACTGACGCTCCAGAAGGAAACATGACGCATTAAGAGCCGGGGGTGAAAACTTTTGAAACAGGATGAATTTTTCTTATTTTGTTCAAATATAAATTTTATTAATTTAGTACTGCCCTTCAGAAGCAACAGAAGATACTTACATGTTTCCCGGAAGACAAATTAAGTACAATTTATCTTGATCTTCAAATTCCAAAAGTTTTCACCCCCCGGCTCTTAATGCGTCATGTTTCCTTCTGGAGCGTCAGTGAATGTTTCAACCTTTTTTAACAGTTGTGTTTGAGTCCCTCAATTGTCCTCAATGTGAAAAGATGGATCTCAAAATCATACAGTCATTGCTGGAGAGGGTTCAAATATGCAAAAGATGCTGGAAAACTGAAGAATTTGCGGGAGCTTGAGGATTTTTCTGAAGAACGTTGGTCAGTTTAACTGCTCAGGACAAACAAGAGACTCGAGAACAACCATCACAAAACACACACACAGCCGTGGATCATCAGGGAACGACACACATTATTAAAAGTGCAGTGTGTGAATTTTAGCGGCATCTAGCTGTGAGGTTTTGAATTGCAATCACCCACCACTCACCCCTCCCTTTCGAAGCGCATAGAGAAGCTACGGTGGCTGACACAGGACAAAGATGTCGTCGTCTGAGACAGCAGAGAGTGACTAGTGCTCTGTAGAGCAGTTTGTCCCTTTAGGGCTACTGTAGAAACATGACGGCACAAAATGGCGGCTTCACTGTAAGGGGACCCGCGGTGTGTGTAGATAGAAACGGCTCATTCTAAGATAATAAAAACATAACGGTTCATTATGTAATGTCTTTACACGCCACTGAAAACATAGTTATGTATATTATATTGCATTTCTGTCAATAGATCCTCATAAATACTACACACTGCACCTTTAAGAATCAAGGGTTCATAAACTTGGATAATAAACGGTTCATAAACGGGGCCATTTTTATAAATTCAGCTGTTTTTTTGTCTTGTGGACTATATGTACACATCTTTTATGTAAAATATCTTTTTCAGGACAGCACTGAATAAACAATAACATGCATTTTGTATGATCTCTCTTATTTTGTTAAAATTATTCACATTTTCACAGATTCTGCAAGGGGTTCACAAACTTTTTCTTGCAACTGTATATAATTACACTGTAACAATGACACCTTAAAATAAAGTGTAACCAAATATATTAACAAAATCAAAAATTTTAGCCAGGGAAGTTTCCAGTTGATCTGACACAGAATTATAATAATAACAAATGAACAGAAAATGTGTCGTTTTGCTCTTGTAACTCTCAATTTATGCTGCTGTTTATATATATATTAGGGGTGTACACATATTCGTACCGAACCGTTTTGGAATCGGTACAGGGCTTTCGGTACGGTGCATGTGTGTACCGAATGTAATCTTTAACAGTTAACAGTCGGCTTGTTTTACGCGCAGAACATACTTCAAATCTGAGTTCCCACACGAACATATTAAGTATTCTGTCCATTTTATCACGAAATTCAAACAATAAATGCCGTTAATGTGACGTGACTGATCACTGTATAGGCGCGTCAGCGCTAGGGTTGGGTATCGTTTGGGTCATACCGGTTATATAGGTACAGGTGCCATATTGACACCGGTTTTCGGTACCCAACCCTAGTCAGCGCAGTGCGCAAGTGAACACCATCATCTCTTCCTAGTCAAAGAATAAACAT
Source organism: Coreius guichenoti (assembly GCA_039654105.1). Taxonomy (NCBI): domain Eukaryota; kingdom Metazoa; phylum Chordata; class Actinopteri; order Cypriniformes; family Gobionidae; genus Coreius; species Coreius guichenoti. Next base: position 40,471,333 of record CM077180.1, read on the forward strand.
GAATGAACATCTGAAGGTATGTTGAGGATACATTACAACTCACTGACACGTATCATATGTGGTGTAATCGCTCAATCAGTGTTTCAACGGCGGAAAGACGTCAATAAAACAGCTTGAGAACAATGTCCCGCAGCATCACATTTCCCTCAGAAGTCATTCAGTGTCCACAGCTGTGAGTTCACTAGAGAAATCAACTCTTTCACTGAATATATGACCTATATTAGCCTATATATTCATTATATTCTACTGAACCTGTTAGTGATGTCTGGATTAATGTGTGTTTAAATAAATCGGTCATGAAAATGTGTATAAATTATTAGATTTCAACAACGAATTGGAGTAAAAACATAATTTTATAATTAGATTTAGAACTGCCCTATGTGAAGTTTACATGTTTGCACACAATGTGTTATTTGAGTGTTGATTATTATATCTAAAAATAAATAGCAACTGAATTTAGGCTAATAGTTTGGGCTCTGTTGTTATATTATAGTAATGTGCAAGTAAGGGCTCCCTATAGTTTACAGCATTATCTTTAAGAAACTTTTAGTTATAACTGAATTCATTTAAGGACAGACACAATTTGTTCAGTAAATCACTGTTTAATAAAAATAAATATAAAGCAATTTTATGTTGTTTAGTTTTCTCTCCCCTGCTGTACCGAACCGTCAGTTTTGTGTACCGTTACACCCCTAATACATAATTATAATTATATATATATATATATATATATACACACACATAGATACATACATACATACATGATAGATAGATAGATAGATAGAATGTTAGATAGATAGATAGATAGATAGATAGATAGATAGATAGATGGATGTACACTAAATGTAATGTACACTAACATGTTAAAAACAGCTTGTCAAATTAATAATGAACTTCTCATACTTCTCTAAACACCCAGATCTGCTGGTTTAAACTCTAATCCCAGTTGTTAGCATACTAGCTGCTCCTGAAGAGCGTCACATTAGCCTTAAACACACAACTAGCCACTGTTTCACATGTCTCTGAAATACAATATATATGCAGTTCAAATGAACGTTTGTTTTCCCAAAGATGTCATTGACTCACCCTAAAAAAGCTGAATGTTAAAGAGTTGTTTGCGCTGTAAACAAGACATAAGCCATTCACAGCGATTTAACACACGCGTCTCGGTTCATCGGTTCGTTTTGTTTTCATAGCAGAAAACATTCAGACAAAGTACAGTGTGAAATGCATACATACAGATAATGTACATCTCATTGTTTTGGTTCTTCTAGTATCTGCTGTCTCCAGGCGCAATGACGTAGTTTGGCGACGTCATATTTACGCGCCGAGTTTCTGAAGGAAGGACCTATTTTGTATGGCTTTATGGAAACAGATTTATTCTTCCTTATCTTTGTGTAACATATGGTCTGCTCATAACAAGTTTGTAATACCAAATAAGGTTAAAGAAATTCATATTAAAATCCTTCACAATTTTTACCCCTGTAAGTTATTTTTTTATCTATGTTTATGGATATTCAACCAGATGGATCTGAAAATGAATCTGTGCTTCATTTGTTTTTTTTTAGATGTCCCTTCACAAAATCATTTTTACATCCTTTAATAACCTTTTTGATATTACAGAAGAAATGGTAATAAATAAGATTATAAAGTCACCTGTGAACAAAAATACAGTGTTTAGATGAGATTTTCCTATCGCCCTACTAAAGTTAAAACAAAAAGTAAAGCCTATTATTGATAATAATATTATTTATTTATTTTTGTAAAGCATTTTTTTCTTTGCTTTTATTGTATTATTTATTTGATGTATTATATGTTTACTCTAATACTCTATGTCCCTCGTACAAAGTCAATTGTTCTAATTATTGTTAAAAATGTCAGTATGTCAATGGATTGAATGTTAATTGTTCTTATTTGCAATTTGTTAATAAAAATTAAAAAAAAATTT
>CM077180.1:40478280-40595780 GCA_039654105.1 Coreius guichenoti
CACAACACCGCTGTCTCCGGTTTGCAAACACACAGAGACATATGCATTATTAATTCTGAAGGTTTTTCATTGACGGCTCATCCGCAGGTGACCCGCTGTTAGCCTCTTAGCCCTGAGCAATGCACTGTCAGCTCCCGCCTCAAGAGTCCTCGATGAACTCAATGCCCCTCCATCTGTTGTCATGTGCAGAACGGAGCTCCCTCTGCTGGTGCACATGCATTGCTTTTGTCCTGTGAAAATGCATTGGGGAAAAAAATGAATAAATAAAAGCACCCTGGTTTTTATCCAATGATAGGGAGGGAGGATTGCATATGCACTATATTGCCAAAAGTTTTGGGACGCCTGCCTTTACATGCACATGAACTTTAATGTCATCCCATTCTTAATCCGTAGGGTTTAATATGGAGTTGGCCCACCCTTTGCAGCTATAACAGCATCAACTCTTCTGGGAAGGCTTTCCACAAGGTTTAGGAGTGTGTTTATGGGAATTTTTGACCATTCTTCTAGAAGCACATTTGTGAGGTCAGGCACTGATGTTGGACGAGAAGGCCTGGCTCGCAGTCTCCACTCTAATTCATCCCAAAGGTGTTCTATCCAGTGCTCGAATTGAATGAAGTGTTATGGGTGGTCCCCATAAATCCTGCAACAGGGCTGTACGCAGGATTTAGTAAATACATGGCCACAAAAGTGATCTTGTTAGGGGTGTTTGGGGGCATGGGGGCAAAATGTATAATTTAAAAAACATTAGGACGAACCACACAAGGGAACTAATTACAGATCTAGACAAATTGGGTTGCTTTTAGTTAAAAGAATGTGACGCACGATCATTTAGATTTATTTTTAACACTGACTTTGCAATATTTATAAAATGTTAGAATAGTAGTAATGAAAAATGAGTACGCCTAAATGTGTGCCATTTCTGTAGCCTACAGTAGATAAGGAATACAAAAGCCCCGACATGGAGTTGATAAATACAGTAGAAAGATTAGAAGACAATTAGCCCATCAAAGCCAACAAGAAGCTTTCTCTTCACGGTTAGCTTCACGAAGCGGCGACAGGCAAGCAGTTAACAGTGTCATACGCTCTTTAGCGGCCTTTAGATGCAGCGCTTACATTTTTAAAAGAGAAATGAAGAGCAGCCTAAAAATGCACAGTCGCATGAATTATTGTAAATAATGAACTCATGAAATTTAGAGGACCCCCCCTAAGTCTATTTTTTACTTCTTATCCAATGCCTTATGGGGGGGTCCCGGATCCACCCAGCCCCCCCTCAATTTGAGCACTGGTTCTATCGGGTTGAGGTCAGGACTCTGTGCGCTCATCCATGTCTTTATGGACCTTGCTTTGTGCACTGGTGCGCAGTCATGTTGGAACAGGAAGGGGCCATCCCCAAACTGTTCCCACAAAGTTGGGAGCATGAAATTGTCCAAAATGTCTTGGTATGCTGAAGCATTAAGAGTTCCTTTCACTGGAACTAAGGGGCCAAGCCCAACTCCTGAAAAACAACCCCACACCATAATCCCCCCTCCACCAAACTTTACACTTGGCACAATGCAGTCAGGCAAGTCCCGTTCTCCTGGCAACCGCCAAACCCAGACTCGTCCATGGGATTGCCAGACAGAGAAGCGTGATTGGTCACTCCAGAGAACACGTCTCACTGCTCTAGAGTCCAGTGGCGGCGTGCTTTACCCCACTGCATCCCACGCTTTGCATTTCACTTGGTGATGTAAGGCTTGGATGAGCTGCTCGGCCATGGAAACCCATTCCATGAAGCTCTCTACACACTGTTCTTGAGCTAATCTGAAGGCCACAGGAAGTTTGGAGGTCTGTAGCTATTGACTCTGCAGAAAGTTGGCGACTTCTGTGCACTGTGACCCTCAGCATGCGCTGACCCCGCTCTGTGATTTTACGTGGCCTACCACTTCGTGAGTTGCTGTTGTTCCCAATTGCTTCCACTTTGTTATAATTCCACTAACAGTTGAGCAAAATTAAAAAACACCTGAATTCAATCATTTGGAGGGGTGTCCCAATACTTTTGGCTATATAGTGTAACTAAATGACATATTGAATATTTGTTATTAATTTAATTTTCTGTCCAATAGAAACCATCAGCTTCTGGCACCAAACTGAGAGGAAAGCCTAAGAAAGAGGTATGTCTTAAAATAATAGCTATTTACTCACCCTCATTTCTTTCTTCCGTGGAACACTAATGTAGACATTTTAAAGTGAAACGGAAGCTTTGATAGTCGTTTCTTCTCTATTGTGCCGTATAGCCGCGTGAAACGCTTTAGGAACAAGAGCAAATGTAGGGCGGGGCTTGATTTTGTCCGTGGGGAATTGATTGGATGGTTGTGGTTTGCTATTGGCTGATCTCATGTGAGCGACAGGTTGCCCCGCCCTCGTCATCAGAGAAGAGAAGAGAGGGAGGGGAAGTTATTCTGATTCAAGATTATGAGTAGGGATGGGTATCGAAAACCGGTTTCATTTTAGAACCGGTTCCAAATTTCCCAGAACAGGTGATTCGATAAGAAATGCGCATTTTGGTTCCACTTATCAGATCCTTTGTGTGCATTTTAATGTGATTGCAAACTATTCAAGCTCAAAAGACGCACGCTGTTTTCTGTGCTCTGCACACATACAAAACATGCACACAGAAAATGTGATTTTAATGTGCGCAAAGAAGACTTTTCTGTGCTACAGACACACACACACACGTGTGCACAGAATGGCTTCGCGTAGTGAATAGTGCGCAATGAGTTCTGTTCCTCGTCTTTTTGCACAGCACACGAACGGGCACATACACACAGATATAACAAAATATTCTCACAAACACAGTTGGTTATTTTGACAGTCGTACAGTTGAGAAGTAAAGATGAAAACACACGTGTAACTGTATATTGGATCCGCGCCGCTCTTAAAGTGACAGCAGATATTTCTGATGCGTCTCTATGATAACGTTAATCAAACAAAAGACAATTTTTGTGCAATTGCTAATTTGTTATTTGTTCATTTTTAATTACTGAGTGTTTACGTGTCTTTAACGATGCTTGAAATTGATATTAGTTAGGCTAGTTGTTTTTGCTGTGGTATTTTTAAACCATAGTGTGTAAGTGTCTTTTAGCCTGTTGATTTTTGTCCATGGTATTCAGCTACAATTAAATGTTTTGCAATAAGACCTTTTTTTACCTTATTGGAATCGAAATTAGTAATCGATAAGCAGAATCGGAATCGTTTAAATTCAGACGATACACAACCCAAGTATTGTGCATTTTTTCTTTACCACTATTTTTTATTAGTTGTTTTATAATTCGGGACTGGAACCGGAACCGGAATTGGAACCGGAATCGTTAGGCGGAACCGGAACCGGAAAATTTCCCAACCCTATAATTACGAGGCACATCATTTTCAAACAATGATGTGCATGGATAAATCATTTATAATAAATACTGCAATATTCCATTAAAAAAAATGTTGATTTCATGGTGACTTTAAAAAAAATTATGCACCATATAGTGACTATGACCTGAAATATACTTTATGCAAGTATGCATATGTGAACGCTTGACCAATGCATCAGAAGCACATGGTCCTGTTGAATATACTTAACATGCATTTGTGCAGCCTCAACATTCTGCACAACATCCATGGAAGAAAGAAAATCCTAACAGCATGAGAACAAACGAGTCGTTTTATTTCTGGGTGAACTGCCTCTTTAAATTTTTAATTTCATCATGCACAGCAGTGACATGATTTTAAAGGTCAAACGATCTAGCTAAACCGATTTAAAATGGGGGTTCATTGCAAATGCCAAATTTTTTTTTACGAGTTTCTGTGGGTCTTAAAAAGTCTTAATTTGACCTTCTACAATTTAAGGCCTTAAAATGTCTTAAATTGGAGCAGAAAGTCTTAAATTCAATATCATGGCATTAAATTAGGACCCTGTGATTTCTGTGATGCAGAAAACATGCAGAATCACAGAATCCATTCATAAAAATGGAATTTACTGTATAATGCCGAATGTCACAGAATTTGTCAACTTTTGGATGAAAAGATCAAATGTAGGTCAGAACACTTGAAAGGACAGTTCACCCAAAAATGAAAATTCTGTCATCATTTACTCAATAAATTGCTATTAAATTGTATGTTTCATGATTTAAATTAATTAGACATGCTTTTTGACTAATAAAATTTAATTTAACCATGAAAACAGAGTAAAACGAAAACAAACAAAAAATAAAATGGATTTCATAGGGCCCTAAATTAAATTGCATGCACTGCAAAAAAAAAAAAAAGAATATCTTCCTCGGGTTTTTGTTTTCCAGCACAAATATCTAAACATCCTTAAATCAAGATACATTTACTTGACATGCAAAATGAAGAAATGAAGTAAATTAAGTGAGTTTATGCTTAAAACAAGAACAAGTATCTGCTGAGTATGAAAATTACTTTTTTCAGTTGAATTAAGTTTTTATTTTTCTGAAGCCAGATATTGTTTTAATCATTAAATCACTTTCACAAGATTTCTTATCTTATGTCATGATGTTTCTCAAGTAAATGTGTCTTGATTTAAGAATCTTTTAGATATTTGCACTGGAAAAACAACATCACTTTTTTGCAGTGTGATCAGAAGTTAATCAGCTAATCAAACTTTAATACATTTTTATGTAAAATTAATTAAAAAGTAATGGAGATCTGTTGGAATTTGTATTTTCAAAACTTTGAAGTGTTGCACAACTCATTGTGTGCTTATACATTTACATTTAGAGACTGACATGTTGTGTTCCCTTTAATTTATTCCTTAAATTTCCTTTAATTGGTCTTAAAAAGGTCTTAAATTTACCTTCATAAAACCTGCAGAAACCCTGTTCCATGCATTTCATCCCCAAATGTTTTAATTCCGTTCCAAACAGGAAAAGGAAAAACCTCAGGACTCGTCTGAGGACGGTGAAGAAGATGACGAAGAGGAGCAGTAAATCTAACCGGAGCACTACCTCATACTCAACCAAACGAACAAGCCGTCTGGTCTCCAACCTGGAATGTCTTTCACGTCTTTCTACAACCGCAGAAGGATAGATGTAATATTCTGCATTAATACATAATGAGTTTATGTCATTAGATCAAATATACTGTAGAATCCAGAATCGCACTGCATACAGATAGGCTATGTCGTGTTTCCAGCTATTTTTACTATATATACATATATATATATATCTATTGGACGGAGGTGCTTTTCTACGTACTCTTTGTTTGTTTAGTAATGTTTGTGTCCAAGTTGACTAGATTTAGATCAAACTATAATTTAAGTGTTTAACATCATGTGTTTGATAGTTCTCATAGCCGTTTACAGTTTACCTATAGCTTTTTCTTAGTGTAATATTCCAGACAGATTTGTTTCAAGGCAGGTTCTTATATTTTGTAATCAAATATAAGATACCCAGGCATCATTTTAGCTTCTAACCCTCATCCTTCCCTCGGGTCATTTTGACCCAAAACTCATTTTTAAAAAAATTTAAAAATTGAGAGTTCATCGAAGTGGTCCAAGACCCCAGGACTTTTGTCGCACTTAAACCACGAATACACAAATAATTGACTGGATTCAAGGAGTTTTGTGGTTGAAATTTAAAAAAGTAACAAATCCTTCCCTCCCGGGTCAATTTGACCCCCTTAGGAATTAATTGAATGTGAAGAATGCTTCAGTACACATAGAAAAACCTAAAAATGCTCAAAATTCCAACCAAAAATGCTAAAACTTTACCAAAAAAACAGCTCATGTGCTCCATATAGAGCCACAAGAGTCATGAAATATCATGTTATATTATATTTTTCCACAAGAGGTCGGCAAAGACACCCAATGCAAGATATTTTTAGCTGAATTAAAAGAGTTATGAATGAAATTGTTATTTTGAATTAAAGTTTAAAGAATGTGCTTAAAATTACTATTTATTTATAATTTATTGATAAAAATCTAGTAATTTATAGGTAAATAAAATAAAAAAATAACAAAACAAAAAAAACCTCCAATAAATTGCATTAAAAAATAGAAAAAATATTATCAAAATGAAATGAAATGAGCTTTCTGGACAAAAAAAAAAAAAAATTAAGTATAATTGTATGGCTTCGGGTCATTTTGACCTGTGAAGGAAGGATGAGGATGTTTTCAACTAGAATCCCCAGGAATCAGCATTGAGGAAAATAACAAAGGTTTGTATTTGGATATTTCTGCATTAAAGGGATAGTTCACCCAAAAATGAAAATTAGCCCATGATTTACTCTCTCAAGTCATCCTAGGTGTGTATGACATTCTTCTTTCAGACGAACACAATCAGAGTTATATTAAAATATGTCCTGGCTCTTCCAAGCTTTATAATGGCAGTGAATGGCTGTTTCTGTTTTGAAGTCTGTAAAAGTGCATCTATCCATCATAAAAGTGCATCAATCCATCATAAAAGTGCATCTATCTATCATAAAAGTGCATCCATCCATCATAAAAGTGCATCAATCCATCATAAAAGTGCATCCATCTATCATAAAAGTGCATCCATCCATCATAAAAGTGCTCCACACGTCTTCGGGGGTTAATAAAGGCCTTCTGAAGCGACCCGTTTAAAGGAAGTTAGAGATTACAGTTTGTAAAGTTTTAAATACGAATATTTTTCTCACACAAACACGTCTTCGCTTCAGAAGGCCTTTATTAACCCCCGGAGCCGTGTGGAGCACTTTTATGATGGATAGATGCACTTTTATGATGGATGGATGCACTTTTATGGACTTCAAAACAGAAACAGCCATTCACAATATAACTCCGATTGTGTTCGTCTGAAAGAAGAATGTCATATACACCTAGGATGACTTGAGGGGGAGTAAATCATGGGCTAATTTTCATTTTTGGGTGAACTATCATTTTAAAAAGCATTGGTCAGTTTTGAAGCCATCGCTGACACCGAGCTTGCAGGTACAAATCACACTTTGAAACTGATTCGCAGAAAACAATACACTTTGCTGATGAAAATGCTTTTCTTACTTAGCATTTTTATCTGGTTTCCAGTCCAAATATCTAAAAATTCAAAACTGTTTGAAATCTATCCCAAACAGAAACAAAGATGATTTTTCTTACCCCATTGGCAGATAATTTTGGTTGTTTTAAAGGTGCAGTGTGTAGTATTTGAGGATCTATTGACAGAAATGCAATATAATATACATAACTATGTTTTCAGTGGTGTATAAAGACCTTACATAATGAACCGTTATGTTTTTATTACCTTAGAATGAGCCGTTTCTATCTACACACACCGCGGGTCCCCTTACAGTGAAGCCGCCATTTTGTGCCGTCATGTTTCTACAGTAGCCCTAAACGGACAAACTTCTCTACAGAGCGCTAGCTACTCTCTGCTGTCTCCGACGACATCTTTGTCCTGTGTCAGCCACCGTAGCTTCTCTATGTGCTTCGAAAAGGAAGGGGTGGGCAGTTGCAATTCACAACCTCACCACTAGATGCAGCTAAAATTTACACACTGCACCTTAAAGCATTTTTTCCCCCCAGAAAACAAGAAAAAATACCTTATGTCATTTTACCTATCTAGTAAATCTTAATTTAAGAATTTTTAGATATTTAGACTGAAAACAAGACAAAAATACTAAATAAAAAGTCATTTTTTGCTGTGTGTATTGTGCTAAATGACCTTCCAGCTAAAAATATTTGTGTTTTGGAACTATATATAATGACATGTATTGTACTAATCCCTTATAAAATGGTTAAAAAGGGATAAAAACTAAATGGTAAAGAAAGAAATGACACATCAACCTAAATAATTCCCTAAAACGCTTTGCTAATAGAAGTGGTTTGTTTCAGGACGCCATCGAGTGGTGACTCGAAGTAGTAAGAAGTCAATAAAAATGTTTGCCAACAATATATAAAATACACAACCCACTTTTTTACAGCATCATTCCTTAAAGGACTGTTTGCATTACAGAGATCAGCTCAAGGTTTTCCACACCCAAGTGCTTTTGGAATATTTATTTATTTTAATCATCTGACTGTACATGACAGATCACAACAGTGACAATAAGCTACGCTTCTCAAGGATTCAGATGTACTACTACTTTTTCAGGGCACTTAAAAATAAGTGAGATACATATATGGAGCAGAAATGCAATCTAAATCATAGCCCATATTAATCCTCCTTAAACACTTTAGGCTTGTATTTTATGCATTCAAGTCCTCATAACTTCTGAAATATTCACCTCAGGTATTACGGTGTCAGCAAAAGCCCAAGACAATGTCAATCTCTTCAGTAGAAATGCCCTTTATTCTAAAATGATGGTCCGTGTAGCAGTGAATAGCCTATATAGGCGTATACTTTGTGTGTGACATTTTATTATATTAGAGTTCTAAAATGTGTATTAGATTTATAGACTGTTTATTTGTATGTATAATGTGTGTTTATCTTAATAAAAAATACTTTTTCAAGTTGTTTATGCATTTACTGTTATAATATATTTCAATATGTTATTATATATTAAGCATATTTCAAATATTAGTATAGTCATCATTAGCATAACATATATAATTGTATTATATGAAGTCTGGTAGGCGTTATGTTGTATAATAATTAAAAAAAATGTTTCCACTTCAATTTAAATAGCCTAAAATGGTAAAATGGATATATTTTGGGAGATATATATTTATTTAAATAATTAAAATAATATATTTATATTTGATATACTGTACATTATATAGATATATATATATAATGTGTGTGTGTGTGTAGGGTTTTTATTATTTTAGGTATTAGATGGATTTATATTTTATAATTATTTGGCATTGTTTATGGTGAATTATAATTATTAATAATAAAAATAACCTAAGTATATTCTGGAAGAATACTTAAATACTGTTTATATCAAATTAATAATATTATAACAACTATTGTTAATGTTATTGTAACCATAATAAATAATTAACAAATAATAAAAACCATTTATAATTAATAACAATAATATTAACGTGTATACAATGAACAGATTACTATGCGCAATTTCATATCCGCAGGCCTTATTCTCTAAAGCCAGTAACGCGCGTTTTCTCTGTATGCGCCGTGCAGGTTGCGCACTTCCCGTAGCGGTTTTGATAATGGCGTCTGTCTCCGAGATGCGCTCGGCTTTGGGAAAATGAAGCGTAGAAGAGTCTATTTCCAGTGATTCACGCGGGGTTTCCATTTCGCGGACATTGCCTCTCTATCCGCGCGGCAGGATCAGGTTCCGATCTCAGTCGCGACGCCCAGCCCGAGATGATGAAGCTCAAGTCGAACCAAACGCGCACCTATGATGGAGACGGGTACAAGAAGCGGGCCGCCTGCCTGTGCTTCAGGAACGACACCGAGCAGGAGGTGAGTAACGGTGCCGGTGGAGCGGGAGAACGCGCGGTGCGTGAGTCTCTCGACGCGTCAGCTGGCTAAGCTCAAACGCTTTGTTTGTTAGCGGCGTGCTAGCGGCGGTTAGCCTGGGACTAGTTAGCGGAGTTAGCCTAGCGTTAAACGACGCGACGAGCAATAATCAACGAAGCGACTCGGTGCCAGCCTGATTAAATCATTGACATTCATTTGATGGATTGTGTTAAATCTCAGCTGAGATATGTCATACGATTTTAAAGTACTGTGGTAATACTATGGTAACAATGTCCAAAAAACATGGTAAATCCAATACGGTCCAAGTATATCCAATGATAAAAGTGATTTGGTACTGAAATTCATATGTCCCATGAATATGGCAAGAATACTTCCAAGAATACCATGGTACATCTCCAACATAGTAACGTTACCATGGTAATTTTTGTAAGTGTAATGTGTCATCTAATACCACGAGTGCCACTATAGCACTTTATAAACTAAACCACTTTGTTCAGTTGTTTGAAAGCATAATTAAAATTGGTAAAATGATAATTTTCCTGTAAAAAAACATTTATATATTATTAATGACAGAAAACAAGGGGCCTCACAGGCGATCTTACATCAAAAGTGAGGAACAAATCAGGATTTAGAAAGGCAAACACTGAATGTGTTTTGTTTTTTTTTATAAGTCAACATTACGGAAAACATGTACGTTCACATATCGGATCATTCTACACACATCTTTACTAATGAGACTAGGGATGCACGATATATCGGCCACCATATCGGTATCGGCCGATGTATGTTCATTTTTAATGTTATCGAAAATGTAGCCAATATATTAAAGCTGATAAATAATGTATTATTTCTTTCCACTTAGACACTTAAGATGCGCACTGTTCGCCATGATGGGTTTGAATTGCTTGAAATATGATTGGAATCACTTTTAAAAAAGGAAAATACAGTTAAAGGCACAATATGTAAGATTTTTGAATTAAAATATCCAAAAAACAGTATGACACAAATTTTTTTTTTGACTTGTGTACTACTTGCATTACCCCAAAGTTTCCAAGAATGTTTAAATCCAGAGAAATAAGCAATTTTAACGGACCGTGCATCGCCTATCAATGACATCATACCCGCGTTACCCTCCGGTTTTATTTTGTAGAAACCATGGAAACACCAAAGACGCTTTAATATATGATGTGTTTTATTAGACAGGTGAGCAACTGTTTGGATCATTCATGGACAGAAACTAATCATTGTTCTACAGCTCAACACAGTTAGTCTTATTGTTTAAATCTGGTGTTCTTGATTTACCGCGAGTACCATGTTTTACCATGCCTAATATGATCTAGCTCACTGCAGTGTGAACAAGTGTCTCGTAGTGTCGAGCGAACGCACAGAGTAGCATTATAACACAACTTTAACACACTCAAATGTGTGTAATATGATAAAACAGCGCTGCGTTCCCCCACACACACATGAGCGGAAGAAGCGGAAGCGCTCATCTGCGGCAGAATAAAAGCTCCGCCAAATCAAGTCAAGACACGCCTTTTGTTTTGAATAAGCGACCGAAAAATTACATATTGTGCCTTTAAGTGCAACGCGCAGCACAAGTCTGTCATATAGGCTGCATAAAATTATAATGAGAACATTATAATATTGTGCTTTTAATGGTGAGACTTTTGTTTTTGTAATCAGGCTCTCAAAAATGATATAAAAATTGATTTATATTTATCGGCCAATATATCGGTTATCAATTTTAAAGAAAAAATGTTCATCCCTAAATGAGACCCTCACAAAATTGCTGAAATTACTTAATTTGTATGAAATATTTACTCAAAATGTGTTAGGGTCCTTTCACACCTACCTTGTTTGGTCTGGATTTTTGGACTTTTCTGTTTGATCCGAATCAAAAGTACAGGTGTGAAACCTCCCAAACTGAACAAAGGTTTGGTTCGTTTCTAGTGTGAAAGCATTTTCTGTATGGTTCGGACTTTCAGACCATTTACAGGAAGTTCCGGTGGTTCCCGCGTAGCCTAAAAACTGAGAGAAGAACACAGAAGATAGCAGGAAAAATGAGCCATGGTAGCACATGGGGAGAGGAGGAGACAAGGTTTTTAATTGAAATATGGTCTGACGACATAAGAAGTCAACTGGAAAAAACGCACAAAAATGCAGACACTTTCCAAGTATTTTCGGAGAGGATGAGAGAGAGAGGGTATGAGAGGATGGGAGAGCAATGCCACCTGAAGATATTTGAACTAGCCTTGAGTACAGTTGGTGCTGCCATAATAATAACAGTATAGTGGCAACGATATGCATCTGTTCATTCATTCTTGTCAAAGTTACCCACCGAATTGACAAAACGCTGCCGTCAGATGCACGTCCGTTTACAAACCAATCAATGTCAAGATGCAGCCCACATAGATGATGACGACAGGACGCAAGTATGTCATGTAAAGTTCTTTAGTGCGCTCGCATAATTGCAATGTGAAACCAAACCAAAACTAACCGAATGTATAAAATGTATCAAAACATGAACTTTGGTGCGGATTTTCAGGTGTGAAAACGCCCTTAAAATGCTGGGAGACTTTGAACTGACTCAAGGGGAAGCATCACTTCTCTTAATGAGCATTAGCCAATGGCCTATTGTTAATTGGCCTGTCCGGGATATTGTTCGGTCACTAACTTTCAGCCTGTCTGAAATCTTGTAACGTGTCCACACAGGTGTTATTGGTGAGCAGCAGCAGACACCCAGACAAATGGATCGTTCCTGGAGGAGGAATGGAGCCCGAGGAAGAGCCCAACGTCGCTGCTGCCCGAGAAGTCTGTGAAGAGGTTTGACTTTGATTCATGTGCTTCTCTAGGGTTATGCATGAAATAAATCATGCTCAACATTCTATTAAAGGGTTAGTTCACCCAAAAATTTAAATTCTGTCATTAATTGCTCACCGTCATGTCGTTCCAAACCTGTAAGACTTTCGGCCATCTTCAGAACACAAATGAAGATCTTTGACAGATCATTGACCGCTACGCAACTACCACTTTGACGCTTCAAAAAGTTCATAAAGAGATCGTAAAACTAATCCATATGAATTGAGCAGAGAATTCTGAAGAGACTCGATCGCTTTATATGATGAACAGATTGAATTAAGGCTTTTATTCACATATAAACATTCATCAACTCAGACATCAGTTGAGGTAAACGGAAGCTCAAGCATGTTCGCTTGACGTGCGAGAACCAATGAGGTTCATTCTCGTGTTACGCAGCACGTTTGAGCTTCAGCGAGAACCAATGAGGTTCATTCTCGTGTTATGCATCACGTTTGAGCTTCTCAAGAACCAATGAGGTTCATTCTCGTGTTACTCAGCACGTTTGAGCTTCTCAAGAACCAATGAGGTTCATTCTCGTGTTACGCAGCACGTTTGAGCTTCTCAAGAACCAATGAGGTTCATTCTCGTGTTACACAGCACGTTTGAGCTTCTCAAGAACCAATGAGGTTCATTCTCGTGTTATGCATCACGTTTGAGCTTCTCAAGAACCAATGAGGTTCATTCTCATGTTACGCAGCACGTTTGAGCTTCAGCAAGAACCAATGAGGTTCATTCTCGTGTTATGCATCACGTTTGAGCTTCTCAAGAACCAATGAGGTTAATTCTCGTGTTACGCAGCACGTTTGAGCTTCTCAAGAACCAATGAGGTTCATTCTCATGTTACGCAGCACGTTTGAGTCTCAGCGAGAACCAATGAGGTTCATTCTCGTGTTACGCAGCACGTTTGAGCTTCTCAAGAACCAATGAGGTTCATTCTCATGTTACGCAGCACGTTTGAGCTTCTCAAGAACCAATGAGGTTCATTCTCGTGTTACGCAGCACGTTTGAGCTTCTCAAGAACCAATGAGGTTCATTTTCGTGTTACGCAGCACGTTTGAGCTTCTCAAGAACCAATGAGGTTCATTCTCATGTTACGCAGCACGTTTGAGCTTCTCAAGAACCAATGAGGTTCATTCTCATGTTACGCAGCACGTTTGAGCTTCTCAAGAACCAATGAGGTTCATTCTCGTGTTACGCAGCACGTTTGAGCTTCTCAAGAACCAATGAGGTTCATTCTCGTGTTACGCAGCACGTTTGAGCTTCTCAAGAACCAATGAGGTTCATTTTCGTGTTACGCAGCACGTTTGAGCTTCTCAAGAACCAATGAGGTTCATTTTCGTGTTACTCAGCACGTTTGAGCTTCTCAAGAACCAATGAGGTTCATTCTCGTGTTACGCAGCACGTTTGAGCTTCTCAAGAACCAATGAGGTTCATTCTCGTGTTACGCAGCACGTTTGAGCTTCTGTTTATATTCGCTGATCAATGTTTGTATGTGAATAAAAGCCTAAATTCAGTGATCGAGTCTCTTCAGAAAATTTGGACTAAACCGCTTAATTCATATGGATTAGTTTTATGATCTCTTTATGAATGTTTTGAAGCGTCAAAGTGGTAGCTTCAAAAGTCTTACAGGTTTGGAACCTGTAATTAATGACAGAATTAAAATTTTTGGGTGAACTATCCCTTTAAATGAAAATAGATGGTTGAAGTTTCATACATCGTTTGTGTGATCATTTTAATATGGCTAAATATCAGGTAATTAATTGCCTGACCGATGTTTTAGGCTATGTTCAGGCTTCCAGCAAAAATTTGAGTTTTTGCATATCAAGATTTTATTCAGGAAATCAGATCTTATTCAAACCACATTTGGAGGTGGTTTGAGGAAAAATCTGATTTGCCTGCAGTCTGAACATAGACTTAGTCTATCATTACTAACAATAACTGTAGTAACTCTGATGTTCTGGCGTATATTTTTAACTTGATCCATTGTGCAGACATGGAAACTCTAGGTTTTCGCTCTGCTGACACTTGACCTATGGCGTTTCTCATAAAGAGAAGTGATAATGTTCCATCAGCTGAGATCTGCCACGCTCTCTTTCTTTGGCTGGCCATCTGACAGAAGGCAGACATGCTGCCCATTCTGGGGCGATCGCCTTACAGTTTTAAAGGGCATTACACTCAGATTAAGAGCTGCTCTTCACACCTCGACTGCCAGACAGTAGCCAAGAGTGACCGTGGACTATAAGCGTACCATGACACAAGGCCAACCGCGTTCAGCGGGACCACATTTGTGGGATTGTCCTGAAGCCTGAGACCACATGAAAAATGATGTTAAATTAGAATAGAATATTTCAGAAATTTCTGCATTTCTAGGTGACTAATCAAATGTAAGTAAATGAGTGTTATTGGTCATGTGACTCTTTGTACAGACAGTGCTTACATTGAAGCTTAAGATGCACTCTCAAATTATGCTGGGGAACATTGAACATCAAACCTAGACTCACATTATCACAATTATATCATTTGTAATAGTAAAACAAAATACTATCATTCAGAAGTTTGGGGTCAGTGAGATTTGTTTCTTTTTGAGAGAGAGAAATTAATACTTTTTATTTAGCAAGGATGCTGTTCTTTTGAAAGTATCCTAAAAAAAATCAATCAGGGTTTCAACATTGATAATCAGACATCAAGCATATTAGAATGATTTGTGAAGGATCATGTGACACTGAAGACTAAAGTAATGATGCTGAAAATTCAGCTTTGATCACAGAAATAAATTATATTTTAAGATATATTCACATATAAAACAACTATTTTAAATTGTAATAATATTTTACATTATTACAGATTTGACTGTTTTCAGTATCTTTTTATTTTGTTACTCAATTAAGTCTTCTTTTAAAGAGTCTTGGAAAATCGTACCAATCCCAAACTTTTGAATGGTAGTGTATATTAAATATAAAAAAAAAAAAATTTCACTAGTGGTCTCATACTTTTGGATCACCGCTGTATTATCAGGACTAAATTTAGACCATGTTTGACGACAATCAACTACTCAAGTTGAGGTCAACCGCCATGTTGTGTACATGACATTTGGCCTAAAGAGAGTGATAGCGTGGATCGGGTGTAGACTGTCACTGACTCTTCGTGTTCCTGCTTGAATCTTTTCTTGACCCCCGAAAACATATCAGCTGTCAAATTCCCACGCACAGCAAGCTAAAAGACCTGACCACATTAAAATGACTGTTTCTTTAAAAAAAAAAAAAAAAAACGTATTGTTTCAGTTTCATCCATTCGTTGTTTTATAGGCTGGTGTCAAGGGCACTTTAGGAAGACTAGTAGGCATATTTGAGGTAAGTAGAAGTGAAAGCATGGTTTTTTATAAAAGCTGATTATTGTTAAGCATTTAAAATGTTGTACTGCTTGTCTTAACCAATTTAACATGTTGTTTTATACTCAGAATCGAGATAGGAAACACAGAACGTATGTCTACGTTCTCATTGTAACCGAAGTTCTGGAAGACTGGGAGGATTCAGTAAACATTGGTTAGTACTTCCGAATAATACACTATCACTGTATAATACAATAAGATTTTTAAAATATCACTAAATATACAGTAAAACATCAATATTGTGAAATATTATTAAAATTTAAAATAACTAGTGCTGTCAAAATTAGCGCGTTAATGCATGCGATTAATTTTGTCAGTTTAACATGTTAAAAATATTTAACGTAATTAATGCAGCATCTGTTTGGCTAGCGTTACATTATATGATCACACTCTTATTCATGCAAACGCTTTTAAATAAATCAAGCGCGACAACAAAAGAGAATGCGCTGTCTGTGAATGTCCTGACTATGACACACACACACACACAACACACAGAAAGACAGAAGAGAACGCGCTGTCTGTGAATGTCCTGACTATGACACACACACACGACGCTCAGAAAGACAGAAGAGAACGTGCTGACTGTGAATGACCTGACTATGACACACACGATGCTCAGAAAGACAGAAGAGAACGCGCTGACTGTGAATGTCCTGACTATGACACACACACACACACACAGAAAGACAGAAGAGAACGCGCTGACTGTGAATGTCCTGACTATGACACACACACACGACGCTCAGAAAGACAGAAGAGAACGCGCTGACTGTGAATGACCTGACTATGACACACACGATGCTCAGAAAGACAGAAGAGAACGCGCTGACTGTGAATGTCCTGACTATGACACACACACGACGCTCAGAAAGACAGAAGAGAACGCGCTGACTGTGAATGTCCTGACTATGACACACACACACACACAGAAAGACAGAAGAGAACGCGCTGACTGTGAATGTCCTGACTATGACACACACACACGACACACAGAAAGACAGAAGAGAACGCTCTGTCTGTGAATGTCCTGACTATGACACACACACGACGCTCAGAAAGACAGAAGAGAACGCGCTGTCTGTGAATGACCTGACTATGACACACACACACAGAAAGATGCGCACCAGTATCGAGTTCTCTGTCGCGCTTGAACGAACAATAACACACAGAATTATGCCAAAATGCCTGTTTTGTGGCGTATCCTCATAAGAGCATCTTAAATGAGTTCAATAACGTCTTAAATGAACGTAAAGAGTTGTAAAGAGTAAGAGTTGTGAGTAAATGAGATCCGCGTCATGTTCGGCAGCGGCAGATCTTAAAGTGACAGCAGCCTAATAAACCAGTCGCTGTGATTCTGTTATTAATGTTCATCAAACAACAAAGGCAACAGAGAAAATTGTAGCTTTAATAAGGATTCATCTATATTTAATTCATAAATTATGTACAAACCCGATTTCAAAAAAGTTGGGACACTGTACAAATTGTGAATAAAAACAGAATGCAATGATGTGGAAGTTTCAGATTTCAATATTTTATTCAGAATACAACATAGATGACATATCAAATGTTTAAACTGAGAAAATGTATCATTTTAAGGGAAAAATAAGTTGATTTTAAATTTCATGGCATCAACACATCTCAAAAAAGTTGGGACAAGGCCATGTTTACCACTGTGTGGCATCCCATCTTCTTTTTATAACAGTCTGCAAACGTCTGGGGACTGAGGAGACAAGTTGCTCAAGTTTAGGAATAGGAATGTTGTCCCATTCTTGTCTAATACAGGCTTCTAGTTGCTCAACTGTCTTAGGTCTTCTTTGTCGCATCTTCCTCTTTATGATGCGCCA
The DNA here is from genome assembly GCA_039654105.1 of Coreius guichenoti. Classification (NCBI taxonomy): domain Eukaryota; kingdom Metazoa; phylum Chordata; class Actinopteri; order Cypriniformes; family Gobionidae; genus Coreius; species Coreius guichenoti. The sequence continues at coordinate 40,495,779 of CM077180.1, forward strand.
AATGTTTTCTATGGGTGAAAGATCTGGACTGCAGGCTGGCCATTTCAGTACCCGGATCCTTCTTCTACGCAGCCATGATGTTGTAATTGATGCAGTATGTGGTCTGGCATTGTCATGTTGGAAAATGCAAGGTCTTCCCTGAAAGAGACGACGTCTGGATGGGAGCATATGTTGTTCTAGAACTTGGATATACCTTTCAGCATTGATGGTGCCTTTCCAGATGTGTAAGCTGCCCATGCCACACACACTCATGCAACCCCATACCATCAGAGATGCAGGCTTCTGAACTGAGCGCTGATAACAACTTGGGTTGTCCTTGTCCTCTTTAGTCCGGATGACATGGCGTCCCAGTTTTCCAAAAAGAACTTCAAATTTTGATTCGTCTGACCACAGAACAGTTTTCCACTTTGCCACAGTCCATTTTAAATGAGCCTTGGCCCAGAGAAAACGCCTGCGCTTCTGGATCATGTTTAGATATGGCTTCTTTTTTGACCTATAGAGTTTTAGCCGGCAACGGCGAATGGCACGGTGGATTGTGTTCACCGACAATGTTTTCTGGAAGTATTCCTGAGCCCATGTTGTGATTTCCATTACAGTAGCATTCCTGTATGTGATGCAGTGCCGTCTAAGGGCCGAAGATCACGGGCATCCAGTATGGTTTTCCGGCCTTGACCCTTACGCACAGAGATTGTTCCAGATTCTCTGAATCTTTGGATGATATTATGCACTGTAGATGATGATAACTTCAAACTCTTTGCAATTTTTCTCTGAGAAACTCCTTTCTGATATTGCTCCACTATTTTTCGCCGCAGCATTGGGGGAATTGGTGATCCTCTGCCCATCTTGACTTCTGAGAGACACTGCCACTCTGAGAGGCTCTTTTTATACCCAATCATGTTGCCAATTGACCTAATAAGTTGCAAATTGGTCCTCCAGCTGTTCCTTATATGTACATTTAACTTTTCCGGCCTCTTATTGCTACCTGTCCCAACTTTTTTGGAATGTGTAGCTCTCATGAAATCCAAAATGAGCCAATATTTGGCATGACATTTCCAAATGTCTCACTTTCAACATTTGATATGTTATCTATATTATATTGTGAATAAAATGTAAGTTTATGAGATTTGTAAATTATTGCATTCCTTTTTTATTCACAATTTGTACAGTGTCCCAACTTTTTTGGAATCGGGTTTGTAGTTAAGACTGTAAAGTGTTTGATAACTTTATTCAATTTCTGTACATGTCTAACAGGTAGGAAGGCCACAGGTAAATATGACATTTATTATAATGGGTTTATATGAAGATTGTTTTAAGTTTACTTAAATTATTTTTTTAAAGCCTAATACATGTTGAAATTGATAGTTTTCAATTATACTGTAATGTTGAATGTCTATCATTAATGTTTCATAGAGACATCAGTATCAGTATTAGTGTCAGTGATACTGGCCTTCATTCATTAAAAGATGCCATTACAACAAATAAGCTTGTTTCCTCATGAGGACCTCAATTTAGGTCCCTATGAGTCTGGTTGAAGTCCCCACCAGGATAGACACACACACATATACATGCACGCATACATACATATACACTTCCCAGACAAAAAAAAAGTCGCTGTTTGGATTTAAATAGGCAAATGCTTAAGAGTCAATGATTGGATCATTATTGCAGTGATTATGTTTCTAGCATGTTATGTTTCCCAACAGTTCTTCTAACCCTAATTGATGGAGTGTGTAGCTTTTCATTTCTAAAGCAACCAATAGGAAGACACATCATGCCCATATTCCAGGATGACAATATCAAGATTCTTCGGGCTCAAACTGTCCAGAAACCTTAAATTCATTGAATGGGATGTGCTGGAGGAGATTTTACGGAGTGCTGGACTCTTGCATTGGCAAAAATTGATGCACCTCTTGATGGAAATAAATGTTGTGCTGTTTACATGAGCCAATTCTAATTAATATCATTGTGGGATTTGCAAGTGTGTAAAACCTTAAAAGGTCCTAAAATCCAAAGTTTGTGATTGGCGCACATACAATGGCATTGCACTCAACCGGTTTGGCTCGTAACACCTGTGTGTCTTTTTTGTTTTGACAGGGAGAAAAAGGGAATGGTTCAAAATCGACGATGCCATAGAAGTATTGCAGTGTCACAAACCAGTACAGGCCACTTACTTCACGGCTCTACAGGAAGGCTGTCTGAACAGTAACGGGACGCCCCTGGTGGCCACGATAGGTGGAGAAATGTCGCCCACCTACAGCATTAACCAGAGCTCCGTCTCTGATATCAGATAACTAATGCAAAACACAGACACTCCGGATGCTTCCACCACTCTTGCTCTTACTTTCATTATTCTCTTCTCATTTGGATTCTTTTTCTTTAGAAAAGAGACACAAAAAAACAATGGTTTGCCAAGGCTTTTTGAGCACCACGAAGGCGGCAAAGGCAATGGTTGAATATTCGAAAAACGATGTTTTGTAAATGTAATACTTTTGCTTTTCCCTGTTTAATCCTCCTTTCATGCGGACTGTTGCATGAAACCCATGACCCACGTCCTTTTAGCAGCCCAAGTGTGCGATTAAACGAATGCAAGAACTACTTTTTACTGTTGTGATGTAAAATATACACACGGTGCGTGAGCATGTGGCTTTCAGTATTTTTACACATTGGATTTCCTCTGCGTGCACATGTGCGAACGAGCTTTTTGTTAGGCGGTTGTGAGGGGAAGCGTTAAGTCGTCTGAATGGTGGTCGTTTTGCATGAACACTGGTATTTATTTGTCTTATGAGTGTGTGATGCGATGAATGTTTAACCTGTACTTCGTGTTCAATTGTTGCTCTTAACTTAACCATTTTTTGTCTTGCCATCTTGTAAATAACTTATGGGCCTCCAAAAAACACATTTAATTTATTCTAGTACCTGATTAGACTGGAGAGTAATTCCACAAGCGCACTTTTTAGTTAATGAAGGACTTTGAAGTTAATATTGTAAAATTTACATGGATCCTGTGTGTAATTTTGCGCCACTAGCAGCACCAATTAATTGCAACCGAATTGTTCGCACATTATTTTTGCAATTAGTGATGCAGAAACGAAACACTTCCCCTTTAATCATACTGTGATGTAACGGTGGCATGATTTGGCAGGTTGCCGTTCATGGTTATCTGTAGCACTTTTTAAAGTCAGCATGAAAACAAAGTTGACTCACTTTTTAATTCACTTGCCGGGTTTCATCAGTGCACCATTCGACTGCAAACCCATTCTGGTGTGAAACACACACTTTCACCATGTTGACTTCAAGTAGTGCCACAGTCCTCCCTCTACACAAGAAGATACACTTTTCAATTTTACACTTTACACCTTTCACAGTTTTCAATGCAATCTGTTTAAAAAAAACTAGGTTACATTTTATTTGGTAGCACTTTATTTTACAGTGTCCTTGTTACACGTTACAAATACGTTATAAATTATGCATAATTACATGCAACTAACCCTAAACCAACCCCTAACCCTATAGTAAGTACATGTTGTTTATTATTACTCAGTACTTAAATGCATAATTACACTGTAACGGACACCTTAAAATAAAGTGCAACCCTTTATTTTAAGGGGACCGATAAGCATGGAGTAGTATTAATTAACTACATGTACTTACTATAGGGTTAGGGGTTGGTTTAAGGTTGATTACTTGTAATTATGCATAATTAGGGGGCCAAGCACCGAAGTCTATGGCAGCCCATAGAAACGCTTGCGGGAAAGTTGTGAAATTTGGCACACAGATAGAGGACAGTCTGAACTGTCACCATAGCAAATTTGGAGTCTCTAACTCAATCGCTCTAGCGCCACCAACTGTCCAAAGTTGCACTTACGTTTGTGCTACTAACTTTTGAACCGTAAGGGCTAGAAACAAAATTCTCTGATTCCTTGGCTCAAGACAAATCAATTGCACCCTATGATGTCATTTTCCGTCATGAAAATTTTTCCGCGATTTTGAATTTTCCGAAAAACCTGCTTTTCGAACTCCTCCTAGGCCGTCGCTGCGATTTTCACGAAAATTTAACCAGATCGTCTTCAGACTATGCCGACAACAAAAAGTTATGGAATTCAAGTTGACTCGCCAAACTCTTCTCGAAAAACACACACGAATTTGACAAAGTGCCCGCTAAAATGAACGTGAAGATATATCTCTGCAATGCTTTAGCATATTCTGACCAAACTTGGTGCGTGTTATGACAACCATGACCTGAGGCGACCTGCAGCATCTCTACGCAGCACCACTTAGTGGTCTGGAGATACAAAAAAATTTGCTATTTTTGCTTATAACTTCTGAACACTTTGGCCAATAATCATAAGTGTAGACTCGAGTTCAACAAGAGTTGAACACTGGATGTCGGCCATTTTGAATTTTGTCAGAAAATGCTATATTTTATGAACGCATTGGTGTATTGTTTCGGAACTTAGTATGTCTTTGGCACCATGCCCTGACAGTACTCAAAAAGTTTCGGGGCAGCGCCACCTTGTGGTCAAAAGTGATTAATTAAATTTCCAAAAATGCAAATAACTTTTGATGAAATTTGCCTATTGTAATGAAACTTGTCTTAATAGATTCCTTGGGTCATGCCGAGAACATGGATACCAATTTTGCCATATTTGGCCGAACTTCCTGTCCGCCATTTTGATTTTATTTAAAAACCTACTTTTTCGACCTTCTCCTAGACCGCTTGTCCGATTTTCACCAAAATTGAATCGTATCATCTTCAGACTGTGCCAACAAAAAGTTATGGATTTTGTGTTGACAGACGAAACCGTTTTCATATAGCACTGCAACAAAGTTGAAGCACAATGCCAAAATGATCTCTGCAATGCTTTGGCACATTGACACCAAACTTTGCTTGTGTCATTGTCACCTCACTCTGACCACACCACATCAGTTTGGTCACAGCACCACCTATTGGTCAAAAGTGATAAACCATTAAATAATTTTGTCAGTGACTATATTTATGATTTTTCAGCCATTTTGCCTACAATCATCTTAAAATGTCTATTATTGGTAATTGTTGCACTTGGTCTGATGTTAGGCTGACTTGGTATGGTTTTTGTGCTTGGCCCTGATAATTGCTGCTTGCAGCTGTATTTTACTGGTATTACTGGAGTAAGTACATGTAACTTGTAACTACGTCACCTTAAAATTAAGTGTTACCAAAAATATTGTAACGTTACTTGCCAATTTCCAAACTCTTTATGAACCACATGAAATCAAAATACAGTTCTTTTTACATTATTTCAATTTTCTTTATTCCAAGGGGAAAAAATGCGCAATTATCGCCTTTTTTTTCTTATGGAATATACTGTTTTGCTCTGATATACATCACATTTAAGGAAGTAAAATGGTTTTATGTTCATTTTAGCTATTAGCAGATGTTTACATTTTGTTAACGTAACGGCTCTTAAATGACACATAAAGAGCTATTTGAATGAAGGTGTTTATATAGTTTATTATTTTTAGTTTAATGCAACGTGCATGTACAAAACATGTTTTTGAGGGCACTCATTTTCCATTGGTAGATTTGGCCATTAATATTCTTGTGACAATTGATGAAGGTCTGTTTATCTTGGATTTTGAGGTTTAACGTCTTTTAGAAGTGACCACGTCTACAACCGCTTAACATTGAGAGAATCTGATCAACATGCACGGATCGAACAGATGTTGTTTTAGTGTATCTCTTCTTTTGAAATGTCAGATACGTGAAGCCGCTCTGTAAAGCAAAATACTGTGAATCTTGAGCCACTGTAGTTAGAAAGATGTTTTGGTGTCTTTTCATTGCTCTTGTACAGATAAAAGGCAAAGCGTCGAAATCGAGTGCTCGTCATTGCGATGTATAGATATGGTACGCGGTTGGGAGTTTTATGAACTGCATCGATTCGCTCCTCTAGGAGTTTTAAGTGCATTTATGATGCAAGATTTCGTCCGACTGCAAAGTGAGTAATGAACCCAAGACTTAAAAATGAATGAACGTTTACATGCCTTTGATTGATTAATATCTATCAACACTAATGTCATCGATTTTGCAACGGATTGCAAGTCTTTCTCTTTCACTTTTAGTGTAGCATGTAATACTTAATCTGGACTGTTTTTTGATTGATACATGTGATGACGGCCATACTAATGTACCCCTCCTTTTCAATGGCCCAACAACTTCTACGTCTTCAACATCTACGTGATTCAAACCACCTTTATGAGACAAAATAAGGATGTGAGATCTTAACTGCTGCATTTGAAGTATAAAACCGACCATGTGAATTACTCATATCCTTGATGAAAATCTCACGGAAAGCACCTTAAATTTTCCCTGCTTGTGGCTCTGAATGTAAACTGGTAGACTGCATTTTATTTGGCCACGTCAAGAGTTCGCCCTGGTATACGTGAAGTAATTGGGATGTTGTAATTATGACTGAAATCTCCCGACGCTCCAAAACAAAAGCTGTGACCGTTTTCAGTCCCACAGCTGTACCCTTCACTGGAATATTTTTGCTTTTTCGTTTTGGGATTGTGAAATCAACCAGTATGAGAATGTAATATAAATGTGCCAACTAATAAACACCAGTATTTCACCTCAAGGCTTCAGTGAGTTTGTCCCCTCAAACATCAAATTTGTAATGGTTTTGCATGCTGCATAATCCTGATTTATGTGACCTTTAAAGTTTTGTAAGATCAAGCTTTTATATATATAAAATTATTTTTATAATATATAATTTATATATTAAATCTAGTTTATATTTATGTGTTTAATATATTATATTTTATAAATATTAACTATACATATATATTAAACAATCCTATATTTATATTATAATAATTTATATATATAAAATGTATATAATTTTATTTTGTATATTAAATTATGTATAACAAATTTATTAAATTTAATATATATACACAAAACTTAAATATTAAATATAATTATACATGTTTATTATATAAAATTTATATTTAATTATATAAACATTACATATAAATATAAAATTATTATATTAATTTTTATTTATATATATATATATATATATATATATATATATACACACACACACTCTTTTTGTGAGATTCTTTCCAGGAAAATGGGCCCAAAACACAAAAAGTGGGGAAGATATTTAACCCATCAAATATGCATTCATAAGTACCAGCAACCCATATATGAACGAGTCTGACACAACAGTACTTTTGGAACTTTATTGTACAGATAATGTGGAAAATCACTGTGGCTGCTGTCCTCGGCCACGGCCAAAACCACCTCTCTGAAAAAACAAACGGGAGCACATGCAAAAACTGAGCGTCACAACATCCAATTGCATTTTTGTAACGGAGTCATGCACTGAATCTGCATTATAGACAGTATTTAAACCGCAGTACTTACAAACTGGAACTCTGTGGCTGCACCTGCACCCGCCTCGGCCTTCTTATCAGCACCGGCTGTGGGACAGACAGTGTTAGTTTAACACAATGAGGCCACAGATAAAGATTCTGCTGAGGTCAACAGTCGGTGTGTATTGTGTACGTACGTGGAGCCGCAGACCGTCTGTAAGCATCTCTGTCTCCCTCGCCGCGGGCCAGACGAGCCGGTCTCTCTCCCTCAAGACCTGAAAAACACCACATGCACTTCAGGCAAGGTCTTTGAAATGGACTGTGACTTTGTATTCATTAGGGGTGTAATGGTAAACGTTTGGTACGAATACGTGTCGGTACAGGACTTCCGGTACGGTGCATGTGTGTACCGAATATAATCCTTTAACAGTCGGCTTGTTTTACGTGCGGAACACACTTCAATCCGAGTTCCCACATGAACATATGAAGTATTCTGTCCATTTTATCACGAAATTCAAACGATAAATGCCGTTTTGAGGCTCTTTAATGTGGCGTGACTGATCACTGTACAGACGAGTGAACGCGATCGTCATAGTCAAAGAATAAACATGAATGAACATCTGAAGGTATGTTGAGGATACATTACAACTCACTGACACGTATCATATGTGGTGTAATCGCTCAGTGTTTCAACGGCGGAAAGACGTCAATAAAACAGCTTGAGAACAATGTCCCGCAGCATCACATTTCCCTCAGAAGTCATTCAGTGTCCACAGCTGTGAGTTCACTAGAGAAATCAACTCTTTCACTGAATATATGACCTATATTAGCCTACACTCACCTAAAGGATTATTAGGAACACCATACTAATACTGTGTTTGACCCCCTTTCGCCTTCAGAACTGCCTTAATTCTACGTGGCATTGATTCAACAAGGTGCTGAAAGCATTCTTTAGAAATGTTGGCCCATATTGATAGGATAGCATCTTGCAGTTGATGGAGATTTGTGGGATGCACATCCAGGGCACGAAGCTCCCGTTCCACCACATCCCAAAGATGCTCTATTGGGTTGAGATCTGGTGACTGTGGGGGCCATTTTAGTACAGTGAACTCATTGTCATGTTCAAGAAACCAATTTGAAATGATTCGAGCTTTGTGACATGGTGCATTATCCTGCTGGAAGTAGCCATCAGAGGATGGGTACATGGTGGTCATAAAGGGATGGACATGGTCAGAAACAATGCTCAGGTAGGCCGTGGCATTTAAACGATGCCCAATTGGCATTAAGGGGCCTAAAGTGTGCCAAGAAAACATCCCCCACACCATTACACCACCACCACCAGCCTGCACAGTGGTAATAAGGCATGATGGATCCATGTTCTCATTCTGTTTACGCCAAATTCTGACTCTACCATCTGAATGTCTCAACAGAAATCGAGACTCATCAGACCAGGCAACATTTTTCCAGTCTTCAACTGTCCAATTTTGGTGAGCTCGTGCAAATTGTAGCCTCTTTTTCCTATTTGTAGTGGAGATGAGTGGTACCCGGTGGGGTCTTCTGCTGTTGTAGCCCATCCGCCTCAAGGTTGTGCGTGTTGTGGCTTCACAAATGCTTTGCTGCATACCTCGGTTGTAACGAGTGGTTATTTCAGTCAAAGTTGCTCTTCTATCAGCTTGAATCAGTCGGCTCATTCTCCTCTGACCTCTAGCATCAACAAGGCATTTTCGCCCACAGGACTGCCGCATACTGGATGTTTTTCCCTTTTCACACCATTCTTTGTAAACTCTAGAAATGGTTGTGCGTGAAAATCCCAGTAACTGAGCAGATTGTGAAATACTCAGACCGGCCCGTCTGGCACCAACAACCATGCCACGCTCAAAATTGCTTAAATCACCTTTCTTTCCCATTCTGACATTCAGTTTGGAGTTCAGGAGATTGTCTTGACCAGGACCACACCCCTAAATGCATTGAAGCAACTGCCATGTGATTGGTTGATTAGATAATTGCATTAATGAGAAATTGAACAGGTGTTCCTAATAATCCTTTAGGTGAGTGTATATATTCATTATATTCTACTGAACCTGTTAGTGATGTCTGGATTAATGTGTTTAAATAAATCGGTCATGAAAATGTGTATAAATTATTAGATTTCAACAACGAATTGGAGAAAAAACAATTTTATAATTAGATTTAGAACTGCCTTATGTGAAGTTTACATGTTTGCACACAATGTGTTATTTGAGTGTTGATTATTATATCTAAAAATAAATAGCAACTGAATTTAGGCTAATAGTTTGGGCTCTGTTGGTAACCTTTAATATTATAGTAATGTGCAAGTAAGGGCTCCCTATAGTTTACAGCATTATCTTTAAGAAACTTTTAGTTATAATTGAACTCATTTAAGGACAGACACAATTTGTTCAGTAAACCACTGTTTAATAAAAATAAATATAATGCAATTTTATGTTTAGTTTTCTCTCCCCTGCTGTACCGAACCGTCAGTTTTGTGTACCGTTACACCCCTAATATTCATAACCACTTATAGGTCAAGTTATCAATGCACTATATTCAAGCCACAACATTTTCTAGTAATAATATGATATATGAACTACCTTTTTGGTCTTGACAATGTGTACCATGTCATTGAATGCATAAGTTTATGGGTTTGGAACATCATGAAGGTGAAAGATTACCCTTGGGACGGGGTCTGGCGGTCTCTGGGCGGGTCTGGCGGCGGAGGGTGGCGGGCACGATCTCCGGGGGCAGGTGGAGGAAGTCCCGCAGGTACTGGATGCCCTCATTGGTCAGGTACCAGTAGAAGTGGCGCCAAGCAAACTGCTCTTTCACATACCCACATGACTTCAGAGACTGGGGAGATACAAGTATTTTAATATACATTCACATTGGCTGCATCTGAAAAGAAAAGAAAAAAAACAAAAACAAAAAAAAAAAACCCACTTCCCTACTATATAGTAGGTGAAAAACAGTATGTGACAAAAGCATGTCTGAATTCAAAGTACTTATAAAAGAGTCGGCAAAAAGTACCCAGATGAGATTCTGAAGTGAGCATACAATGGACACTTTACTATCCCATGAGGCCTCAGGAGAGGATTTGTGAATAACTGAAGCTATACACGATATAGACTAGTGTGTGTGTGAATATTAAAGCGCATATTTAAATATGAATCATGTTGTGTGTGTGTGTGAGAATGAATGGTTTGATTTCCCACACACACACACACACTGAAGCACACGTGACGCTCAGTGTTTTCAGCCTCTATATGAGGACATGAACGCATGAACTTCATCTCCAGAGTCACTTCAGCAGCATTTTACCGTTTCATCTGAGAAAAACTATCGGCATAATATCAGAAACACACAGAAACTCAAAGCTCTTCACGGCAACCCGTCAAAATAAAAGTTCGGCTTAACTTGAAGAAACTGTGACAGAAATATATCACTGTTGTACAGTAGAAGTTAGATATGCCTCAATGTTATAATAATACTAACACTAATAATAACACTAATAACATATAATAATAATAATAATAAATAAAACTTAATTTTTTTTAAATCTTTGTTGACAAACGTTTAATTTCATATGATTAAAAGAAATTAAATTCATGTTTCATGCCTTTATTTGATTGTCAGAAAAATTAAAATACACAACAGAATTTCGGGGCGAGTAAGGCACAATATGTAATTTTTCGTCGCTTATTCAAAACAAAGGCGTGTCTTGACTCCTTGATTGGGCGGAGCTTTTATTCTGTCAGACGAGCGCTTCCGCTTCTTCTGCTCATGTGTATGTGGGGGAACGCAGTGCTGTTTTATCATATTACACACATTTGAGTGTGTTAAAGTTATGTTATAATGCTACTCTGTGCGTTCGCTCGGCGCTACTATGAGACACTTGTTCACACTGCAGTGAGCTAGATCATATTAGGCATGGTAAAACATGGTACTCGCGGTAAATCAAGAACACCAGATCTAAACAATAAGACTAACTGTGTTGAGCTGTAGAACAATGATTAGTTTCTGTCCATGAATGATCCAAACAGTTGCTCACCTGTCTAATAAAACATCATATATTAAAGCGTCTTTGGTGTTTCCATGGTTTCTACACAATAAAACCGGAGGGTAACGCGGGTATGATGTCATTGATAGGCGACGCACGATCCGTGTCCTGGTTAAAATGGCGTATTTCTCTGGATTTAAACATTCGGGATAATGTAAGTACACAAGTCAACAAAATATATAACACTGTTCTAGTGGTTTGGATATTTTAATCCAAAAATCTTACATATTCTGCCTTTAATTAGACATGCTTTTTGATGAATAAAACTGAATTAAACCATTAAAATGCAATCCAGAAAATTGAACAAGAATTTGGTAATAAAATGGAATTTGAGAAAACAGTAACCGACGCTGGTAGATCACGATAATGACAGCATGGCAAATGTAGTATGTCCAGATTACATTCATACTTTATAGAACGTACTTTTTAGCAGTCGTGAAGTAATCACTGAATCAAATTACCTACACAAGAGAGTAGGGCTGCAACAACTAGTCAATAAAAATATCATCGACAGCGATTCTCATTATCGATTAGTCAGGTCTGCTTTCACGCACACAAAGCTTCCACCAGTCGCACCAAATAACGCATTTCTATGGACAAAATTCATCTAAAAATAGTGGCGTGTAAACAGAGTGAGCTGCTGCGGGAAAGGGACGTGATCAAGCGCCCAAAACAAGAGAATTGTTTATTTTAAGCTTCAAGCGAATGCATTAGCATTTAACATACCCCGTCATGTGTTTTGAAAGATGCGTGTACGTCCTCAGCGCAAAACGTTCATTTTACAGGTTATATCCTCATCTGTAAATGTTACTAATTCACGCGAGTATTTCCATTTTGCATGAAAGCGTGTCTTGACGGCTTCAAACTTCACTGAACGAGCGGCGGGAGAGCGCATGCGCGTCAGACAGACAGAACGCAGTCGAGAGGGAGACATTAATGTTCAGCGCAAAAACATCTGCTTTAGGCGCTAAATTTAGGTTTAAAAGTCAACATATAATTCAAGTATTTTATGAGAGTAGGAACTGTAAAGGGATCAGCGTGTAATGTAAATGTAAGACGTTTCTTATAGCCTATTTACAGGATAAAGAAATGACAGTAACAGGATACTGTGTCCATAAAGAATGTGTGTGTGTTCCTGCAGAACATCCCTCTTGTCTGGTAACACAGTTTGTTTGTGTTTTTCTTTAATATTATTTTAATGTAGGGATTTAAACCATCCTTTTACTTAGTAACTTTATATACTTTTTGCACATAACGTATAGCACAGACATACCCTTACGAAAATATCCATGGTTTTATTATAGTAAAACCATGTTTTTGGCGTATTGATTACCATTTGTATAAATCACAAATACAAAAACTATGGACTTGAAGCAAAATCATGGCTAATTGTGGTTACCATTGAATAACTACAATAACCCTGTTATTTATTTATTGCTTGTTTTATTCATTGTAAAACCATGGTTAATTTTTTTAAGGGTAGATATATTCACTATGTGTGTTTTCATAGCACTCAGCTGACAGGTGTGTTTGAAGGACAGCATTGGGCAGGATGTGGAATAGTGTTTTTTGTAAATAAAATAAAAGGGCTTTTTATATCCGATTAATCAAAAAAAAAAAAAAAAAAAAAAAAAAAAATCGGCCAACTACTCTATCAAAATAATTGTTAGTTGCAGCCCTACAAGAGTATGTGATTGTGGACACAGCCTCGGTCAGACGGACTCACCTGCATGGCCTTCATCACATGAAGGTTGGGCACGTTCTTGTCTGCGAGCTCTGGATGTTTTGCGAGATGCACGTCTTTTTTGGCCACCATGACGCCCTCTTTAAAGAGCAGCTCATAGATAGCAATGCGATTCTTCTTGGGCATCAACATCTGCAGAGAGAAACAATCATAAGCATGCTTTATGACATCTATGTTATTTATATCATGCTTTTGTGACTCACATTGCATTCAAGGTATATTTTATCAGTATGATATAGAGACTGCAGTTTTGCCATAAACACCATGGTATTCTTTGGCATATCCTACCAGCTTCAAAATATAAATATAATAGATAGATGCACTTTTATAGACTTTAAAGCAGAACTACCCATTCACTGCCATTATAAAGCTTGGAAGAGCCAGGACATTTAATACAACTCTGATGTATTCGTCTGAAAGAAGTACACCTAGGATGACTTGAGAGAGTAAATCATGGTCTAATTTTCATTTCTGGGTGAACTATCCCTTTAATCAAACCTTAATATAAATATGACAAAGTACCATGGTATATTTTGTGCAATTATCATCAATAAATCAACGCAATATAGTATTAAACGACCATATTCAAGTATTGTAGTGTGTACTTGTTAGTACCATGGCCGAAAGAGTAAAACATGGTAATATCATGGTACTTTTACTGAGATGACATCCTGCGCGACTCTTAAGTAGCACACAATACACCAGTTTCAAAGGTTTTGCCGTTTAAATTACTTCTCTTCTGGAACAACAACAATACATCTTTTATTTAACGTTATTTACATCATTTTATGTTACTGTGGCGACTGTAACACTCTCGCGCCGTAGCTAAACACACAGCGACACATCCTGACTCATATATAGCATTTCCCCTCGGCATATTTACTCAAGACTAAGATATATTCATTATTAGGAGTTCATTGAAAGCGAATCCGCTTGAAACGACACTTTAAATAATAAGATGATGAAGATTTTGAACGGATTTTCGGCTCTTGTTTCGGCCTACCTTTACGCTTGCTGAGAGACCGGAGCCGGAAAGAACGTCATCAGCTGTTCTTCCGATATTGTTTCGCCGCGCTTTATACAGTCACGTGTGAAGCGCGCAGCGCCATCTAGTGAACTGGAGGTATTATTAATTTGTCAAAAAATCGTATAAAATAGACAATATACATCTATGTGGTGTTTTAAAATGAGGAGGCAAAGTCCTCACATTTTTATATACAACAAATGTAAATGTATGTCCCTGTTACACTTAATTTTCCTGGTTAAATAAGCATTACATAAAAAAGTGTATTACATAAAAATTCTTATATCTGTTATTTAACAGTTGGGATAGTTCTTTAATGCTGATCTAACCATCAGAGCCGGGGTTAAATCCCAGTTGTGCAGACGGGGCATGTTGTCACACTGCGTTACAATGAGCCCCTATTAGAACCCTATTATATTCTACACTTTTATGAATTCTATTGAGAAACCATGAGAAAAAGGTGAATAATGACTGAGAGTGGAAAAAAAAAATAAAAAACACAAGCATTACATAAAAAAATGTTCAGATTTTCTTTTTAAATGTGCAGTGTGTAGTATTTATGAGGATCTATTGACAGAAATGCAATATACACTGAACAAATACAGTTCTATTTTGTATTTACTAACTATGTTCTATTTATTACAACCAAGTGTAAATGTCAGCAAGTTAGTGTTTTTACACTAACGCATTATAACATTTATTCCAAAATAATAACTAAAGGCAGTAACAATTAAACAATGTATATTATTTGTGAAGATTGTTCAGATTGATTGTTGATTGATTGTTCAGTGAATTGTTCGGATTGATTGTTCAGTGAAGACTAATGTTCAGATTTTCTTTTTAAAGGTGCAGTGTGTAGTATTTATGAGGATCTATTGACAGAAATGCAATATACACTGAACAAAATTATAAACGCAACACTTTTTTTTTTGCCCCCATTTTTCATGAGCTGAACTCAAAGATCTAAGACTTTTTCTATGTATACAAAAGGCCTATTTCTCTCAAATATTGTTCACAAATCTGTCTAAATCTGTGTTAGTGAGCACTTCTCCTTTGCCGAGATAATCCATCCACCTCACAGGTGTGGCATATCAAGATGCTGTTTAGACAGCATGATTATTGCACAGGTGTGCCTTAGGCTGGCCACAATAAACTGCATTTTTACTGTATTAGGGGGGTCCGGGCCAGGGTCC
Organism: Coreius guichenoti; assembly: GCA_039654105.1. Lineage (NCBI taxonomy): Eukaryota > Metazoa > Chordata > Actinopteri > Cypriniformes > Gobionidae > Coreius > Coreius guichenoti. The sequence goes on from CM077180.1 coordinate 40,511,171, forward strand.
GGGCCGGAGAGGACCCGGGGGGGTAAAAAAAAAAGTCAATATCTGGTGCGACCACCATTTGCCTCATGCAGTGCAACACATCTCCTTCGCATAGAGTTGATCAGGTTGTTGATTGTGGCCTGTGGAATGTTGGTCCACTCCTCTTCAATGGCTGTGCGAAGTTGCTGGATATTGGCAGGAACTGGAACACGCTGTCGTATACGCCGATCCGGTGGGTGTCGTATACGCCAATGGGTGACATGTCCGGTGAGTATGCTGACAATGAAATCCACACTGTAAGTTGATGAGTTGATTTATTCATGTTTTAATATGCTCTCGTTCATAGAGATTTTTAGATGGATTCCGAGGCTTTTTAGGGTTGAATCTGCGATCTCTCACCCAGTTTGTTCACTGGCTTCCATGGCTGTAATACACTGTGTTTTCTGCCAGCTGGCAACCTGGGGTGTCGAAATACTATTGGGTAAATTGGCAACGTGCGTTATCACACAGACCAAAACAAAAACAGACATTCTGACACGGAAGGCACATTTCAAAGCAGAATAACTGGCTGTAGCATTGTTTTTCTGAGAAACAAGTGAATTTAGCATGTTTCCTACACATCTGCAAACATATTATGGTATTTTTATGCTTTAGTAAAGTAAAAAACTTACCTGCATGAGTTTCTATGTTCTGTTGAACACAAAAAAGTATTTATTTTTTCCCACATTAATTTCACACGTCTAGTACAATTATGTGGTTTTGTTTCATTAATACAGTGTATGCTTTTTTCTTGATTTACCCCGAAAGAATGGAAGTGAAATGTGACAACATGCCCCATTTTGTCAATAAAATACAATTATTAACTTTTTCAAATAAAATAATGGCATTTTTTAATCATTAAAAAAAAACTAATTTTCAAATTTGACAAAAACACACCGCAAAACACAGCATAGTTCAAAACATAATAATAATTAATAATTTCTGAACATTCACTCTCAGTCATTATTCACCTTTTTCTCATGGTTTCTCAATAGAATTCATAAAAGTGTAGAATATAATATCATAGTTCTAATAGGGGCTCATTGTAACGCAGTGTGACAACATGCCCCGCCTGCACAACTGGGATTTAACCCCGGCTCGTGTCTTCTGATGGTTAGATCAGCATTAAAGAACTATCCCAACTGTTAAATAACAGATATAAGATTACAATAATATCAGATTTGTCAAGTTTTAAATAAACACAAAAAACAGAGATGAAAAATTTACTTAAGTAGGAAATTTACTTTTGCAATGGTTAAATAAAAGTTCAGTGATATCTTCCAAAGATTTTTTAATTTTGCCGCAATTTTTTCTCTATATGGCAACTAGTAAATACACTAAGTTTCGTCATGCTGGCATGTGTGGAAAGTTTTTAAATGTGTGTTACAACTAACCCTGCGTTAGGTTTGTGTCAAATACAATGCATGTCCGCAGTCCTAAATCATTGTATGCATGTAAAACAGTGACCAGTACAATTCAGGCATCGCCTGTTTTGACTATAAACACTGTCCTGTTGTGACATCAAGTCCACAACAACAGCCCTGGATAGAGTCGAATGCTAAAGGATGTTACTCTTTTCCTTTGCTCTTCATATCTTAAGATCGCTGTCGTGACATAGAGGGCATCCACATCCATCATACATGAGAAGTAAGCATGCAATTTAACACTCAACGTATAGTGTAGTATTTTTAATGATGTGCCTTTGACCTTGTTCTAAATTACTGCATTTAATGGATTGATTTGGTATGTTATTATGGTACTTTATAACACGTTTTCTAGAGGTACTTGCTCTTTGGTACAGGCGTTTCTAGGTTGACCTTTGAAAGTAGGCCTATTTTATGAGAGAGATGAAATATATAGGCCTGGTTTTAAGTTTCAGCTTTGGATCTGGGAACATTTCAAGAGCAATGGCTCCATTCAATTGCTAAAACTAAACTAAACCTCTATGGATTCATGTTTAACAAGTAACGTATTGGTTAATATTTCAGCACTCAGCACATTTTGTGTTTGGCAGTGAACAGTGTTTATTCATCTGTGTTGCGGGGCGGCGATGTGTTTAGTGCCTGAGGTTTGTGGACTTGTGGGAATGAACCTTACAGGAGCTTTGATTGTTGTTCCACCTGTGCCAACAAACTGAGAAGTTAACACTGCAACACCTCCATCTGCTTTCATACGCGGACCACCTGTGCCTTCACAGTCAAGTACCTTTCATGTAATATTACATTTATAGGAGCAGATTTGCCAGAACCGGTTAGTGCAGATACTGTACAAGAGGTTTGAATTAAACCTATTTAATGAGTGCATGCCAAAAATGCAAAGCAGATCATGAATATTGTGCTATGAATATTATGACGTCACTAAACATGTTGTTTTACTGCAGTATGACACCGCTGCCCCAACAGCACATTGAAGGAAATGCATTAGCAATGTTTCACCAATAGGTGGCAAAGAACCCTAATATACCCTGAGCAGCATGTACATAAACACCACAGTGCATGGATTTCAGTATCATAGCACCATGGTATTATTAACATAACTGTACCATTTTTTGTTAAACATCCCACACACCATAACAGTACCGTTGGTACTTTTTGGTTAATGCACTGAATTAAGAGTTTAATTGAAAAATAGTCAATACATCTTTCACAAGAATGAGGAATAATTCAAACTAGGTAAAAAAGTTTGTCAAGACAAACTTTGAAGTTGGCTTGAGAAAGCCAGACCAGAAAATTTGTAGAAGTTCTAAAAGCTTAAAGTTTGATGGTTTCGAAGGTTATACAGTCTATCAGAAAAAAAACCAGATAGATAGATAGAGATTTAGCATGAATTAGCATGTCGCTAGCAAAGTTGAACATTAATTAACATGTTGTTAGCATGATTTAACATGCAGCTAGCATGTTTTAGCATGCTTTAACTTTGTTGCTACCATGTTTTAACATTAATTAGCATGTTGCTAACATTATTTATCACAAATTAGCATGCTGCTAGCATGTTTTACCATGATGTACCACAAATTAGCATGTTGCTAGCATGTTTTACCATGATTTACCATGAATTAACATGTTGTTAGCATGTTTTAGCAAAAGAATTAGCATTTTGCTAGCATGTTTTAGCATTATTTAACATGTTGTTAACATGTTTTATCATGAATTAACATGTTGCTAGCATTTTTAACATGTTTTAGCATGTTGCAAGCACAAATAAGCATGTTTTGCTAGCATGTTTTAACATGAATTAGCATGTGGCTAGCATGTTTTAATGTGTTGTTAGCATGCTTTAACATTTATTAGCATGTTGCTGGCATGTTTTAGCATGAATTAACATTTTGTTAGCATGATTTAACATGTCACTAGCAGGTTTTAACTTGAATTACCATGTTGCTAGCATGATTTAGATAGATAGATAGATAGATAGATAGATAGATAGATAGATAGATAGATAGATAGATAGATAGATAGATAGATAGATAGATAGATAGATAGATAGATAGATATGGCTTCTGGCAGTTTAAATTTGAATTTTGACAGTTGGAGTTTGAACAGTCTTGGCTCATTTGAACATTCGGTCAATTAAAGTTTCAATGGGATTTTTCCAAGTTTTAATCATCATTTTTAGGAAAACCGTAAGTCGGATCAGCTAGAAAAGATAAAGCAACCCCAGTCAGAACAGTCTGAAGGTCTGAGCCTAGTTTGGAGGTTGTAGAGTTAATTTTAGAGTCAGAAGAATAATAAGAAGTTTATTAACATTTCAGTAAGTTGGCTCTCTCAAGCTAACTTAATAATATTTAAAAATATAAATTATTGCATTGGTCACTTATTCTTTGATCTGGTGCTCATTAATATGTAACGTGGGTCTCTCGACTGACCATCCCCCATCAGCACAACACTGGCTGTGTTCATCCGATACCTTTGTGTTTTAGAGATGTTCGATTCGCGAACGAATCGTTCTGTCGAACCGACTCTTTTTTATTCAGTTGAACTGTTTCGCAATGCGTTTGTAAACCTCTTCCTATAATAGACTGAGGCACACTGTGTATTCAAAAGATGTATCGAGATATATATTTAATAACATGAAAACACCACGTGAAAGGACTTCTGTGAGAACAGACGCGGTGAACGAATTCGCCGAGCGAACCGATTCCCTAAACTGAATCAGACGGCTCACAGTTATTGTGCTTTACTAGAGTGGAGGATCACAGAAGAGGCTGGATTCTTATTCATCTGTGTTTGGTATGTCTTAACGCTTGATTTTGTTCTTGTTTAGCTGTAGAAATGAGACCTGTATCGATATGTGGGGATAGACATGTCGTCTCGTGCTGTGTCGTTTATTCCTGAACGCTTGCGCAGTCATTTAAAGAACGCTGCGGTTGTTCGCATGCAATGCCGGACACTGAGCGCTCTGTGCACCTGGAATTAATATGCATGTGTCGAATTAAATTGAATTGCATGCATAAATTAGACTGTTATGCATTCTTCATTATGCACATGCTTTGCATTCGGAAAAATATGATGTATTGGAAAAAATAAACTACTTATAAGCTATTAATATTGCATAATATAAAGCCATTTTACAGAGACTTAAGGAGAATTGTTTTAATATTTATAGAATGCACTTTAATGCTAATTTATGTTTAGAATAGTATGCTATTCTAAAGTTATGCATATCTTGCATTGCATGGTATAACATGGTGAAATATTTGCATATTTACATATATTTACTTTTTTTTGTGAGTGTACCTTGTGTTTTCGATATAGTTGTTTATAGAATACACATACTGTCTAAATGTTGGAAAATACCATGCTTTAAAGTTATAAACAGCTCATTAATTCAACTTAAATGATCCTACTATAATTAGTAGTCAACTTTTAGTTATGTATTGGAAAAAATAAACTACTTCGTTAACTAATAACATTGCATAATATAAAGCCATTTTACAGAGACTTAAGGAGAATTGTTTTAATATTTATAGAATGCACTTTAATGCTAATTTATGTTTAGAATAGTATGCTATTCTTAAGTTATGCATATCTTGCATTGCATGGTGAAATCTGCAAATTTACTTATACTCCAAGCCAAGGTACTTTTTTGTGAGTGTACCTTGTGTTTTCAATATAATTGTTTATAGAATACACATACTGTCTAAATGTTGGAAAATATGATGCTTTAAAGTTAAAAACAGCTCATTAATTCAACTTTCAATGTTCCTGCTAAAATTAGTAGTCAACTTTTAGTTTAAAATAGACTGATTTTAAGCCAAACAAAGAAAAACATTTTTTGCTCATGCATTGAAGTTCCTTGTAGTAGCATGAATAGGGCACTTGTTAATCCAGACCTCTGAGATTCACAATAGACCATTTTAGTAATTGCAAATTCTGTTGCTCCCAAAGGAGACTTTAGTGTGTTTTTGCATGCTAAACGTAATGAATCAATAGTGGCAGGTCTGGTGGCATTAATCATCACACCAGAGGAAATGTCTAATGTTAGTCTGATCTTACACTGGTAGTCCCATCTGTGTAAACTTAAGCGCTCGTGCACAGACACCAGATGTCCGTTTGACGACTTGGAGGGTCTCGAACTGTCCAAGGTCCTGAATTGTCTTTTGGCACCTGAACTCTTGAGCTCTGGCTCAATTATTATGAAAGTTTTGATTTTTTTGTGCACAGTTCTGTGGGAGTTTGGCATTTCTGATTCTGCATACACTCTAAAGAATGCTGGGTTAAAAACAACCCAAGTTGGGTTGAAAATGGACACACCCAGCGGTTGTTAAATGTTTGCCCAACCGGCTGGGTAGTTTTATTTAACTCAACTATTGTTTAAAATGTACTGTATTGCTTGCTTAAAATGAACCCAAAGTATGTTGTTAATTAACATTTATTAATATGTTTAATAAATTAGTTGGGTTGAAAATGGACAAACCCAGCAACTGGGTTGTTTTAACCCAGTGATTGGGTTGTTTTAACCCAGCATTTGGGTTGTTTTAACCTAGCGGATGTTAAATGTTTGCCTAACCGGCTGGGTAGTTTTATTTAACTCAACTATTGTTTAAAAATGACTGTATGGCCGGCTTAAAATGAACCCAAAATAGGTTGGAATTTACTAGAGGCAACAATAATAATCATTTAATACTATTTAATACATTTTTATTGTTTAATTATTATTCATTAAACTTATTAATAATGTTATTTTATTAAACATATTAATAAATGTTAATTTCCAACATACTTTGGGTTCATTTTAAGCAAGCAATACAGTCATTTTTAAACAATAGTTGAGTTAAATAAAACTACCCAGCCGGTTGGGCAAACATTTAACCCAACCGCTGGATTAAAACAACCCATTCACTGGATTAAAACAACCCATTCACTGGGTTTGTCCATTCTCAACACAACTTGGGTTGTTTTTAACAGCATTTTTAGAGTGTAGATTCAGCTCAAATGTAGTTTTTTGCATTCTTTTTTGCGCTCACCTTCGCTCTGAATCTGTCCTTCAGCCGTCAGGAGCTTCAGATGGCGACTAAACCCAAGGAGAGTGTGTCCTTAGAGGCTTTTAAATGAACTCAAGGTACAATATAACGTCTGAGCACTTAACACTGGGATAAAACCTCAATGCAACAGTTTCAAACTCTGCTTTAGAAAAGAGATTATCATTGCATATTGCATACACTATAAGGAAGTGCATGCATAATATTCCATTCTGAATGATGTGGTTTGGTTGCATAACCCAGATTGAATCATTTGTCCTTTAAGGATGACCAGGGTTCAGTGCTCACTTCAGGATGATTGGGGTCAAGAGTCAAGCTCAAGGGCACAGATTTGATCTCCCTCATGGGACTCTCATGGGTCACAGCACTCATTTCTGTCCTTTTGATTAATCAGCAGCAGTTTTGGCAACACGTCTGATCGAGTTTTAGCTACATTTATTTATATGAAATTTTATTTATAAGATCAATTTGATATTTTATTTATAATATTAAATTACTATTTTATTTATAAATATATCACATTATACAATTATTCAGTAGTTTATGCCACATGTAATTTGTTAATTTATTTATATGAATTTTATTTATAAATATATTCAGTAGTTTAATAAAGAAATATCAAGCTTTAGTTGTGATTTTTAGCAAATTAGTATTGATATAATCAATTTGGAAATTTATTTATAGAATTAATTTGGTACTCTAAAAACTCAATTTGATATTTTACTTATAATATTAAATTACTATTTTATTTATAATGGTAATTTAGCATTCTATTTATAAAATTATCCAGTAGTTTATGTAAAAATTTAATTTGGTAATTTATTTATGAAATTACTTCAGCATTTTATTTATAAATATATTCAGTAGTTTAATAAAAAATAATTGTATATTTTATTTATTAAATTAATTTAGTGTGTTTGCTGGTAGTTTTGGCAACATGTCTGATCAAGCGGGTGTAATATTTTTAGCAAATTTTATTTTATAAAGCTTTAGTTGTGATTTCTAGCAAATTAGTATTGATATAATCAATTTGGAATTTTTTATAGAATTAATTTGGTACTTAAAAAAATCAATTTGATATTTTATTTATAATGGTAATTTAGCATTTTATGTATAAAATTATTCAGTAGTTTATGTAAAAATGTAATTTGGTAATTTATTTATTACTTTAGCATTTATTTATAAATATATTCAGTAGTTTAGTAAAAAATATAATTTTATATTTTATTTATAAAGTTAATTTAGTGTGTTTGCTGGTCACTGATGTCTGATCAAGCGGGTGTAATTTTTTAGCAAATTTTTTTTGCTACCTGCCTAATTTTATTTATAGAATTAATTTGGTACTTTAAAAAATCTATTTGTTATTTTATTTATAATATTAAATTATTTATAATGGTAATTTAGCATTTTATTTATAAAATTGTTCATTAGTTCGTCAAATGTAATTTAATATTTTATTTATAATATTAAATTATTTATAATATTACTTTATCATTTTATTAATACAATTGTTCAGTAGTTTAGTATATGTAATTTGATATTTTATTTATAAAATTGTTTTTTGTTGGTAGTTTTGGCAACATGTCTGATCAAGCTTTAGTTGTAATTTTTAGCTATAATTTTATTTGATCTGCCTAGTATTTATATAATCAATTTAGTTATAAAATTGATTATAAAATTTTATTTAACAATGTAATTTAATATTTTATTTTTAATATAAAATATATTATTATAATTAAATAAGTATTTTAATTGCTAACTAGTAATCATTTGTTATTCTTTTAGTTATTCACAGCGTTAGTTCTGGCAGGTCACGTGACGTCAGTCAAGCTCGCACACAACATCGTTGCTGGTCGAATTTGAGCCTGAGCTGCTGTAAGGAACCAGAGAGCGTTTAAAGAGTAGTTCACTTCAAAATGAAAATTTCCTGATAATTTACTCACCCCCATCTCATCCAAGATGTTCATGTCTTTCTTTCTTCAGTCGAAAAGAAATTCAGTTTTTTGAGGAAAACATTCCAGGATTTTTCTCCACATAATGGACTTCAATGGGAACCAACGGTTGAAGGTCCAAATCAATGCAATTTCAAAGGAAGGGCTTCAGAGGCTCTGCACGATCCCAGACGAGGAATAGGGTCTTATCTAGACAAACCAAAAAAATAAACATTTATATGCTTTTTAACCTCAGATGCGCGACTTCTGTGTTCTGCTTCTTCACGGCGTATGACGTCATCACGTCGGAAAGGTCACGCGTGATGTAGGTGGAAGTACCGACCCAGTGTCGAAAAAATGTTCTCCTCCAACTTTAAAATTGTCCGACATCGTTGTTTTACGTTTATTTTTGTAAAGGGCGTTTGATTTAGTCTTTGCACGTTCGTTTTAACACTGGGTCGGTACTTCCACCTACATCACGCGTGACCTTTCCGACGTGATGACGTCATGAAGAAGCAGAACACCAAAGTCGAGCATTTGTGGTTAAAAAGTATATATTTCATTTTATTTTTTTTAAGAAAATGGCCGATGGTTTGTCTAGATAAGACCCTATTCCTCGTCTGGGATCGTGCAGAGCCTCTGAAGCCCTTCCTTTGAAACTGCATTGATTTGGACCTTCAACCGTTGGCTCCCATTGGAGTCCATTATGTGGAGAAAAATCCTGGAATGTTTTCCTCAAAAAACTTCATTTCTTTTCGACTGAAGAAAGAAAGACATGAACATCTTGGATGAGATGGGGGTGAGTAGATGATCAGGAAATTTTCATTTTGAAGTGAACTAATCCTTTAAGAGTTTGTCCGTATATGATGTCTTTTATGGGATAGATTACGCTGTTCTTCGAAGCCTCTGGGAATCCATGCAACCAGATCTCAGCTGCTGCATCTCTCCGGCGTCGTGTTACCAGGAGGCTGGCTTGCTTTTTGACAGGTTCTCATGTGTTTCTGAGGCGGTGTGGATATCAGCTGCGCTGTGACCTTGCCTTACCACACACAAACACACACAAACACACACAAACCCTCACACACACGCTCTTGGCTGCTGAGAGATCCTGCATTGATCCTTCTCTGCAGTCTTGCCCAAGTTTCTGTCTGTCTGTGAGATGGACAAAGATTGAGAGAAACACATTGAAGAGGTGGATGGTAGGACGTATCGATTGAGAGTAAATGCTGGAGAGAATGAGATGCTGAGGAGAGATGTGAGATTTATGCTTCGAACATTGCCAAGCAGCAAGTCTGCAACGATCCGATATAAATAATCCGTTCCTCGGTTTCTAAACGACTTGTGCCTCACGAATGCTGAAAGATGTGTGAGTAAGAACTTATTTGAAGCTTAGTGAAGCTTGTTGGATATTTCTACAACCCCACTCATAACCAAGAAAAATATGAACTCAAACATTTCTCATCAGTATGTTGAGCTTAGACTGAGACTAAATCTTGTATGCTTGAATCAAAGGGATAGTTCACAAACATTCTGTCATCGTTTGCTCACCCTAATGTTGTTCTAAACCTGTATGAGTTTCTATTGAACACAAAAGAAGATATTTTGAAGAATGTCGGTAACCAGACAGTTTCTGGTCCCCATTGACTTCCATAATATTTTTTATTTCATACTATGAAAGTCAATGGGGACCAGCGACTGTATACAAACGTTCTTCAAAATATTGCCTTTTGTGTTCAATAGAAACTCATACAGGTTTAGAACAACTTCAGGGTGAGTAAATGATGACAGAATTTTCATTTTGGGGGGAAATATCCCTTTAAGTCAGCAGAAGTGAATTTAGTTCCCTAAAGCTGAATTTAAAGGGTTCATGAACTGCCTTGTTTTATTGTTTTATAATGTTTCCTGTGGTGCACTTATAATGTTAGTGTGGTTTTTACATCAAAAATGGTCATAATTAAAAAATAAAAGGGATTTTTCCTACCCTGATTTTAGCCTCTGATTTGAACGCTCTGTTTGAAGGGGCGTGTCTGTGAGACTTCAGTGTAAACGCCCACTGCTGTGATTGGCTGCTGTGAGACTTCAGTGTAAACACTCACTGCTGTGATTGGCTGCTGTGAGACTTCAGTGTAAACGCCCACTGCTGTGATTGGCTGCTGTGAGACTTCAGTGTAAACGCCCACTGTTGTGATTGGCTGCTGTGAGACTTCAGTGTAAACGCCCACTGCTGTGATTGGCTGCTGTGAGACTTCAGTGTAAACGCCCACTGCTGTGATTGGCTGCTGTGAGACTTCAGTGTAAATTATTACATGTGTAACTCTCTCGATAACTTTAGCACGTTGTTACTATTACAGCTCTCAAGGTTAACTAATCGTGAAAAGTGTTGATTATAGCATTATATTTAGATCTATAGCATTATATTCAGATCTGTAGCATTATATTCAGATCTATAGCATTATATTCAGATCTATAGCATTATATTCAGATCTGTAGCATTATATTTAGATCTATAGCATTATATTCAGATCTATAGCATTATATTCAGATCTATGGCATTATATTTAGATCTATAGCATTATATTTTAGATCTATTATAGATCTATTATATTATAGATATATTTAGATCTATAGCATTATATACTCTATGGCATTACATTCAGATCTATAGCATTATATTCAGATGGTGGCATGAAAGGTTGCAGTGATGATCATTGTAGCCGATCACAGACATGTTGAGCTCATGAATGCCGTGATCTCGTCATTGTAACTCGATTTCTGCTCTCTCACGAATGCTTTCATCATAACTAACAGTGCAAACACAATGTAAATAAGAGATTCGTTGATTATAACGGGAGTTTTGGCGAGAATCCAGAACTCAGTCACTGATAAACTTGCGCTATTTGATTGACAGCTCCAGCGATTGTAAAGGGAGCGTTCTTTGATCGCATTCTATACATAATTTAATCACAGTTTAAATAACAGATTATTTTCATCTACTAAGAGAAACAATGTGAAGTTGAGCGTTTAGTCACTGGTTTGATTTACTGACACATAGACAAAGAACATCTGTACATGACTGTACATGAATCATTACATATCAGAAATCACTGGTCTCAGATCAGGTATTAGAATTAACACGGTTACTCACATGTTGTGGCATTACTGTCGAGTCCATATCGTAAAAGTCTGTTCGCAAAGCCTGTGCCAAAATTGCGACTGATTTCCCAAATAAGCACATTCCTAGCATTAGGATCCTTTGGAAGGTGATGTTATTTTTAGTCCAGTGACCCTGTATCGCTCTTATCTCCTCGTCATCTCACTAACACGCCAGTGGGCGGGGCCAAAGTTGCGATGATGAAGTAGGCGTTGATATATGACGTCATCAATAGGCACATTCCACAATGAGTCGTTTTCTGGGTTTGGTTACAATAAAAGCTGTTTTTGGACTAACAAGGAAGTTGCAGGATATTCTTATAGTATGATGACCTCTTATATCTCAAAAGCTTTGATTTCTCAGTTCATGACCCATTTAAGACTATATTGATGAATATTTGTATATTATTGGACATTGAATGTGTGAACTCTCTCTTCTCAGTTTAAACGAGCCTCTGTTTTTCCAGGGTGTGACTGTAACAGTTATGCAGCTCCTCCAACACGAGAGATAGAGGGAGTGCATCAGTCTCTTGAGTATTTATTGAATGAATGAATCAGTCTCTCAGTTTATGACTGTCTTGTCTTCCTACTCAAAGCTTCACTTGCGATGTTCACATCCAAAACGCAGCTGTGGAGCTTTTGTATTTCACAAACATAGGAATTGATTTCCATTAATTAGGGTGTTTACTAGGCAAGCATTTCTCTTATTGCTCATATCTAGAAGTATTGGTATTGTTAAAGGGGTGGTTGATTGCCCCTATTTACAAGATGTAAAATAAGTCTCTGATGTACCCAGAGTGTGTATGTGAAGTTTTAGCTCAAAATACCCCACAGATAATTTTTTATAGCACGTTAAAATTGTCACTTTTTGAGGGTGAACGTGCCGTTTTTGTGTGTCCCTTTAAATGCAAATGAGCTGCTGCTCATGGGGCGGAGTTTCAAGAACTCTAGTTAGCAGCTCTGATTACCTCATGCAGACAGGCAATGAAACTGTTCAGCCTTTTATGTTCAAACTGGAGTCGGACAATGATGGAGAGACTCAAGAAGAAGTGACAACATGTAGAATGAGACAGGACGTTTCTGAATGGATAGTTGATGAATTTATGAGTTAACTATCTTCAAGTCATTGATTAGCATATTCTGTCATGATAATCTATAAATTCTCAACATAGCCTCACCCCCTTTGGTGCATGTTCCCGGGGGTGGGGTTTATGTAAATTTCAAGGTTAGTGATGTCACTAACCCGGGAGGAAGCTTGTGTAGTCCCTACCAGCCGTTTTTTGTAGTCCTTAAAAAGTGATTTCTGTAAAAGAAAATATGTCCCTTTGCTTTGAACTGTGAGCGTTGTAACTTTGCAGATGTTGTTTATGCTCAAACAGCAACATTACACACTAACTGAAGTTAAAAAAGTCAAATCATAATCAACCACCCCTTTAAATAAAACTAAAGCTATTAAAATAGTTTTCATTAATTGAAATTAGCTGAATAAAATATTAAAGATTAGATTAAATTAAAAAGCTTCCCATACCCACATACAGTGGTCTCTAAATACACAATTTTGGTGTCATTTTACAGAAAACCCTTTGAAGTTACACAAAACACTGCTAAAAGTGATAAACATTTAAGTATATGTTGTCTGAGCTGTAATAAAGCTTTTTTTGGTTATAAATTCATTTTTGACTCTGTGCTCTAGCACCCTGCAGACAGTTTTGGCTGTTTCCACTAGATGGCAGCAAATACTGGAAAAAATTATTTTGTCTGTATCATGTTGTATGCAAGATTTATTCAAATGGATCTGAAGGGAGGAATATTACCTTTTTTTTATATAATAAAAAGTTTATTTCTGCCTACCCAAATCTCTCCAATATACAAGTCTCCCCATATACAGTGGTATAAATGCAATATCCCAGTGTCACAAAATTCTTTTTACCACTGTTTGCTGACATATACTGGAAAAAGCCAAAACTGTCTGCAGGGTGCTAGAGCACACAGGGCCTGAGATATACACTTTCAAAAATGAATTTATAACCAAAAAATCAAAAAGCGCCTCTTTTTTTGGGGTGTATTACAGCTCAGACAACCTATACTTTGAATGTTTATCACTTTTAGTAGTGTTTTATGTAACTTCAAAGGGTTTCATATAAAATGACACCAAAATTAATTGTGTATTTAGACCACTGTATGTGGGTATGGGAAGCTTTTCAATTTGGGTCGGCCAAATCCAGGCTTACTTTGAGTAAAACAAATGCCAAAGTGATGCATATCTCCAGAAAGTAGACATTCTAAGCTTTCAAGGTCAGAGCTCCTCCACAGACATTTAAAATTTAAAGTATATACTTGATGACTTATTATATACTTATCAGGGTCCTTGGAGTTTAAGAGGTTAAAAAACTTAAACTTCAAAAAACATAAGCAAAAATTAGATATATTTCCTTGGCAACTACCTGAAATAAAGTTGAAGTTGAAGTACTAAAATGACTAAAACTAATAAAAATAATTTAAATATAACATAGATATTAAAACAAAAGCAATAAAAATGACAAAAGCACATCAAATTACTAAAACTAAAAATATAAGCTAATTTAAAATAATAATAAGTAGGCCTACTATAATATAATACACTGCAAATACATTTTTTTACTCAGACATTTCTAGTAAATTTCACAATTAATTACAAAGAAACAGCAAATGTGATTAAAAATGAACATTTGAAATAGAGAGACTGAAATAGTGTTTTCTTGTGAAAAATATATTTTATTTTATTTAAAACTTCAAAAAAAAAAAAAAAAAATACTTCAGTGTTATTAAAATAAGAGTTAGTGATTTGAACACACTCCAAAAATTGTGTTCTAAATTTCTGTGTGTAACTGTGTTATTATTGTAATGCAATTGCCTTGCATAAATTGGATCTCTTTTATGGCTGCTGTGGGAATGGAAATGGAAAGAGCCAATCAGCTTACTTATCATGCATATGCATTAACTGGACCTAAAATATACATTTTTAGTGTGATTTGAGCTGAAGAGGCAATGTTTTTACATCATTGTTGTTCGATTTTATTTTAAACAAGTGTCATATTGTTATCATTTTATGCATATTTCTAGTTTGTTTAAAAGTAAAGATCCTGTCACTTTAGTGTGTGTGTTTGTGTGTGTGTGAATGCAGTGTTGGTAATGGATGCTCTTTGCTGCCTCAGCCACTGTATTTCACACTTGAATGCACTGAACTAAAGCCAGGAAATTCATCTTCGAGATCTTGTGTTTATTGTGTTTAGAGGCAAAAGCAAGAGGAAGAAAGAGGCTTGTGGGTCTATTATATGCAAAGAAACTTTGAAATCATGTAAAAGCATAAAAAAACTCGTTTGTTAAAAGCTGCTGACTGCTCGTTTTGGTCGTTATGGTTATTTTATGTGGCTTTCATTAGTATCTGTTATGCGGTGAGCTGCTCTTAGATTGGGTTTCATGCTGTGGAACGAACCGAGAGAGAAAGTACACGGGCCAAACGTTAATATGGCTATTTAGGCTCAGAATAGAAGAAGACCTTTGAATTTCCCTTTGGGTCTTGGAGGAAATTGGACTTCTGAGGGTGAAGAAAAGGCCATTGTCAGCGTGAACTGGGTTTGAACTCATCTGAAATTGGACAGACATTAGCAGAGTGAATCTGTGAGGCTCATCTTCTGGAAATTAGCCAGTGCAATTAAACTGACTTGTGGCGCTGAGCTGGCTAAAGAGGAATGAGAGCGCTGTCAAACTCTGATTCCCACGCAAACCCTTTGATTACATGCAGTGTGAGGTACATTATAATCTCACTGCAGAACAGAATATAATAGCATTGCTGACACCATATAGATATATAAATATACAGTGGTGGTCAGAATTATTGGCACCCCTGGTAAATATGATCAAAGATGGCTGTAAAAATAAATCTGCATTGTTTATCCTTTTGATCTTTCATTCAAAAAATTCGCAATAATCTAACCTTTCATTGAAGTAAAAGAATTGAAAGTGGGGGGAAACTCACATTATGAAATAAATGCTTTTCTCCAAAACACGTTGGCCACAATTAGTTTGAGTGGACAAAAACTCTCCAAGATCACAGATGGAGAATTGCAGATATTGGTTGAGTCTTGGGGTCAGAAAGCCTAAAAAAAAAAAATCAAACAACCCCTACATCACCACATGTTGTTTGGGAGGGATTCAAGAACAATCCTCCTCGCTCATCCAGAAACAAACTCCAGTATATTCAGTGTCAGACACGACTGGAGCTTCAGATGGGACCTGGTTCTGTGGTCAGATGACACTAAAACAAGAGCTTTTTGGCAGCAAACAACCGCTGGATCTTTAATGTTGGGGGCCTATTTTTTTGCTGGAGGTCCTGGACTTCTTGTTCAGATACATGGTATAATGGATTCTAGCAAATACCAACAGATAAAACATCAAAACCTGACGGCCTCTGCTAGAAATCTTATAATGGGCCGTGGTTGGATCTTCCATCAGGACAACGATCCAAAACAAACATCAAAATCAACACACAAATGTGTCACTGAACACAAAATGAAGCTTCAGCCATGACCATCCCAGTCCCTGACCTGAACCCTATAGAGAATGAGTGATGAACTGAAGAGAAGAGCTGGGAATCTGAAGGATCTGGAGAGATTCTGTATGGAGGAATGATCTCTGATCTCTTGTCAGGTGATCTCAAAACTCAGTGGTGGCCAAAATTATTAGAACACCTGACAGATCTGAAAATATTGACCTTTTTTTGCCTCCAAAACATGATTTCATTTCATAATGTTCATGAAACATGCAGATGGTTGCTCTGACCCTCAAATATTAGATGAAGTGAGTCGTGTTATTTGTGGTTGCTAGTGCATTGCCATGTGGTAGCTTTGATGTTCTAGGTGGTTGTTAGGGTGTTGCTATGTTGTTGCTAGAGTGTTCAGGGTAGTTGCAAGGGCTTTGCTATGTGGTTGCTAGGGTGTTCTTTGTTCTAGCAACATGTTAAATCATGTTAAAACATGTTAGCAACATGCTAAATCATGCTAGCAACATGTTGATTCATGCTAGCAACATGTTGATTCATGCTAACAACATGCTAATTCATACTAAAACATGCTAGCGACATGCTAATTCATGCATTTCTAAGCCATTTAAACTAATTTAAACTTCCATTCTATCTAATATTTCTTATCTATCTATCTATCTATCTATCTATCTATCTATCTATCTATCTATCTAGCTAGCTAGCTATCTTCGGTCGTATCTGACTCTTGCTGATTCTATGGCAATCTCTTGCCATTATGCCATATGCGAGAGACTGTCCATGAATTTTTGCCATGTCTTTTCCCAACCCTCCCTATAACATGGCTTGGGACTCTCACACACACACACACACACACACATTCACACTTACGGACAATTTAGCATCTCCAATTCAACTATACTGCATGTTTTTGGATTGTGGGGGAAACTGGAGCACCCGGAGACACAGGGAGAACATGCAAACTCCTGTATGAGTAGTATATAATAGTAATAGTACTCATCAAACTCTACTGATGATAATACTAACATTAGCCATTTAGTTATTAGTCTCAGTTTTGAGCATTCAGGCTATTGATATCTGCTGGCCTCAGTCTTCCTTCACATTGACCCGATCAATGGTATTGATTAGTTCCTGTGGTGGGCGAGATCCTATGTGCTGTAGCACCGTTTAGCTCCTTTACTCGACCACAGTATTGAACATGGGCGAATCCATCAGTATTACTGGTGGGTTTACTGATGTTTGTTTCTTTCACCAACATTTTGGGATATAAACCAATGTCTTAGCCGGTGTCCTGATTGGTTTAGTAATCTTAGTATGTACTAAACATTGGTACTTGGCTGGTGATGGGAAAGCACATTCCTGGTTGCTCTTTTGAGGTTTTATTTGAGGTTTTTTATGTCGGCTGGGTAGTTGTGCCTGTCTTTTTAACACTCAGTCTGTGGTGATGTTGACATGACATTCCTCTGGCTAATCATTGATCGTCTGCCATTTTGCTGGGTGGGGTTGTCAAAGTTCAGTTTAATGCATAAGTGTGTGTCAGAGCAAACAATTCTAAATGAATATACCGTGTGTGTGTGTAATAGAGAGTGGGAGAAGTGGTGTTTGACAGCTTTAAACACACCCACTAGTCCAACACTCGTCTGATGTCGGGAGTATCCCGTGTCACTCGCAGATCCTGAAACATCTTTCTCTTTTAGGCTGGATTTACCAGGTAAGATATTGTCTTATACTGAACAAATATTCTAAGTCTATATCAAATACTGTAAGACTCTCTTGTGTAATAGAAATTATAGCCTGTCTAAGGGTGAATGTCACCAAACCTGTCAAGAATATGTCAAAATCAAAAGAAATGTATATTATATTATATTATTTTACTGACAATTTTTCCTCTAAATTTGTATTACCATTATATGAGAAAAAAATTATATATCATAATTTATTTATTGATTGATTTATATATTATTGACCTGTCAAGAATATGCCCAGGTTATATTTCACAACCAAATCAAAATAAATGTATATTATATATATATATATATATATATATATATATATATATATATGTATAATATTAATTATATAAAATTATTTTACTGTCAATTTTTCCTCTAAATTTGTATTACCATTATGTGAGAAAAAATATATATATCATAATTTATTTATTGATTGATTTATATATCATGGTATTTTTTGCATTCCTTTTGATTTTTGCTCATTTATTTATTCATTAAATCATTTATAGGAAAAATAATTGCTTCCAGCATTTTTTTAAAGTAATAGAGTAACTGTATTACAATAAAGAGAATCACTAATGGGAATTACAATTTCAAAAGTAAACCATCTAGACTAGATGCATTATTGTAATGAGAATTTGAGCTTAACGTTTATGCCACGTTTATCTTTAATTTGAATTTGGTGTGAAATGTGACTAGTTGGAATGAATAATTGTGAATTATAACGAATTATGAAATTCCAGTGTTGTCAGTTCTGCAGATACGCCCGTAATCATGTGACGCCATGCATTACGATTGGGTGTATTGTCTACAGGTGTTTTGATATCCATCGCTGTAATGTGAAGCGTTTCTATCAGTATCACAAAACGTGCTTGAGTTTTCCCTCTCAGCTCAGGAAATTACGTCTTCTCTTATTTCGGTATATTGTCACATTTCAGGACTGCTTCAATCAAGTCGATGTGGAGGCGATAGGCTGAAATTGTTTTGACTTGTGCCGGGCGTGCAGCGTGTCAGTGTGTGTGGACATCCGGACAGTTTTATTGGCTGTGTGGAGAGGTTTTGGGAGAGAGGTGTTTAGTTTCAGCGCAGGGTGCCAGTGGAATATAGTTTATTTATAGCAAACAGAATCTGGTCACTTGCCCAATGACGAGCAGACGAACACCTCTGGAATCACCTTTATCTGTGAGCTTCATTTATATGCAGAAAAAATACACTGAAAAAATGGTATATTTACATTTAAAACAATTTAAACTCAGAAATTGCATGTAAATTTCACAAATAATTAAACGTGAAATTTTTAAGAAGACAGAAATAGTATTTTATTCATATATTCATTGTGGACATTGGACATTGTGTTCACTGATGGAATATCATGTCAGTTGCCCAAATACAAAGCAGTTTATCAGAATAAATGTCCATACAGCATCTTTTGAGGGCTTTGCAAGAACCTGAAGTGGCCGTGTCCAAGGGAATCCGCATCATGAGCTGTGACATCCCATCTGAAGTCACATCACACATGCATGATGCACCGTTTCAGCCGACCCAAAGAAAACAACAGCCCACGTGGCTCAAGTTGTGTGCAGAATCGGTTGCCACTGTGATCCGTTAACTGAAAGCTGTGAATTATTCATCAACCCTGGGCTTAGCTGATCATAATCCTGCTACTCTTGCATTTGCAGAAATGGCAAACGTGGGTCATAAAGCAAAACTGTGTCATTTAGTTGCTTTATAATTCGAGAGTTAGAGAGAGAGAGATACGTAGATTACTTCTGCAAAAGCCAAAAATCTCATTATTAGGGCCACTTGGTAATTTTGCACGTTTTCTGACTGTGTTGATTGTGTGGGAAATGTGATCAAATGTGTGGTAAAACGGAGAGTACTAGACTTTTATTGGAAGCATGATCAGAGTAGACCAATCACAACAGACTGGGCGGTCTGACCAATCAGAGCAGATTAGACCAATCACAACAGACTGGGCCGGTCAATCAGAGCAGAGTAGACCAATCACAACAGACTGGGCGGTCTGACCAATCAGAGCAGAGTAGACCAATCTCAACAGACTGGGCCATCTGACCAATCAGAGCAGAGCAGACCAATCACAACAGACTGGGCTGGCCAATCAGAGCAGAGTAGACCAATCACAACAGACTGGGCCATCTGACAAATCAGAGCAGAGTAGACCAATCACAACAGACTGGGCCGTCTGACCAATCAGAGCAGAGTAGACCAATCACAACAGACTGAGCCGTCTGACCAATCAGAGCAGAGTAGACCAATCACAACAGACTGGGCCGTCTGACTAATCGAAGCAGAGTAGACCAATCACAACAGACTGGGCCGTCTGACTAATCGAAGCAGAGTAGACCAATCACAACAGATTGAGCCCTCTGACCAAACAGAGCAGAGTAGACCAATCACAACAGACTGGGCCATCTGACCAATCAGAGCAGAGTAGACCAATGGCAACAGACTGAGCCGCCTGACCAATCAGAGCAGAGGAGACCAATCACAACAGACTGGGCCATTTGACCAATCAGAGCAGAGGAGACCAATCACAACAGACTGGGCCATTTGACCAATCAGAGCAGAGTAGACCAATCACAACAGACTGGGCCATCTGACCAGTCAGAGCAGAGCAGACCAATCACAACAGACTGAGCCGTCTGACCAGTCAGAGCAGAGCAGACCAATCACAACAGACTGAGTCGTCTGACCAATCAGAGCAGAGTAGACCAATCACAACAGACTGGGCCATTTGACCAATCAGAGCAGAGTAGACCAATCACAACAGACTGGGCCATCTGACCGGTCAGAGCGAGCAGACCAATCACAACAGACTGAGCCGTCTGACCAATCAGAGCAGAGCAGACCAATCACAACAGACTGGGCCGGCCAATCAGAGCAGAGTAGACCAATGACAACAGACTGAGCCGTCTGATCAATCAGAGCAGAGTAGACCAATCACAACAGACTGGGCCGTCTGACCAATCGAAGCAGAGTAGACCAATCACAACAGACTGAGCCGTCTGACCAATCAGAGCAGAGTAGACCAATCACAACAGACTGGGCCATCTGACCAATCAGAGCAGAGTAGACCAATCACAACAGACTGGGCCGTCTAATCGAAGCAGAGTAGACCAATCACAACAGACTGAGCCGTCTTACCAGTCGAAGCAGAGTAGACCAATCACAACAGATTGAGCCGTCTGACCAATCAGAGCAGAGTAGACCAATGACAACAGACTGAGCCATCTGACCAATCAGAGCAGAGTAGACCAATCACAACAGACTGAGCCATCTGACCAATCGAAACAGAGTAGACCAATCACAACAGACTGGGCCATTTGACCAATCAGAGCAGAGCAGACCAATCACAACAGACTGAGCCGTCTGACCAGTCAAAGCAGAGTAGACCAATCACAACAGACTGGGCCATCTGACCAGTCAGAGCAGACCAATCACAACAGACTGAGCCATCTGACCAATCAGAGCAGAGCAGACCAATCACAACAGACTGGGCCGGCCAATCAGAGCAGAGTAGACCAATGACAACAGACTGAGCCGTCTGATCAATCAGAGCAGAGTAGACCAATCACAACAGACTGGGCCGTCTGACCAATCGAAGCAGAGTAGACCAATCACAACAGACTGGGCCATCTGACCAATCAGAGCAGAGTAGACCAATCACAACAGACTGGGCCGTCTGACTAATCGAAGCAGAGTAGACCAATCACAACAGACTTAGCCGTCTTACCAATCGAAGCAGAGTAGACCAATCACAACAGACTGAGCCGTCTGACCAATCAGAGCAGAGTAGACCAATGACAACAGACTGAGCCATCTGACCAATCAGAGCAGAGTAGACCAATCACAACAGACTGAGCCATCTGACCAATCGAAACAGAGTAGACCAATCACAACAGACTGAGCCATTTGACCAATCAGAACAGAGCAGACCAATCACAACAGACTGAGCCGTCTGACCAGTCAGAGCAGAGCAGACCAATCACAACAGACTGAGCCGTCTGACCAATCAGAGCAGAGTAGACCAATCACAACAGACTGGGCCATCTGACCAATCAGAACAGAGTAGACCAATCACAACAGACTGGGTCATCTGACCAGTCAGAGCAGAGTAGACCAATCACAACAGGCTGGGCCATCTGGGCCATCTGACCAATCAGAGCAGAGCAGACCAATCACAACAGACTGGGCCATCTGACCAATCAGAGCAGAGCAGACCAATCACAACAGACTGGGCCGTCTTACCAATCAGAGCAGAGCAGACCAATCACAACAGACTGGGCCGTCTGACCAGTCAGAGCAGAGTAGACCAATCACAACAGACTGGGCCGTCTGACCAATCAGAGCAGAGCAGACCAATCACAACAGACTGGGCCATCTGACCAATCAGAACAGAGTAGACCAATCACAGCAGACTGAGCCATCTGACCAATCAGAGCAGAGTAAACCAATCACAACAGACTGGGTCATCTGACCAATCAGAACAGAGTAGACCACTCACAACAGACTGGGCCGTCTGACCAATCAGAGCAGAGTAGACCAATCACAACAGACTGAGCCGTCTGACCAATCAGAGCAGAGTAGACCAATCACAACAGACTGGGCCATCTGACCAATCAGAGCAGAGTAGACCAATCACAACAGACTGAGCCGTCTGACCAATCAAAGCAGAGTAGACCAATCACAACAGACTGGGCCATCTGACCAATCAGAGCAGAGTAGACCAATCACAACAGACTGGGCCATCTGACCAATCAGAGCAGAGTAGACCAATCACAACAGACTGGGCCGTCTGACCAATCAGAGCAGAGTAGACCAATCACAACAGACTGAGCCGTCTGACCAATCAGAGCAGAGTAGACCAATCACAACAGACTGAGCCGTCTGACCAATCAGAGCAGAGTAGACCAAACACAACAGACTGGGCCATCTGACCGGTCAGAGCGAGCAGACCAATCACAACAGACTGAGCCGTCTGACCAATCAGAGCAGAGCAGACCAATCACAACAGACTGGGCCGGCCAATCAGAGCAGAGTAGACCAATGACAACAGACTGAGCCGTCTGATCAATCAGAGCAGAGTAGACCAATCACAACAGACTGGGCCGTCTGACCAATCGAAGCAGAGTAGACCAATCACAACAGACTGAGCCGTCTGACCAATCAGAGCAGAGTAGACCAATCACAACAGACTGGGCCATCTGACCAATCAGAGCAGAGTAGACCAATCACAACAGACTGGGCCGTGTAATCGAAGCAGAGTAGACCAATCACAACAGACTGAGCCGTCTTACCAGTCGAAGCAGAGTAGACCAATCA
This sequence comes from Coreius guichenoti, assembly GCA_039654105.1. Taxonomy (NCBI): domain Eukaryota; kingdom Metazoa; phylum Chordata; class Actinopteri; order Cypriniformes; family Gobionidae; genus Coreius; species Coreius guichenoti. The sequence goes on from CM077180.1 coordinate 40,534,367, forward strand.
CAACAGATTGAGCCGTCTGACCAATCAGAGCAGAGTAGACCAATGACAACAGACTGAGCCATCTGACCAATCAGAGCAGGGTAGACCAATCACAACAGACTGAGCCATCTGACCAATCGAAACAGAGTAGACCAATCACAACAGACTGGGCCATTTGACCAATCAGAGCAGAGCAGACCAATCACAACAGACTGAGCCGTCTGACCAGTCAGAGCAGAGTAGACCAATCACAACAGACTGGGCCATCTGACCAGTCAGAGCAGACCAATCACAACAGACTGAGCCATCTGACCAATCAGAGCAGAGCAGACCAATCACAACAGACTGGGCCGGCCAATCAGAGCAGAGTAGACCAATGACAACAGACTGAGCCGTCTGATCAATCAGAGCAGAGTAGACCAATCACAACAGACTGGGCCGTCTGACCAATCGAAGCAGAGTAGACCAATCACAACAGACTGGGCCATCTGACCAATCAGAGCAGAGTAGACCAATCACAACAGACTGGGCCGTCTGACTAATCGAAGCAGAGTAGACCAATCACAACAGACTTAGCCGTCTTACCAATCGAAGCAGAGTAGACCAATCACAACAGACTGAGCCGTCTGACCAATCAGAGCAGAGTAGACCAATGACAACAGACTGAGCCATCTGACCAATCAGAGCAGAGTAGACCAATCACAACAGACTGAGCCATCTGACCAATCGAAACAGAGTAGACCAATCACAACAGACTGAGCCATTTGACCAATCAGAACAGAGCAGACCAATCACAACAGACTGAGCCGTCTGACCAGTCAGAGCAGAGCAGACCAATCACAACAGACTGAGCCGTCTGACCAATCAGAGCAGAGTAGACCAATCACAACAGACTGGGCCATCTGACCAATCGAAACAGAGTAGACCAATCACAACAGACTGAGCCATTTGACCAATCAGAACAGAGCAGACCAATCACAACAGACTGAGCCGTCTGACCAGTCAGAGCAGAGCAGACCAATCACAACAGACTGAGCCGTCTGACCAATCAGAGCAGAGTAGACCAATCACAACAGACTGGGCCATCTGACCAATCAGAACAGAGTAGACCAATCACAACAGACTGGGTCATCTGACCAGTCAGAGCAGAGTAGACCAATCACAACAGGCTGGGCCATCTGGGCCATCTGACCAATCAGAGCAGAGCAGACCAATCACAACAGACTGGGCCATCTGACCAATCAGAGCAGAGCAGACCAATCACAACAGACTGGGCCGTCTTACCAATCAGAGCAGAGCAGACCAATCACAACAGACTGGGCCGTCTGACCAGTCAGAGCAGAGTAGACCAATCACAACAGACTGGGTCATCTGACCAATCAGAACAGAGTAGACCACTCACAACAGACTGGGCCGTCTGACCAATCAGAGCAGAGTAGACCAATCACAACAGACTGAGCCGTCTGACCAATCAGAGCAGAGTAGACCAATCACAACAGATTGGGCCATCTGACCAATCAGAGCAGAGTAGACCAATCACAACAGACTGAGCCGTCTGACCAATCAAAGCAGAGTAGACCAATCACAACAGACTGGGCCATCTGACCAATCAGAGCAGAGTAGACCAATCACAACAGACTGGGCCATCTGACCAATCAGAGCAGAGTAGACCAATCACAACAGACTGGGCCGTCTGACCAATCAGAGCAGAGTAGACCAATCACAACAGACTGAGCCGTCTGACCAATCAGAGCAGAGTAGACCAATCACAACAGACTGAGCCGTCTGACCAATCAGAGCAGAGTAGACCAAACACAACAGACTGAGCAGTGTTTTTTGACCTTAGGAGCCTTTAAAACACCATAATCGGGGCACTTTAAATGAATGACTAATGGTAATCAGAATTCTGTGCATGCAGGTTCAGTGCGGGTCAAGTCGTCAGGCTCTGTGAACTGCCGAATGTGTGTGTGTTTTTCTACGGAAGCGGCGGATAGGGTGTCCTTGGCGTTATTGATCTGCAGGTCTCATGAGTGCTGCAGTGGAGGAACTGCGGAGGAGACGCACACACTGCAGATGCAGGCGCTGCTGATTATTACAGCTCGGGTTATGAGTACAATATTCACTGAAGTAATTGAATTCCTTAGGATGGATGTGAGAGCAAGCTTTAATAGACAGTAAAAAATGTTTTGTTAGCCAACCAAAAATTTAACCTGTCAACATATAAATGATTAAAAACTAATTATTTATTATTATTTATTTGAATGTGAATTTATTATTATTTATTTAAATTATAGGCTATAATTAATTTATTTAAATTGTTATATATTATTATTTAATTTTCTATTCTTTTCTTGTATTATTTATTATAACTGAATCAACCTGACTGTATTAGGTTACGTCAGCAAAAATAATATAGTCGGATCAGCTTCTTTAAAGTAACATCTGCACGTTTTCACTTAAATACATTCACAAAAATAAAATGAATACTTAGTTTTACAGAATTTCATAAGATTTACAAGCATTTGTTGCCCCTTAGAAAAAGTACCATAGTGTTTCCATAAAAATACTGCTAAATTTCTTTAAGGTTTGAGTGTGCACATGTGGGTTTGACTGCTTTTGCTGCTCATGCTGTTCTTCCTGCTGACTGTGATCGATAAGAGTCAGTTCTCCTCCTCAGTCTCATTACGTCCTTTTTCACTCCATCCTTTTTGCTTCCACCTCATGTGATGTGATGTGATGTGAAATGTGCTGCAGGTTTTATATGAAACATTGGTGTCATTTAAAGTCCCCCTGTAGTCAATAATTGCATCCCTTAAAACTCATCTTTGATGACCAAAATGACATATTTAAAAGTTTTTTTTCCCCTGTGAAAGAAATGTCTTCGTGTCTTAAAATAGCTTGAATGTAACTCGACACCCTTGCTTCATTTAGTATACGCGGATATATGAATATGCAAATGAGCCCCGCCTCCACTCACTCACACCAGCTTCACTTGCTCAATTTTACTGTAGTAAACGCTGCACAATGGTATCACTCTTTACAACGCCGGACACATAACGGTAATTAATATGATTATATATTATATTATTATAATATGAAAGTAAACATATGGTTAACTGATATTTATATGTTTTATGAATCATTTTCTTAGACACGTTAATTTACTGAAGGAAAGCTAGGTAACCAAGTTTGTTAAATTAATTCACAATATGCACACATTCATTACTAATCTTATGCCAATACAGGCTGAAAAAGCTGAGCTTTTTTAATTTACTGAAAGCTACTGAAGGCTACAATTTACTGAAGGCCTATTTTCAATTCAAAATGGTGAAATTAGACAAAAGTTTATTAATTTGCCTGAATATTTTTGTCATTTGTTTAAAATTTCTGACTTGAAGCAGCTGTCAAATATGAAATGTTTAGTTTAGCTACTTACATATCTCTCACTTGACGTCGAGTCGCGCTGCTAAAATTGAAGCTGAAGCCCCCCTAAAAAGGGCCTAGTGACGCTCAGCAATGGTGTTGACTTATGAATTTGCACATGGTTTGATTTTCACTACAGGGGATCTTTAACATGTTGTTTTCACATCTTATAAAAGCAATAATCCACTTGTTAAAGTGATTAAAGGGGTCCCTTTTCACGCTGTGCCTTAACCATTGTAAAATCACTGTAAACGGATATGTGGCTCTCTAAGTATCATTTAAATGAGATTTTATATTATTTCCATTTTTAAAGGGCTGTAAATAACTGTACTATACCTCAGACTTTGAACAGCAGTTGAGCAGCTTCAGATAACTGATCTTAAAGGGATAGTTCAGCATAAAATGAAAATGAAAGTCATAATTTAATTGTTCTAATGCCGTATGACCTTGTTTCTTTTATGGACCACAAAAGGAGATTAAAAAAAATATGTCCTGCTTGTATATTATATAATTATTATATAAATTAATAATATATGAGCAATGGCACGGCTACGAGTGTGATATTGCGTGTGTAAAGTGTGTAAATAAATAAGAAACAACTTTAAAAACACTCTTTTGTGCAGAACTACTTCCTTCCGCCACGGATTCACATCTCAAGTTGACAGTTTGACAGTCGAGCCCAAGCCTCCATTACTAATTCTGAAACGTCACTTTAGAGCTCGTAACGAAGAAACACTGACTCGCTTCATTGAAGATTATTGTATTATGTAGAGTATTATGAGAGAGAGAGATCGACTAAACGAGTGTATTACCTGCATCTGATATAGCATTCATTCTTCAGGTCGATGTCCATAATTGTATTATATCCATTAAAAAATCAGTTTGAATGTCTGCTGAGGAAAGCGATATCTTTGTATTTGTCCTTTTGAAAGATTTCCCAAGACAACTTCCTTGTTTACAACCAGTCACTCATAAAGACAGTGTTTGCCGCCATCTAATGGTGTAATAATGTAACTTTCACTGAAGTCGAAATCACAATCACCAACGGACCCTTTCTCAATATCAAATACGGCATATATACAACAATATTTAAATTAACAACACTAGCCATTATAGAAGACAATATGAAATAAACACAAGCAAACAATTCCGTCAAATGTACAAAAGCAGCGCTCTAGTACAGGATTAAAGTTAAATATAGCCTAAATATAAAGTTATCGAACTTAATTTTCCCCTTAACCAAAATCGATTTGCTTTAGAACATGTAATACATGAATAAGTCTAAAGATTGCCCGTTTGATATCCCCAAATGAATTATACCTCATGTTTAACCACTATCTACATAAGAACCAGCGGCAAATTCCCGAAGGATTGTCCGAGATGAAGCTGTTCTCTGCGGGTACATGAACGCTGAACGGTCTGGAGCTCACATCTGCGAAAGCGTCTGAACAAATTGTAAAATAGGTGCTATGTTTATATATGAGTCGCATATTTGAGGTCTAAATAACTACATTCTCGACTAAAACTACATTCCGTGACACAATAACAGTAGTACTTGTAAAAATATGGTGGACTGTCGACCTCAAGCGGAGTACAAACGGTGAACCGGTTCCAGTGCTGATACTGGGGGAATATCGCACGGCTTGAAATAGGCTCTCAGCCAATCAGATTCAAGAACCAAAAAGAACTGTTGTATAAATGTATATATCATACATGAAGTGGATATACAGTAATGTGCAAAAGGCATACCGGCTGTTGTCAGACTCCTTATGCACACAAAAATTATCACTGGATTATTACAATTAATGCCAAAAGGAATGTTTTATATATATTTCCAAATGACACACTTCAGCAAAATATATAAATAACTGGCATAAGAGACACTGATCTGATATATTAGAACTGTAATGTGTCATACGAGACATTTCATTGCTGTATAGCTGGAAAAATATATACTGCATATATAATTATGAAAGAAATACATAGCAGCAAATGTCTGTGCTGTTGTTGTCTAAAATAAACAGAAGCCTTAAACCTGTATTCACTCCCATCATCCCAAGGCCAAGACCCCCCTCCTGTCAGAGTAATTCAAGTCAAATGTGATTAGTCTCTCTCTCTCTCTCTCTCTCACACACACACACACACACACTGCTGCACATGTGAGCACCCACTTTGTCCACCAAGAAGCATATTTAACATCAGGGATGCAGTGAGCTTGACTGCGTCTGCTGTTACTCTAAAGCCTAACTAAGTTAACTCCTTAAGAAAGAGGCCAAATTGAACAGAAGTGTTGAGTGGAGCAGGTGGAGAGTCCCACACGTCTGGATCTGAATGCAGCCGGAGCCACGGCTGAGCGGGGGATCGGTGAGCCTTTGTTGCTTTTCCTCTTTTGTCATGGCTGGATTGGACTCTGTGGAGCGTTCGTCATCAGTATGGAGGAGATGTGCGTGTGTGTGGATGTGGGAGGAGAGCTTTGTTTGGGGGTTTTGTTTTGGATGCTGTGATTTTGGAGGGAGACATTCGTATTTACATTCATGCATTCGGCAGATGCTTTTGTGATGCTTGCATTGCATTCAAGCTATACATTTAATCATGATTAGTTCAGTTTATCAGATTCACTTTAACACACATGCTCGTATGCAATTGGCTGGTGTTTTTGTGTGTATTTTAGTGCATTCATACATGCACTGACCTTTGTTCTTTTGGTGTGTAGATTGTATTTGGCTGATGTTGTATTATTTAATACTCTATCATATACTTTGAAGTGAGATAACGACAGCGTTTAATGTCAAAGATTATCAGTGAGTCATTTCATGACAATTTTAATGTGATCTTAATATAGAAATAGGTTAAAGTTTATGATCTTAACATGAATGCAGTGGCGTGTTTTATGCATTTGGGATGCAATGTTCTGAGTGTTGCTATGACCTCAATAGAAGTCAATCAATAGTTAGGAAGCCTAACCACTTTTGCAGTTCTTTTGTCTAACGTGCCAAAGAGAGTCACGTGCGATGATTAAAATGCCTCCCACTGCCGCCCCGTCAATTTGAGTGGATTAACAGAACATGTCGCCCAGACCATTTGAGCAACTTGCACTATATATAAAATATTTTTTAATGGAATGTTTTTTTTGAAACTTTAGACAATTAAAAAAAAATAATAATAACTGATAATCAGGCCTTTTTTTGTCTCATATAGTATGATATAATCAGAATATAAAGCTCATACTCGAGGAAAAACGTTGTTTTATTCAGAGGCCCAAATTGATCAAATATGAATAAAAATATGCATTTTGGTGCAGTTCCTGATATTTATATGGTCAAAAACATAAAAAAAAAACAGTATAGCAGACTACTTGCATAAAATGCATATAAATATCAGTCGTCACTGTATATATCCCAATAATATGTCTTATTAAGATGATATTTAAATGATATGATATATGCCTGTTGTATCATATTTAATATATTTTAACGTTTTACTTTAAAAAAAAAAAAAAAAATGTGTGGATCAAGTAAGCATAAGTTGCTTCAGTCCAGTAAATGCTCATCTTAAAATATTACAAATATTTCAAATGAATTATATTAAAAGACCTTTTAATTGCTAAAACAGACGTCAGTCAGACGACAGAAGACGTGTTGTAGATTGTGAGTTTTGAGCATGTTGAGCATTTAGAGAATTTAGAAATTTGCAAATCAGATACAGGAATCAAACAAAAACAGTCTTTAATTTTAAATCCAACTCGGAAATACTCAGGAGATGGAATAGACGACACAGAACTCAGGGTTTAAATACACAGAGGTAAATGAGGAAACTAAATGAACAACTTAATTAGTGACTAACAGGCACACACTAGGAAACTAGTGCTGCGTCCCAATTTGCTATGCCCTAAAAGTATGTACCGGTTTTGTTTTGTTGCATTATTTTCCTGTTATCACTGTAAAGCTGCTTTGAAACAATCTGTATTGTAAAAAGCGCTATATAAAGGTGACTTGACTTGAAAAAGTACATACTTTTGAGCAGGAATGCACGATATAACGGCCACCATATCGGTGTCGGCCGATATATGTTCATTTTTAATGTTATTGTTATAATACATTATTTATCAGCTTTTAAATATATATTTTTTATATATCGGACAAATTTTCTAATTGGGCAGATATATTAAAGCTGATAAATAATGTATTATTTCCTTCAGCTGAGACACTTCACTGTTCATCATGATGGGTTTGAATTGCTTGAAATATGATTGAATCACTTCAGAAAAGGACAATACAGTTCAGTGCAACATGTCTGTCATATCGGCTACATAAAATTATAATAAAAACATTATAATTGTGTGCTTGGGACATGGCTTTTGTTTTTGTAATCAGGCTCTCAAAAATTGTATTAAAAATTTGGATTTAGATTTATCGGCCAATAAATCGGTTATCGGCTTTCAAATATAAAAAATTATCGGTTATCGGTATCGGCCAAAAATGTTAATATCGGTGCATCCCTACTTTTGAGTGTGTAGCAGAAGAGTAGGCAAACTTTGGGACAAACCACTTTGTTATAATTGCGTCTTTAAGGGAAAGTTCTGTTGCTTAGTTACGTGCATCCTGTCACCGTTTAAACCGCCGTCAATCATCTTGTCACGGTTAAAATTTCCTACCATATCGGAGAGAAATGCAGGAGACTCTCCTCATGTGTTTGCATAATGATGCATTTAAAAGTTAATGACCAAACGTATCATTACAAACGTTCACAATGCTGTTGCAGATGAAATATAATGTGGATAACGTTGAATAAATATCTTTTCGTAAGGTTAGACACTGATTATTAGTCAGAGGAACTTGATGTTGCAACAGAAACTATTGACTCTCTCTTTTCCAGCACTTTAGACACAGTTGCTCCCCGGCGCTTAAAGAAGATTAAAGAAAATAGTCCAACGCCGTGGTACAACGAGCACACCCGGGCCCTTAAAACAGCAGCCAGAAAAATGGAGCGCAGCTGGAAGAAAACAAAACTGGAAGTTTTTCGCATTTTGTGGAAAGAGAGCATGATTGCATACAGAAAGGCCCTAAAACTGCTAGATCTGCTTATTTCTCGACTCTCTTAGAATAAAACAAACACAACCCTAGGTATTTATTCAATACAGTGGCTAAATTAACCAAAGATAAAGCTTCACCTTCTGATGTTTGTAAACAGCACAGCAGTAATGACTTTATGAACTTCTTTACTTGTAAGATTGATAATATTAGGAAAAAAATTATAACCATGCAGCCGTCTACTACAGTATCACATCAGACAGTGCATTGTAGTGTCACTGAGGAAAAATTACATTCATTCACTGCTATAGGAGAAGAAGAATTGGCTAAACTCGACCCTATACCGACTAAACTACTAAAAGAGATGCTTCCAGAGGTCATAGATCCTCTTCTTAATATCATTAATTCATCCTTGACATTAGGATATGTACCGAAAACTTTTAAGTTGGCTATTATTAAACCACTTATTAAAAAAACGCAACTTGATCCTACAGAATTAGTCAATTACAGGCCAATCTCAAATCTGAGATTCAATCTCAATCAAAATCAATCTTTCTGTCAAAAATACTAGAAAAGGCAGTGTCCTCACAATTATGCTCCTTTTTAGAAAGAAATGGTATCTGTGAGGATTTCCAGTCAGGATTTAGACCGTATCATAGTACTGAGACTGCTCTCATTAGAGTTACAAATGATTTACTCTTATCATCCGATCGTGGTTGTATCTCTCTGTTAGTGTTACTCGATCTTAGCGCTGCATTCGATACTATCGACCACAACATTCTTTTGAATAGACTCGAAAATTATGTTGGCATTAGTGGAATTGCATTGGCATGGTTTAAATCATACCTATCTGACCGTTATCAGTTTGTAGCAGTAAATGAAGAGATGTCACACCCAACACAAGTTCAGTATGGAGTACCGCAGGGCTCAGTGCTAGGACCGTTGCTTTTCACCCTGTACATGCTACCACTGGGAGATATTATTAGGAAGCATGGCGTTAGTTTTCATTGTTATGCTGACGATACTCAGCTCTATATTTCTTCACGCCCTGACGAAACTTACCAATTCACAAGATTAACAGAATGCATAGCTGATATAAAAAATTGGATGACTAGTAATTTCCTGCAACTTAATTCAGAAAAAAATGAATTTTTAATCATTGGACAAAAAACTCCACAAGTAGTAACCTAGAATACTGTCTAACACTCGATGGCTGCTCTGTCAAGTCCTCGTCGTCAGTTAGGAACCTGGGTGTGCTCTTTGATACCAATCTCTCATTTGAAAGCCACGTTTCTAGCATCTGTAAAACTGCATTCTACCATCTTAAAAATATACCACATACCACATATATACCACATATATAACATACCACAATTTGGGACGCACTAATTCTAATTACGAATACTATTTAGGACTATTTTTTCAGGACACACCCAAGGTCAACATATGAATGGCAGGAAACAGGAGCAGAATGAACTAACAGAACTAAGCATATCCCTTACAGTGATTTCATCAGATTTCTTTTGTTGTAAATGTTGTTGCATTTGTGCCAGCCTCCACTGTTGTTGTCCCTCTGAAGTTGAACTGTGTTCACATTTATTGGTTTCATCTGACCCAGATATTATTCAGCCCTCCTCCCAGTGTCCTATAAATAAGTGGAGGCCGCCTTGTCTTGTCAAGTCTGAATAATGGCATGATATCATCATCATCATCATCATGGCTCACCCATAATTTTATTATCATTGCAAACGCTCAGAAGTCACTTGAGTCATTTGTCAATGTCATTTTTGTTAGTTTTGTTAGTACACCTTCAGCGCAGCAATCCGTTGTATGACATTCATACATTTTATTAGGTTATAGATGGTATTATGCATGCAGGTCGTGTTTGTGTGACATACCTTAACAATTTAAAAAAAAGTACTTAATGTGATATAAGATATATTGTTCATTTCGTTCAGTGTTTTCACTCTGATTGAGGTCCATCACTGCGATGAGATCACATGATACAATTAAGGCTCAAACTGAAGCTTTGTGTTTGTTTTTGAGCATAATGTGGCCTGGAATAGATCAGATGGATCACAGATTTAAAGTGGCAGTGTGATTGAATCATACTGAATCATTTGTGTAGTCTGGGTGATGCCTTTATGTTCAAAGTCTGGTCTTTTTAGTGACTCTTCTTTGAGTGTGAATATAAATTCAGTGTTTTAAAGATTGGACGCCATATCAGGATTGTGCAAACTGCCCTCTTGCCCTGCAAGATCACATTGATCTCCACATTACTCAAGTTGTTTTGCACAGGCAACAATTACAATGTAATTACATTTCTTTCAACAGATTCAGTTAAGGTATTGTCTGAGTGCAAAACAACATAACTTAAATTCCCTGTGTTGTATAGGAAACTCGCTTTGTCAGATGGCGTCTCTGTTTTGATTCCGTTGAAATGATGTTCTTTATCATGGACCGCCACTCACAGCAACATTGGATTAGTAAAATGAACTATATTGGTTTAAAATAACGTTGCAGATCCTTCTCAGAGTGTCCAGAACAACAGATTCCACATGATTGCTAAAGGAGTCCACCAGGGCTCTGTTTTGGGCCCTATTTTGTTTTCTGTTTGTCATTGATTTAGGAAAACGCCTTTACACCGCCAAATGACTGAAAGGTTTAACGACAGGTCATTATGGACCTCTCTGCAAGATTGTAAATTATTTTTGAATAGTCAGAGAACAAACTTCGTGACTAACACTAGGGGTGTGTGATATACACCGATCAGGCATAACATTATGACAGGTGAATAACACTGATTATCTGTTCATCACGGCACCTGTTAGTGGGTGGGATATATTAGGCAGCAAGTGAACATTTTGTCCTCAAAGTTGATGTGTTAGAAGCAGGAAAAATGGGCAAGCGTAAGGATTTGAGCGAGTTTGACAAGGGCCAAATTGTGATGGCTAGACGACTGGGTCAGAGCATCTCCAAAACTGCAGCTCTTGTGGGGTGTTCCCGGTCTGCAGTGGTCAGTATCTATCAAAAGTGCTCCAAGGAAGGAACAGTGGTGAACCGGCGACAGGGTCATGGGCGGCCAAGGCTCATTGATGCACGTGGGGAGCGAAGGCTGGCCCGTGTGGTCCGATCAGACGAGCTACTGTAGCTCAAATTGCTCAAGAAGTTAATGCTGGTTCTGATAGAAAGTTGTCAGAATACACAGTGCATCGCAGTTTGTTGCATATGGGGCTGCATAGCCGCAGACCAGTCAGGGTGCCCATGCTGACCCCTGTCCACCGCCGAAAGCATCAACAGTGGCACGTGAGCATCAGAACTGGACCACGGAGCAATGGAAGAAGGTGGCCTGGTCTGATGAATCACGTTTGTAAATCACGTTGATGAATCACAAAGCAAAAATGGTTCAGGAATGGTTTGAGGAGCACAACAACGAGTTTGAGGTGTTGACTTGGCCTCCAAATTCCCCAGATCTCAATCCAATCGAGCACCTGTGGGATGTGCTGAACAAACAAGTCCGATCCATGCAGGCCCCACCTCGCAACTTACAGGACTTAAAGGATCTGCTGCTAACATCTTGGTGCCAGATACCACAGCACACCTTCAGGAGTCCATGCCTCGACGGGTCAGGGCTGTTTTGGCAGCAAAAGGGGGACCAACACAATATTAGGAAGGTGGTCAAAATGTTATGCCTGATCGGTTTATATCGTCTACGATAATATCGTGATTGTTGTTTGAACGATGTGCGATCTGAGTATGTCCCTCAGTTTACAAAAACACATCTACATACACTACGTAATGAGAAGGGGAAAAATGCCCCTGTATGTCTTTTATATTAATATCATTTAATATAGTTAATATCACATGAAGAGTGCCGTTTTTTTTTCAAATATCAGCATGATTACAAATGTGATCTTGATTTTATACAACGGTTCAAAAAACAAGAAGTTAATATCAAGTGACTTAGATTTTGACATCATTTAAAAAAATAAAATATCTATCCATCCATCCATCCATCCATCCATCCATCTATCGTTCTATCTATTGCTCTATCTATTGCTCTATCTATCTATCTATATATCTATCCATCTATCGTTCTGTCTATCTATCTATTGTTTTTTCTGTCTATCCATCCATCCATCCATCCATCTAAAATGCCCCTGTATGTCTTTTATATTTATATAATTTAAGTAATCAATATCACGTGAAGAGTGCTGTTTTTTCACCAAATATCAGCATGATTACAAATGTGATATTGATCAAAAAACAAGAAGTGACTTACATTTTAGACACAATATTGCCTGTTTTTGCTCCATTTCGCCAACGAAAATAGTGCCAAGCAAAGCCACAGGAGTGTTTTACCTCTCTTAACACCACATGGCGGTGAATGAACAAATCATTTGAATGATTCAATGACTCACTCATTAAGAGAGTCAAATGCTTCGTTCCTGAATGAATCAGCGTTTGAATGAATCGGTTGAATCTTAACGACTCACTCATTAACAGTGACTTGCTGTTTTAATTTCACATTTAAAGTATCTTTTTAAATATTTCAAAATATCAATATTCAACATTTAATGTTTAAAACATCAAAATATTATTTATGCATTTGTAACTGCAGGTTAAATGCATTCATGTCCCTCTGAGCTGCATTGAACAGTCTGTGTAAATGAATCTAAATGCCACTTCAGATGCAGCTTCGGTGTTTCCTCTGCATTGCAAAGATTAATTTTGTTGATACTGATTTTTTTATACCGTACAGTTGGCTTTTTATTTTTATTTTAAATGCAACCATTATAATGTTCTCATAACTTTTGTCTTTTTTTCTCTGCAGTTCATGGTGAATTTCATCTGTTAGCTTCAATCCTGCTCTGCCAAATCTCACAGCATGTCGGGTGCCTACGATGAGTCCGCCATGTCCGACGAGACCACAGACAGTTTCTGGGAGGTCAGGATCAAAAACTTACTAATTCTGGAATATTATTTGTCACATATGTAGGTTACATGTCTTGTTCGTACAGGAAACCACAGCTATGAAGCTCTGGCGGTTGATTAGGTCACATGTTGTTGTATCATATTGACTAATTGACTTTTAATGTTGTGAAAGTATGTCATTCAGCCAAAGGGCGACCAAACATTATATTGATTAGCTTGGTGTGTTAACAATATATCAGAAGTAAAACTGTGTCATTGTTGATTTATCGGCCATACATTATAACACAGACTGTAGTCGGATCACATTCATTTTCTCCAGAGACATTTATTTTTAACAGATCATCTAAACCTTTCAAGACCAACCAAACATGAGCTCTGAAATTATTGCAAGATTTTAACATCATTTAAAAAAATAGTATATCCATCCATCATTTTATCCATTATTCTGTCGTTCTATCGTTTTATTCGTCTATCTATCTATCTATCTATCTATCTATCTATCTATCTATCTATCTATCTATCTATCTATCTATCTATCTATCTATCGTTCTATCCATCTTTCTATCGTTCTATCTATCTTTCTATCGTTCTATCTATCTATCTATCTATCTATCTATCTATCTATCTATCATTCTTTTTCCATCTATCCGTCTATCCGTCCATCCATCTTTCTATCGTTCTATCCATCTATCTATCTATCTATCTATCTATCTATCTATCTATCTATCTATCTATCTATCGTTCTATCGTTCTGTCCATCTATCTATCTATCTATCTATCTATCTATCTATCTATCTATCTATCATTCTTTTTTCATCTATCCGTCTATCCGTCCATCCATCTTTCTATCGTTCTATCCATCCATCCATCTATCGTACGTTCTGTCCATCTATCCATCCATCCATAGTATAAGTCCCTCATAAAATACATTGTATCTTTGTCTTTTGTCTTGCTTTAATATACTTTTTTATTGCTTTCAAATCAAAATTTGTATTATTGATTGGTTTAATGAATTAGATTTAGAAGAAATACCTCTAGAGCCAAGGACACTGAAAAAGTGGGCGGTCAGTGTTTTCTATTGAATTACAGATAATTGAGCTCTGATGCTGTAGTAGTGCCCTGTCCGTGACTTTACCTATCTCAGAGGGTTCTGTGTGTCTCAGGTCGGGAACTACAAGCGCACAGTAAAGCGAATCGAGGATGGCCACCGACTCTGCAATGACATGATGAGTTGCATACAGGAGCGTGCCAAGATCGAGAAGGCCTATGCCCAGCAGCTCACCGACTGGTCTAAGAGGTGGAGGCAGCTCGTGGAGAGAGGTGCTGAATGATTTATGACGTGGCCATGGAGAACGACATTTGAAATTCTTGAGTAGATTTAAAGTGACAACCTTGAAAGCAAACGTTGTGTTACTTCTCAGTCTAAACAAGCTTCTCTTTTGCCCTCGCATTCTAACTCAATCAATTTTAATGCGCTGTTGCTGCTCGCAGGGCCGCAGTACGGGACTCTGGAGAGAGCCTGGTTAGCTGTGATGACAGAAGCAGAAAAGGTGAGCGAGTTGCACCAGGAGGTGAAAAACAACCTGCTGAACGAGGACTTAGAGAAGGTGAAGAACTGGCAGAAAGATAGCTACCACAAACAAATGATGGGCGGATTCAAAGAAACAAAAGAGGCGGACGAGGGGTTCCGGAAAGCCCAGAAACCTTGGGCCAAAAAACTCAAAGAGGTGGGGAGACAGAACTTCTCTCACAAGTGACCATTTCCAAAATAATGATTGCAGACGACCCTCCAATAACATTCTACATTCTTTTAAATGAAAAAGTTACTTTTCCACTTAAAAACATAAATATTATATCTTGGTTGAAGAAATATCTTCATTTGAAACTACAAACAAATCACTGAATAATTAACTCGCCATGCTTACCATGTTCATCTTATCTTTAACTTGCAGTTGGAAACAGCGAAGAAAACATACCATATGGCCTGCAAGGAGGAAAAAATTGCATCTACGAGGGAGGCCAATAGCAAAGCAGAAGCGTCAGTCACATCAGAGCAGCAAAAGAAACTCCAAGAGAAGGTGGACAAGTGCAAAAACGACAGTCAGAAGGTCAGCCAAGAAAACAATGCATATTATGTACAACATGCATTTTTCATAAACAAACCAAAAGTTGTGTTAAAGGGGTCATGAAATGCATTGTTATATTGTTTTATAATGTTTCCTGGGCTGCACGTATAACGTTAGAATGATTTTTACATCAAAAATGGTCATAATTTAGAAATAAAAGGCATTTTGGCCTCTGATTTAAACGCTGTTTGAAGGGACTTCTGTGAGACTTCAGTGTAAACGCCCACTGCTGTGATTGGCTGCTGTGAGACTTCAGTGTAAACGCCCACTGCTGTGATTGGCTGCTGTGGGACTTCAGTGTAAACACCCACTGCTGTGATTGGCTGCTGTGAGACTTCAGTGTAAACGCCCACTGCTGTGATTGGCTGCTGTGAGACTTCAGTGTAAACGCCCACTGCCGTGATTGGCTGCTGTGAAACTTTAGTGTAAACGCCCACTGCTGTGATTGGCTGCTGTGAGACTTCAGTGTAAACGCCCACTGCTGTGATTGGCTGCTGTGAAACTTTAGTGTAAACGCTCACTGATTATTTTCATCCTACTAAGAGAAACAATGTGAAGTTGAGCGTTTAGTCACTGGTTTGATTTGCTGACACATAGACAAAGAACATCTGACTGTACATGAATCGTTACATATCAGAAATCGCTGGTCTCAGATCAGGCATTAGAATTAACATGGTTACTTACATGTTGTGGCATTACTGTCGAGTCCATATCATAAAAGTCTGTTTGCAAAGCCTGCAACTGATTTCCCAAAGAATCCACAGTGAAATGTAGCGAATACAAATAAATAATGCTCAACTGAGACATTCAGTTGTTGAAAACAAATGAGCACATTCCTAGCATTAGGATCCTTGGGAAGGTAATGTTATTTTTAGTCCAGTGAACCTGTATCGCTCTTCTCTCCTCGTCATCTCACTAACACACCAGTGGGCGGGGCCAAAGTAGGCACATTCCACAACGAGTCGTTCTCTGGGATTTGTTACAATAAAAGCTGTTTTTGGACTAACAAGGAAGTTTTCATTTCTGAAACTTGCAGGATATTCTTATATTACGATGACCTTTTATAAGTCAAAAGCTCAAGGAAAATTTGATTTCTCAGTTCATGACCCCATTAATGTCCTGCACTTACAATGAAAGTCCTTTAAATTGTGTATTATTGCCAATGTTTTTGCAAAATGCAGCATATTTGTGGCCTTTAATATTCATGTTGCACACTTCTCTCTTGTCTGTTAACAAAAAAAATAATCTTTTTAAAGCTCACCACAATAGATGCAACAGACGGCAGATAACAGAAATATCCTCTAGCATAGTAATTTCATTCGCTATTCATTACACCAGCAGGTCTGACTCCCCAGAGCTTACTTTCATATTACTACTCTGCCTTTGGACCACTTAATGGGAAATAACACAGGGGCGTTCAATAAATGGCCCCCTAACGCACAGTAGAGCCAATTCATTAGCCTTTATTCTAACCCAGCGTCCATTATAAGCACTTAACCCAGAGTCCCAGGGGAATCAGCTGTGCCACAATAGAACAATGGACAAGCTGGACATTTGAGTGACGGCTGTGGTTACCTATAAAACCATCCCATATAATGATATTATTCAATGTACACATGCTCTAACTTTACAACTCACATTTCACCCCTAAAAGAAAAAAATAGATATTTTGCATAAAGCAATCAAACTTGTTTTATGAGTCATAAAGATGTTTGCATTTTGTCTGCATTCATGACATTTCCCTCAGAAATTATCAACTTAAATGTGCCTAGACATTTAACTTTTGAGCTTTTTTGAGCTTTATTTGTCTTATTTGTCTTATTCTCATATACTATGATGATTCTTAAATTACTATAATACAGTTATTTTAATAAAGCATTTTTTTTGTATTATGATAACGATAATTTGGGGACAATTGCCTATGGCAGCCCATAGAACCGTATGGTAAAAAGTTGTGAAATTTGGCACACTGATAGAGGTCAGTCCAAACATTCACCACAGCAAATTTGGAGTCTCTAACTCAAACCCTCTAGCGCCACCAACTGTCCAAATTTGCACTCTTATTTATGCTAATAACTTTTGAACCATAAGGGCTAGAAACATTTTTTCCCCCTCTGATTCCTTGGCTCATGACGGTTCGATTGCAGATCATCTTCAGACCATGTTGGCAAAAAGTCCTCAAAAGCTTTTTGATAAACCCAATTGTTCTCGAATAACACAAATGAAATTGACGTAGAGCACGCCAAATTGGACATGAGGCTATATCTCCACAACGCTTTAGCGTATTCAGACCAAACTTGGTACATGTTATCCCAAGCATGACCTGAGGCTACATGCAGAGTTTCGGCACAGCGCCACCTACTGGTCAGGAGATATGAAAAATTGACTTTTTTGCTTATAACTTCTAAACGGTTTGCCCAAAAATCATAAAACTGGTCTCTGATTCAGTGCATCATGCCAAGTCGAATGATACCCAGTTTTCTCATATTAGCTATTTTGGGTGTCGGCCATCTTGAATTTTGCCCTGAAAATGCTGTATTTTAAGAACGCATTAGCATATCGTTACGAAACTCTGTCATCGAGACCACCTAAAGGTACTCAAAAAGTTTCAAGACTAAAGTTATAATGAAATTTCCCCCCCAATTTTTTTTTAATTTTGCCTATTGTATTGAAACTGGTCTTGATAGATTCCTTGGGTTATGCTGAGAGCAATGATACCAATTATGCCATTGCTCTCCGCCATTTTGAATTCTTTAAAAACCTACTTTTTCTAACTCCTCCTAGACCGTTGGTCTGATTTTCACCAAAATTGGCTCAGATCATCTTCAGACCCTGCCGGCAAAAAGTTATTAAAAGTTTTTCGATTGACCAAACCCTTCTCTTTTTTAAACAAATTTGTTGGCAACACTTTGGTATATTGACACCAAACTTTTTATGTGTCATTGTCACCTCACACTGACCACACCATACTAATTTGATAACAGTGCCACCTATTGGTCAAAAGTAATAAGCAAGTTAATCATATTACAGGATTTTATTTGTGATTTTTCAGCCATTTTGACTAAAATAATCTAAAAATGTTTTTAACCACTCGTTGCAGTTGGTCTGATGCTCTCAGTCATGCTTGCATGGCTCATTGTTCCTTCATTGTTCCTTTTTGTGCTTGGCCCGATAATTGCTGCTTGCAGCTATATTTTTGTTTGTAATTTAATATATGTTTACCTAAATTTTGTTTTTAATTGTCTTTTTGTTAATTATTTAGATTTTCTTTTGTTGTTGTTGTTGTTCTTGCAGTCCACTAATGCCATGGTCTTAGTTTAACATGACCATTTCCCATCCTTTCTTAATAGGCTTTAATTTTAGAACTTTATGCAAATACCCTTTGTTATGATTGGCTCACCTCTTCACATTTGCATAAATGGGACATCTCATCATATTATATGCAACAAGTCAGAGGATTTAAGATGTTGTTTGCTTTGTGTTTCAGGCCAAAGAGAAATACGAGAAGACCCTCGATGAGCTCAGCAAGTGCACGCCGCAGTACATGGAGAACATGGAGGTCGTGTTCGAGCAGTGCCAGCAGTTTGAGGAGAAGAGGCTGAACTTCCTCCGCGAGGTGCTTCTGGACATCAAACGCCATCTTAACCTCACTGAGAGCCAAAGGTCAGCTCGAAATCACAGATCTGGTGGTCTGAAGTATGGCAAGCCGTTTTGACCTTTATTCATTCCCAGGATATCAGCAATTCATTTTTCACTAGTTAAAGGCACAATATGTAAGATTTTTGGATTAAAATATCCAAAAGAAGAAGTGGAAGAAGCGGAAGTGCTCGTCTGCGGCATAATAAAAGCTCCTCCAAATCAAGGCGTCATCAAGCTACGCCTTTGTTTTGAATAAGCGACCTCTAGCGGCGAAAAATTACATATTGTGCCTTTAAAATGTTCATTCTTGATATCAACAATGATTTCATCACTCGCAGAAATCGAATTCTTGATATCAAGAAATAAATTTCAACTAGTAAAAACTATAATTCTTGATATCTGTAATTGTATTTTCAATAGATAAACATCACCATAGGCTGCCATTCAAATTAAATTTTTTTTTTTTTTTTGTTACTAGTTGAAATTCCAATTTCACACATCAGAAATATAATTCTTACTAGATCTAAGTTTTTTATATCAATAATTAGGTGGTTACTAGTGCAAATGCAGATTCCTGATATCAACAATTGAACTGCAACTAGTAAAAATGTTCATTTTTGATATCAATAATTTGATCGTCACTAGTGATAGTGTTAATTTTTGATATCATGAATGTGATTGTTAGATTTCTGAAATTACTCTCCTAATTATTGATATCAAAAAATACATTTTCAGATATCAGAAATAACAAATGTAACATGTTGAAATACATTTATAGATATCAAGAATTATAGTTTTTACTAGTTGAAATGTAATTCTTGATATCAAGATTTGGCATTTTAACTAGTGAAAACTGAATTGTTGATATCAAGAATTCATATCCTGGGAATGAATAAAAGTCAAAATGGCTTGCCATACTGAAGCCTAGTTATTTTTATCAACATAATGCATTCATGATGCATTTTATATGTCATCTATATGCTAGTGTCCTGTAGACAAACTAAACTTTTAGCAGATGTACAATATCATTCAAAAGTTTGGTGTCAGTAATATTTTTTTTTTTAGAGAATTTAATATTTTATTCAGCAAGGACGCATTAAATTGATCAAAAGGGACAGTAAAGACATTTATAATGTTACAAAATGTCCTGAGCATCAAATCATCATATTAGAATGATTTCTGAAGGATCATGTGACACTGAAGACTGGAGTAATGATGCTGAAAATACAGCTTTGATCACAGGAATAAATTACATCTGAAAATATATTCAAATAAAAAACAGTTATTATAATTTGTAATAATATTTCACAATATTACTATTTTTACTGTATTTTTGATCAAATAAATGCAGCCTTGGTGAGCATTTTTGTTCAAAAACATTAATAATTCTTACTGCTCCCAAACTTTTGAACAATAGTGTACACATTTATAATTCACACAGTCTTTCTCTTCTTGGTAAACAACAAAAATATGTATGCTGGCCTATATACAATTTTCAGCGAATGAATGAACAGTGCTTTCTCCAGCCTCAATACCTAACAGCAGCAAAAACGTCACATTAGCACATAAGAAAGAAAACTGCATTTACCAAACCAGTCATCAGTCTCTTAATAATCTCTATAATTCAAATTCCACAGCTATGCCACAGTCTACCATGATCTGGAGCGTAACATCGCCTCAGCCAGCGCCCAAGAAGACCTCAAGTGGTTCAACAACCTCCACGGGCCCGGCATGCACATGAACTGGCCACAGTTTGAGGTGGGATCCGTGAGAATGCATAACAACTGGTGTTAGGACTGTTCATTTTACTTTTGTATTTCTCATATAATTCATCTTGTCTCTAAATCAGGAGTTCAACCCAGAACTGAGCCACTCCATTAATAAGAAAGAGAAGGTGAAGAGGAACCATGATGGAGTCACGTTGACTCATGTCACGCATAGTGCCGATCAGGGCACGCCGCAGACTGGAGACCGGGGCAGGTACAGACCCTATACAGCCTCTAAATGATCAAAACTTTATACATTTATAGCAAGTAAAAGTCCTTTAAGTATAATCATAAAAACAGCCTCCTTCAGGTCACAGTCTTTTTGCTGTAAAATCTTGGCTGATTTTTATAAAGTAAATGTAAGAATAACTTTCAGATTTCAAGATGAACATTTACTGGACTAAACCAACTTAGGTTTGCTTGATTATCCATTCATCATCATCTTTTTTTTTTTTTTTTTTTAGAAAAATCATGCAAAAATGTATCAAATATGATACACCAGGCTTTTGATGAATGTTTATTTGTTCATCTCTCAATCATCCTATATTACGGGGATGTTGAATGCTTGAATCTGATTGGTTGACGGACATTTCTAAGGTGTGCAATAACTTTCAGGGAAAAATAATGCACACCCGAGGTGTAACTCCACTTCGCGTCGTGACCGCATTGTCGTGCATTATTTTTCTAATAATTCAACGGCCCATCGTCAATTATTCCTTACTTATACTACGGGGCTGTTGAATTCTTGAATCTGATTGGTTGACAGACATTCTAAGGTGTGCAATAACTTTCAGGGAAAAAGTAGTTCCGGCTAAAGTAGTTCCAGCAGGTTTTGACCGTATTACAGTTCCATATCACTCCGCCAAATTATTTCAGTTATTTCAAAGGTCCTTACAGCCGACAACAGCAAAAGAACCAAAAACCCAAATGAATATAGTAAAAATAGGATAAAAACGACAAATTATTTCCACAAAATTACGTTTTATTATGTACGGAAAGCACATACTCTCTTTCTCCCGCTCAAACGCACACACATACGGTTCGGACACACACTGTTGTCAGCGTTGCCGCACTCTCTCTCTCTCTCTCTCTCTCTCTAATAACTGCATTACTCAATGGCTCAAGCCTCCATTACTAGCTCTAAAATGGCATTTTGGGGATTAGCAACGGAGGTTTGGGTTTAGATGCATAAGAAATTAATCCTGCACACAAGAGCGTTTTAAGGACAAAACCTGACATATGTCTTGAAATACATCATCTGAACAATGTTTTGAGGTGTGGTAACTGTAGTATAAGCGGAATAATTGACTCCGGGCCGTTGAATTATTAGAAAAATAATGCACACCCGAGGTGTAACTCCACTTCGCGTCGTGACCGCATTGTTGTGCATTATTTTTCTAATAATTCAACGGCCCATCGTCAATTATTCCTTACTTATACTACGGGGCTGTTGAATGCTTGAATCTGATTGGTTGACGGACATTCTAAGGTGTGCAATAACTTTCAGGGAAAAAGTAGTTCTGGCTAAAGTAGTTCCAGCAGGTTTTGACCGTATTACAGTTCCATATCACTCCACCAAATGATTAATTTCAAAGGTCCTTACACCCAACAACAGCAAAAGAACCAAAACACAAATAAATATAGTAAACAATAGGATAAAAACAACAAATTATTTCCATGTTTTTTGCCACAAAATTACGTTTTATTATGTACGGAAAGCACATACTCTCTCAAATGCACACACACACATACAGTACAGACACACGCACAGAAACGTGTTGTCAGCACCGCTCTGAAGATTTTATCAGTAAAATAGTTCAACAGCTTAAAAGCTACATGACATTTCTCACTAGCGAGGTAATAATGGCGCTGTTCTTGAGTAGATAAACTTACGTTTTGCTATTAGTAGAGACGCTGGTGCCGAACACTGTTGAAAGACGCACAGACTTGGGTAATTCACACATACTTAATCTCTCTCTCTCTAATAACTGCATTAATAACTGCATTAGTTGTTAACTGAATTATCAACGGAGGCTTCAGATTAGATGTGTAAGAAATTAGTCCTACACACAAGAGCGCCCCACAATTAAAACTACAGGGCTTTGATCATAAAACGCATAAAAAGCATTTAAATATCATCTTAATAGGACATATCTATGTGTGGACTATGTGTGGGGTTGTTTTTCCTTCTCCATGTTTCCTTCCTGTGTTTATTTCCTGTTCTCATTGCTAGTTGGTTTCTAAGGCTTCTCATTGGTTGATTGATTATGTTCACCTGAGTCTTGTTGGGTTCCTCATTGAGCCATGTATTTAAGCTCTCAGTTTGGTTCTTCTCTTTGTCCTGTATTGTCTTTGCATTAGTGAAGCTGTTACGTTGAGTGTTTCCTTCTGGATTTCCTTTGTTTTTGTAAGTAAATGTATATCTGCTGCACCTTAGATCCTCTGCTCCTCTTCCCTTTCCTGCACTGTGCTCTTTGTTAATGTTCACCATTGTTGCTAACCCTAACCTCTGGGGGAACTAACCTGCGCTTCTCCGTTCTGGTTGTCGTCTTCAGCGTGAGCAGTTACGAGAAGAACCAGCAGTATTCTGCCGAGTGGTCCGATGACGAGCAGCCGCCTGCCGCCCAACCAGCCAGTGAAACAAACGGTGGTGCAAATCCATTTGATGAGGAGAGTAAAGGAATGCGAGTGAGAGCGCTGTATGACTACGACGGCCAGGAACAAGATGAGCTCACGTTTAAAGCTGGTGAGAGATGTTTTTTAAAATGAAGTCTATTCTGCTCAAACTGATCAAAAATATAGTAAAAACAGTAATATTTTACAATTTAATACTAGATTGAAAAGTTTGTAGACAAACATTGAAGTTGGCTTGAAAAATGGATGGGAAATATTAGATACGATGGATGGATGGATGGATGGAAGGATGGAAGGATGGATGGATGGGAAATATTAGATACGATGGATGGATGGATGGATAGGAAATATTAGATACAGCAGATGGATGGATGGATGGATGGATGGATAAGAAATATTGGATAGATGGATGGATGGATGGATGGATGGAGGGATAAGAAATATTAGATACAATAGATGGATGGACGGGTGGATGGATGGATGGATAAGAAATATTGGATAGGTGGATGGATGGATAAGAAATATTGGACGGCTGGATGGGTGGATAAGAAATATTGGATAGATGGATTGATGGATTGGAGGGTGGATGGATGGATGGAGGGATAAGAAATATTAGATACAATAGATGGATGGACGGGTGGATGGATGGATAAGAAATATTGGATAGGTGGATGGATGGATGGATGGATGGATAAGAAATATTGGATGGATGGATGGCTGGATAAGAAATATTGGATAGATGGATGGATGGATTGGAGGGTGGATGGATGGATGGAGGGATAAGAAATATTAGATACAATAGATGGATGGACGGGTGGATGGATGGATAAGAAATATTGGATAGGTGGATGGATGGATGGATGGATGGATAAGAAATATTGGATGGATGGATGGCTGGATAAGAAATATTGGATAGATGGATGGATGGATTGGAGGGTGGATGGATGGATGGACGGATAAGAAATATTAGATACAATAGATGGATGGACGGGTGGATGGATGGAAGGATGGATGGATATAAAATATTGGATAGGTGGATGGATGGATGGATGGATAAGAAATATTGGATGGATGGATGGATGGATGGATGGGTGGATGGATGGATAAGAAATATTGGATAGATGGATGGATGGATGGATGGGTGGGTGGATGGATGGATGGATAAGAAATATTGGATGGATGGATGGATGGATGGATGGGTGGATGGATGGATAAGAAATATTGGATGGATGGATGGATGGATAAGAAATATTGGATGGATGGATGGGTGGATGGATGGATAAGAAATATTGGATGGATGGATGGATGGATGGATGGATAAGAAATATTGGATGGATGGATGGAGGGATAAGAAATATTAGATACAATAGATGGATGGACGGGTGGATGGATGGAAGGATGGATGGATAAGAAATATTGGATAGATGGATGGGTGGATGGATAAGAAATATTGGATAGGTGGATGGGTGGATGGATGGGTGGATGGATAAGAAATATTGGATAGGTGGATGGGTGGATGGATGGGTGGATGGATAAGAAATATTGGATAGATAGATAGATCAATCAATGACCTTGTTACAGTCACTACAGTACTTACAAAAAGATGAAATGGACATTAAATATTGAGTGTAACATTTATTACACGAGATGAAACCGATCGCTACTAGAGCATTTAAGGCTGTAACTCGCATTATTAAAAGTGCATACGTTTGCATTTCATCAGCTGGTATTAACTGTACATCAACATGTTTTCCCAGGAGACGAGCTGACCAAACTCGAGGATGAGGACGAGCAGGGCTGGTGCAAAGGCCGGTTGGACAGCGGTCAGCTAGGCTTGTACCCGGCTAACTACGTCGAGCCCATTTAGTCGCCGCGTGCGGTGAAGAAGGCCTTAAAGACTTTATCCCGCACTGCTCGAACGCAAGATTCCAGAGAAACTACTTCCTTGCCTGATTGACTTGCTGAGAAGCTTTACGCAGCATTTCCTTAATACCGCAACGAAAACCTACAGCATCCAAAACACATATCGAATCCCAGCGAGAGCAGGGAGTGATTCTGTGCGTCTGTGTAGCCATGTTCAGTTGACACGTGTTCGCGTATGGTCTCCTGTAACAATATTAACGTACTGACGTCCATGAAGCCTAGCATAGCAACAATCAGCTATGCAATGTGTATACTAGACTTTTATTTTGAAGTTCTGTGTTGAACCTAGTGAACATGAAACAGCATTTCGCTTACATAATCTGACGTATTTATGTGTGAAACAAGAACAAATTTAGGGCGGGACTTGGTTTTATGCTAATTGGATTGTGAAAAGTGGGCGTTGCATACTTGAGGGGAGGGGTTTAAAATTTAAAGGGACGGTGACACCATTCAACAAGGAGTTGATGTAGAGGTGAAGCATTTCAAAACTTCTTGATGAATTGTGCACAATAAGACCAGAAATATGTGTTAACAAAGTAAATACGGTCAGTTTTGAATATATGCCGACTTTAATGCGAGATGCATCAGGATTTTTGTCCATCTAAGTGCAAATTATGCCTCAAAACACATTAAATGCACATTTGTATGGTTTTCTTCTCGTTTTTCCCCCATTTTAAGAGCATGTAAAGAGCCTGTGAACATATTTTGTAGAATTATGGAGAATAATAATATCATGATTCTAAAGGATTTCAAATGGAATTTTTGTTTTAATGTGGAATAAATACAGAATGAATTAGAACTGAAATTCTAAAAGAAAAAGTTTAGTTTATCTAGTGCATTTTTATTTTTTCATTTTTTTTATTATTATTAAATTATGATTTTTATTTTTTTCAGATTTTTTTTCTGATATTAGTTATGATTTTTATGACCATTGGACTGTGCGGTTCATGGGCACACGCTATTGAAAAGTATGTTCAAAAGTATTTCTTTTGCCTTATTGTCTCTTTCTGTAAATGTCTTTTAACATGCGATCCATAACTTATTCAGTGGGCAAACTCCTTACTGTAGCGCAACAATAATAATAATAATAATTCGTCATGTTTTTAACACTGTAGCTTTGTTTTTGGGTCAGCCGTTATGGATTGCTTCTTTAAGAGCAGGATGGAGGAGGTGTGTGTGTGTGTGTGTGTGTAATGTATGTTTAGACTGGACTGATGTGTTCTACTCTTCATGTCAGTAACTGTTCCATTCAAATTCACAATAAAAATCTGAGACAAATGCAAATGATTTCAAAGCTTTGGGTCTCCACTAGAGGTCAGCATTGCAGAAGACCTTTACTGTCCTGTTTATAGTGCCCAATAATACAGAGTAAATCGGTCATATTTCACCACAAAATCAATAGATAAAGGCTGTGACATTTTTCTTAAAGCAAATGAAGATTTTTAGATTGCATAAATTATAATACTTGTAATAAAAAGAAGTATTAGACTAATTAAATAATGAAATAAAAAATATTCTAATAAAAACATGGTAGTGGCGTGTAACGCAGTCACTCCTATTGGCCACTTTGGCGTTTTACATTTTATATATAATTCAATTGCATTCAATTTTAATCTTTTTTTTAAAAAAAGGCATCTGAAATAAACTAAATTCAATGTAGTGCTGTCAAAAATGTAATATCTGAAACGCTTCCAATACGCATTTTCTACAGAATAGATACACGATACACGCCTCTCTTCACTCACTCGCTTCATTTGCTCCGGAAGAGTATTGTTGCTGTTAAAGGGCTTGTATTGCGCATAATTTTACTAATTCCTGCAGATTTTGTACGTACATATAAAGCTGCCTCTCAATACTAAATTGAGTTATTTTTTGCTGATTATTGCGCTTAAAGTGCCTCTATTATGGTTTTTCGAACATTCCCTTCCATGCAGTGTGTAATATCGCTGTTTGTGAATGTGAACGTTCTGCAAAATTGCAAAATGCGCGATAAAGTTATTGGGCCTTATTCATGAAACTTTCGTAAATATACGAGCTAATTCGGAGGAATTTGCACGTAAAATGGACCTTTACGAAAACTCACAAAAAAGGTTCACAAACGCTTCGTATACCACAGATTCGCTAGTTAAACGTGTGTATATTAATGAATTCCAAACATTCGTAAATAGGGCGCACGTTCACGCTCACTCATAATTAGCATATTCCCCGCCCATAAGTTACTACGCAAACTACGCAAATGACGTGTCCAGGAACGCTGGAATCTTCTGGACTTCCTTCTCAGGTTTGGCTCCAGTATATTGCATAAATGCTAAAGAGACTAATTGGCCATATGCGTAGCAATATTCAATTATCGTGTGTCCACCAAAGCATTTTTAGCCAGCTAAAAATGCCTGGTGCTCTTCTGAAAACTGCCAGCTGGTGGCGCTTGACGTTTTTCCAGCTGAGATACTTTGGTTGCTATGATACAGAATAGCCATGGCAGTAATGTGTTACTAGTATCTCATTTTGAAGAATATTACTGAATATAAAAATGCAATAACCAGTAACTCCTCCATTGTTGTTCAGTCGTACAAGTAGGATGATTGGTCGGTGTAGTATTTGTCCCGCCCCTCCTCCACTGTGATTGGACGGCTGGGTAAAAAGTGACAGTGACGAGCGCTGCCTATTACTTATTACCTACCTATTACAAAGTTGAACAGTTAAAAAAAAGACAAGGCAAATCAACACGTGAAATATTATTATGGCACATAGTGCATCAAAGTGCAATGTCATCAGTTTGCCTAAATTAGAACACAGAACATTAAAATGTTTTACGCACCTTTTACACGTGATAGGGAGCAGATGTAAATTTTCAAAATAGATATTTTCGTGTATCCGAAAATTTACATCATAACGGCTTTACGAACGATTTACACAAAAATTCGTTCTGCTCGTGTTTCATGAATGAGGCCCATTGTCTCCTAAAAGAAAGAATCGACTCTGATCCGCCTTGACGAGTCGTTTTTATTTCGAATCTCACTGCGTTACGGTTCTAAGTCACTAGAAAAGACTTTTGCATAATGCCCGCCTATGTTGTGCATGATCCACCCGCGAACAACTTGACCCGCCCACAAACGCCATTTTACTGACGACTCGAAAAAACGCTTGCTTTTGAAAGATGGGTCAGTACCAGCTTATTTGGACCAGCTTTCTCCTCAGAATCACAACCTGTAAGTATGAATAATTATTGATGTATATATTTTCTACCATGTGTTCAAAATACGTATAGTTTTGTGTTTTATATTTTGTTAGTTTCCAGCTAACGGGCTAACTCACGTTATAACTGTCATACTGAAATACTTCTGATAATCAGCTGTGGGCCACTATTACCTAAAACTGTGTTTATTAATGCAGATTGTCTGTCGTTCTTACTACTTTGAGTAAAGATAAAGGATAAAGCAAGATTTGTTTTACAAACTTTAATGTTACATCAGTCATTCACATTAGTGCTGCACAAACATATGCGCTGTTATGATACAGTTCCCGCATGTGCACCGCAGTAAATGAGAAATATACACATGTGTTTGTTGATGGATATACACTTGTTAATGCTAATGGTGAGGAATTACAGCTGCAACATCTCATAATGTACCTCAAAATGAGTAGCGTATCACTGAGAAACATCCTGCTCAAGAACATAACTAGTTGTTCCAATATTTCATAATCAGACTCGGATTGATATGGTAAAATCAATGCCGTCGTTACTGTCTTTACAGTGTGTACAATCACTGAGCTTTAGGAAGCCTCCGGAGCTGAAGTTCAGTTATGGTAATAGTTGTGTGTAGCTTCTGACACGCACTGTACGCGGTAGACCAATCACAACTGACCGGGCCATTTGACCAATCAGAACAGAGCAGGCTCTCGGAAAGGAGGGATTTAGAGAGACGGATTCATCCGTCGAGTCATTTGAGAATCATTGAAAAATGTGGTGATGTGCAATGTATATTATGAGAAAATGATGCATGTAAACCTGTTGTCGGAGACGCCAAAACAACATTAGGAGCCTTTAAAATAGCATAACGGGCACTTTAAACAGTCAGACGCACACAAAATAATGTCAAAATGCCGGTCTTGGCGAGTATTCTCGTAAACACAGTCAGTTCTGTTTTAAGTGAACGTAAACAGTTGAGAAAGAAAACGCATGTGTAACAGTGTAATGGATCCGTGCGTCAGCTCTTAAAGTGACAGCAGCCTAATAAACCTGCTGCCAAATTATTAGATAATAATAAAAATATCTGCTATTGATATGGTATCGATGTCAAAATTGTGGCTAGTGAAAATGCTGAGTGGCTGTTAACTTTGGAAAACCACTAGACACAGTGGCTGGTGAGCAAAAAATTTAATGTCAAGCCCTGAAAACATTATTATTAATAAATTATTTTTTATTTAATTTATCTCAGTGGAAAACAACTCAAAAGTAAAATATCTGGATGCATTTTGGTAATGAGAATGTGGGTGGAATATTAATTGTCATGAAAGCTGTACAAAAAAAAGCATAATTTCTTAATTTTTTTTCTGTTTTGGGGTTAAATGTGGACATGTTTCTGTGAGATTCACCCATAACCTTTTACAAAAAAAAACCTAAAAAACATACATGTTAAGTGTTAAAAATTCTTATTCTGATTACATATATTGTAAAAGAACAAGTGAAATATACAGGAGACTGCAAAATGAAAAATGAATATTTAATAAAGAAACTGAGGCAAAATGCATGAGGAACAACAACTGAATGTACATGAAAAAATTGCCTTTCAGCTCTGGTATAACTGTAAGAGTACGGATAATATTTCGTAATGTTGACCTTAGTGAAAACAACTGTTATCCAGTGATTATCCAGATTAGAGTTCACAATAGAGGTTTATAAAAATACAAGAGCCACAATAGAAACCAAACCTCCCTCGGGCTCATAGACGTTCTCCTCGGACTTCCTGACTTAAGCGTTACAACACACACGTGACAAATGCAGAATAAGAAAATACACGGGCCGTCGGTAAGCCCTCGTTTGCATCAGTATAAAACGTGACGTGATCATGGAGGTGTGTGCAAAGCTGGCTGATTATTGAAGAAAGTGGAGAAGTTTACATTGACAGACTTGAAAGGTTTGCAGTGCAATTAATCACAAAGCAGAAAAAAAGTGATGTTTGTTGGGTGGCAGGCAGAGATTAACGCAAACTCGAGGCCTTTCCACTGCAAATCATGGGCAGGGAAAAGAAGGTTTGCTCAGAGACACGCTGGCAGATTCACACGCTTGTGTTCGAGGATCAGACGACAGGCAGGCCTTGTGAGTAACCTGTAACATACTTTAAAGAATATACCTAATCTCTCTTATTTTAACCGTATAGAGCTACGGTTAAACATCATCATTTATTCTTGAAGTAACAGAAAGTAGCAGTGCAAAGCTGACATTACATGCATTTTCATGCATTGGTCAATTTTTTGCTTCCATGTCTAGATTTCCATTACACTAGCTGTACATAAAAGCTGTGAGTTTTTTCTCCTGCAAAATTGCGAGATGTAGTGTATAAGGTCACATAAAGTAAAAATTGCGTGATATAAATGGCAATTCTGATAACAATTATCACGCAATTCTGGCTTTATAACTCCCAATTGCGAGTTTATATCACGCAAAAATAAAGTCAAAATAAAGTTTTCTTAAAAATAAACTTTTAAAATAACCATATTTTCTTTGTTTGAAGAACATTTGACATATCTAAAGAAGCTTTTCCTGATATAAAGAAGCTTTTTGTAGAAAGGAAAGGTTCACTGGATGTCAAAGGTTCTTTATGGAACCATCAATGCCAATAAAACCTTTATTTTTAATATCGCTATTCTGAGAAAAGAAGTCAGGGTCACACTTTAGGGTGCAATTCTCACTATTAACTATGACTTTTGCCTCAAACTCCTAGTT
Organism: Coreius guichenoti; assembly: GCA_039654105.1. Taxonomy (NCBI): domain Eukaryota; kingdom Metazoa; phylum Chordata; class Actinopteri; order Cypriniformes; family Gobionidae; genus Coreius; species Coreius guichenoti. Next base: position 40,565,769 of record CM077180.1, read on the forward strand.
CTGTCAAATTGATGAATCGCGATTAATCGCATCTAACATAAAAGTTTGTGTTTACATAATGTGTATATATGCCAATAAAATATGTCTGTGTGTGCGTGCGTGTCTCTGTACATATACACACACATACAGTCAAACCAAAATTTATTCAGACACCTTCAACATTTTCTCACATTATCACAGTTTATTCACTATACTTTAGATGGTAATAAAATATGACAAGAACATCTTGATAATGTCAGATGACTTTGATAGAAAGGGATGTAATGGATCACAATCAACCAATCAGCTGTTAGATTTAAGAACACAATTAGATAATACCAATTTAGCTCAACCAATGACCAAGCAATGCTTCATTTTGTTCAGTCTGTGGTGTCAAAGGTCACATTAGCAATTAAAGAAAAAACACTTCAGCAAAACATGCTCAGCTCAAAGTGTCTGAATCATTTTTGGTTTGACTGTATATAAATGTGTGTGTGTATACACACTGTAAAAACGTTGTTTCAACTTAAAAAGTAAGTGTTTGTGCTGCCTTAAAATGTTAAGTTTATTCAACTTGAAATAGGAAGTTGTTCTATGTTACAACTTGGATATTTGAGTTGACAAAACTTAAAATTTTAAGGCAGCACGAACACTTACTTTTTTTAAGTTGAAACAACATTTTTTTTTACAGTACAGTAGATATACAAAAAGTATATATGTTTTTACATTGCTTTAACTCATCAAAATAAGTTAAGCAATTTTCCACTTTTTTTATGTTATACAAGATTCAACTCATTTTAAGTCAGTTTAATGTAATTTAAGTTGAAATGACTTAAACATCCAAGTTGATTGTACTTAAAAATTTAAGGCAGAAAATGTATATATATATATATGCATGTATGTATTATGTATGTATGTATGTATGTGTGTGTGTGTGTGTGTGTGTGTGTGTGTATAATATACACTACCAGTCAAAAGTTTAGAGACACTTTCCCATTCTCTTTGATGGGAAAGTGTGTCCAAACTTTTGACTGGTAGTGTATATATAATATATATAAATATACACATATTTATTATGTAAACACAAACTTTTATGTTAGATGTGATTAATCGCGATTAACCGATTTGACAGCACTACTGCTTATTAATGGTTGTTAAGTTTAGGTTTAGGATTAATATGATCATGCAGAATAAGGCATTAATATGTGCTTTATAAGTACTAATAAACAATACAATATCCTAGTAATATGCATGATAATAAGCAACTAGTTAATAGTGAGAATTGGACCCTAAACCAAAGTGTTACCGAAGTCAGAATTGCGAGAAAATGTTGCGTTTTTTATTTTTTATTCAGTGGCGGAAACAAGCTTCCATATAAAACTTTACTTCAGTATCACTTACATACTCCAAACTTTACAGTTTTATTCCTATCTATATTCTAAAGATTTTTTACAGAGGGTTTGTTCATATATCATTTTCCTGATTCATATAACAAAACATGGTTATCCCTAAAAACACGGTGAAATATTTTCTGATTTATGGAGTGATAAAAAGAGATCCAAAAGAACTCTGTAAAAATATGTCAACAAAATCAAACAAGATTTTTGAACCTGGCTTTGTCCATTGTACAGATTTCTGTTCTGGAAATGTATGCAAATGATTAGATGCATCATTTGCATATTTAAACAAAACCATACTGTGATTAATCAATCTATGAGTTCACCTGGAGTTTTAAGAGTGTTAAACAGACACACAAGTATTTTTAAAAGAGTGCAAGTTTATATTGGACGTCTCCAAGCACAATTATATTTTATGCTTAGAATGCTTGAGCTTTCTTACATTTTTCTTGGTTTCACTGTTGTGCAAAGCCCAGAAATAGTCTCCAAAATAAAGCAAGACGTGTTTGTCAGTTCATAAAGTTGTCTCTCTTATACTGGATGGACAAACTGGTAGACGAGTCTTTGCGAGACATCTGGCTTGCGGATGATGCCCTTTTTATAGTACTGCCGAATAGAGCGGCTGAGTTTGTCATAGTTCATAGCCGGACGGTTCTTCCTCAGGCCCCAGAGACGTGCCACGTGAGCTGAGTCTTCGATTTTAAAGATCCCTGTGAAGACACAGATCCGTTATGGCATCAGGAAAGTACTAACAAACCAAATTTCATTTTATAATAAAGGGTGGATGTTAAAGGTTCTTCATGGAACCATTGATGCCAAGAACCTTTATTTTTTAAAATATTAGCATTGTATTCTTGGAAAAACCTTGGAGTACCATGGTTTAAAGGATTAGTTCACTTCAAAATGAAAATTTCCTGATAATTTACTCACCCCCATCTCATCCAAGATGTTCATGTCTTTCTTTCTTCAGTCGAAAAGAAATTACTTTTTTTGAGGAAAACATTCCAGGATTTTTCTCCACATAATGGACTTCAATGGGAACCAACGGTTGAAGGTCCAAATCAATGCAGTTTCAAAGGAAGGGCTTCAGAGGCTCTGCACGATCCCAGACGAGGAATAGGGTCTTATCTAGACAAACCATCGCCCATTAAAAAAAAAAAAAAGAACATTTATATACTTTTTAACCTCAGATGCGCGACTTCAATGTTGTTCTTCTTCACAACGTATGACGTCATCGGAAAGGTCACGTAGGTGGAAGTACCGACCCAGTGCCGAGAAATCGTCCGTCATCGTTGTTTTACCTTTATTTTTGTAAAGGGCATTTGATTTAGTCTTTGCACGTTTGTTTTAACACTGGGTCAGTACTTCCACCTACGTCATGCGTGACCTTTCCAACGTGATGACGTCATACATCATGAAGCAGCAGAACACCAAAGTCGAGCATTTGAGGTTAAAAAGTTTGTCTAGATAAGACCCTATTCCTCATCTGGGATCGAGCAGAGCCTCTGAAGCCCTTCCTTTGAAACTGCATTGATTTGGACCTTCAACCGTTGGTTCCCATTGAAGTCCATTATGTGGAGAAAAATCCTGGAATGTTTTCCTCAAAAAACGTACTTCTTTTCGACTGAAGAAAGAAAGACATGAGGAAATTTTCATTTTGAAGTGAACTAATCCTTTAAAGCATCATGGTAACCATCCAAAAAGTGTCTTTTTACTGAGCCATCATCAGCATCCAAGACTGGCCGTGATTGTGTCCTCACCTTTGTCTTTATTCAGCCAGCGGATGCAGCGTCCGTAACTGTGAGGTTTGAGGAGAAGTTCTCTGAGGAACTGCCACAGGTGGATCGGCTGACCAGAGCAAGACGAATCCGCTTCTGACCACAGCTCTTCACCTTCTGAGAGACAACACACACACACACACACGGTCAGCGGGATTTTGCCAAGTAAGACATTTCCATCCTAATCCTATCACCTAAACCTAACCCTACCCATAAGTTATCCATAAAATCAGAGGGAAATGATAGGTGAATAACACTGATGTATACATTGCAAGCCTAACATTGACATAAACTGTAAACTTGTCCCTCAAATCTGATTGGTTGATTGGAATGTTGTTCCAGGAACATGTTGTACTTGGTGAAATCATCAAGCATATATCATTATAGCTACATTTAAAGGTGCAGTGTGTAGTATTTATGAGGATCTATTGACAGAAATGCAGTATAATATACATAACTATGTTTTCAGTGGTGTGTAAAGACCTTACATAATGAACCGTTATGTTTTTATTACCTTAGAATGAGCCGTTTCTATCTACACACACCGCGGGTCCCCTTACAGTGAAGCCGCCATTTTGTGCCGCCATGTTTCTACAGTAGCCCTAAACGGACAAACTTCTCTACAGAGCGCTAGTCACTCTCTGCTGTCTCCGACGACATCATTGTCCTGTGTTGGCCACCGTAGCTTCTCTATGTGCTTCGAAAGGGAGGGGTGAGCTGTGGGCGGTTGCAATTCACAACCTCACCGCTAGATGCCACTAAAACATACACACTGCACCTTTAAAATAAGATATCCTATCCGTTTTATAAAAATACATTCATACTCTATCTAAACTCAAAAAGCAGCGAAAACTCTCTGACACAAGCATGTTTTGTCATTCATTTCACATCCCTCCATTGATTATAATGGAGTGTTTTGGTGTGTTTTGTCACAGTAGCTTCAGTTGGAGCAAAACTCATTTTTGGAAAACATAAATCAAGAAAGATCCTGATAAATCTTGTCTGTTTATGCAATAATACATTTGCACTAACAAACTGATGTCTGAAATCGCTGCTATTCTGGTCTGATGTTCTTCAGATAATATATTGATGAACACTATTATCTGAAGAACATCAGATCAGAATAGCATCAATCAGACATCAGTTTGTTAGTGCAAATGTATTTAATTTATTTAATTACAAGATTTAATTACAAAAATGTATTTGAACATGGTATCATGATTATGATTATGTTTTATGAACATGGACCATGGAGCAGGATTATTTATATACTATTACTGTATTTATTAATATTTTACTTATATATATATATATATATATATATATATATATTATATATTATTTAAAATTTTTGTTATATTTTGAACTAGCTTTTATTTTTATATTTTCATTTACATGACAAAATTATTAAAGCTTAAACTAAAAATGGAAATATTTTCTTTTTTTTTTCATATTTCTATTTTGCTTAATTTTTTTAAAATTAATTTTAATACTTCAAATTAAACTTATTTTATTTCAGTTAGTTGCCAAGACGACTTTTCAAATTTTTCCTCACATTTAAGTTTTTCATCTAATATTTGCATTTGATTCTATTTTAACTTTACTTCAATTTATAAAAACAATTTTTTGATAGTTTGAGGAGCCGTTTATACGACACCGGTTTCAGCTAAAAACTTGTATGCGTTTTAGCCGTTCATTTACACAAACGCAAACTTTTGAAAATGGGTTCGAAAACAATCCCGTTATCGTCATCATGTAAACTGCAAAAACAAGAACTTGTGAAAGTGGTGACGTCATGCTTATGTGTATTACGTGTTTCTTTACAAAGGGACATCGCCATCTACTGGCCTGGCATGAATACTACAGCGTTTTTTGTCGTTTTCTCAGATTCCTGTGAACAGTGATCAACGTTGTCGTCTGTCAGTTTTTAGTACATCGTTGTCTTGTAAATTACCACCTTTTTTCACTAATGAAAACGAGACGATAACTAAATAAAAACTAGCTTTGGATGACAAAAACTATGACGAAAATCTACTGTCATTTTCGTCAACGAATAAAAACGAGACGAAAATCTTAGGGAGGGAGGATTAGGGAAGAGATCCCGTCAGAACTGATGTCCTGTGTAACAGATGAACACATTTGAATTGTAACGTGCAGATCTAACGGCGGGAAAACACGGAGCTGTTGAGCTTCTACAGGCTCACGCGACAGCGCTTCAGAGCGGCACTGTTTACTTTACGATGTTTATATAGTAATATGTTTTAGACGGTTGTAACAATGCATATTTTGTCTCCCTCATCTGAACTTGAATGAGCAGCTGCAACTGCAGTAGAGGCGCAGACATTTCAAAATAAGAGTCCCGGTGTATTTCGAGCTTGTTTATAATTAAAAGTCACGCATTATATTTACGTTTTTGGTTACACAATAAACTGTATTTAATTTCATTCCCATTTGATTCATAGTCAGGAGGAAAGACTAAGAACAGTATTTGACACATATTATTTAATAAAGTATCAGGGTTATAATAGTTAACTAAAACCATTAAAAAAAATATTCATTACTTGAAATTAAATAAATGTTAACTGAAATAAAAAAAATAAACAAACTTATTTGAAGCTTTAGCTTAACCTGATATACTAACTAAAACAGAAATACAACATTATAAAAACTATATAGATGTTTTTAAAAAACAAACAAAAAAAGTGAATTGACCTCTCTATTTTTTGCGCTTGAACGGTCAAAAACACAATTATGTCAATGTCAGTTTTGACATGTATTCAGTAACAGTCGGTTATGTAATGCTTAAATGCTCAATTAATGCATTACAATTTAACTAAACTCATTAGATTTGACAACTCTTTGCCTTTTCTGGTCTGTCCAAGGTAGATTTGTAAGGTAATACCATGGTATTTTTCTGTATTATAGCATCGTCTGTGTAGTTTACTGTGACTGATATGAGCGTGTGACGTACCTCTCATCCTGGTCTCTCCACCTGAACATCTTTCCTTCATCCAGGCAGCTGAACGCACAAACAAACGAGAAATACACCATGAATACACACACATGCAATTTCTGGATTTCAAATACAGTTTCAAAGTTGTAATATCAATGTGAATATAAGCAAGTGGAATGGAAAGAAACTCAAACAGCTGCTACAAGTGGTTTTTAATGATTAATAGTCATTTTTCATTATGAGTTACCTGTAAACATGTTATATTAATAAACTATGTTAATTGTTTTGACAGTTTTTCTTAACTTAAAGAAATGAGTCTTAAAATGCATTCTACATATAAGCGAATAAATGGGTATTATTCTTCAAAATTAATAACATTATTATTATTAATACTTTGATTGTTTTTTATTTTAGTTTGTTTGAGTAATTTTATTATGTACTGTATTTCAGTTAGTTGCCAAGGCAAATATATAAATATAAATATCTAATATTTTCTATTTTATTTTATTTCAGCCTTAGGTAACACTTTATTTTAAAGTGACATAGTTACACATTACTACATGTACTTACTATAGTAATAACAGTAAATTATGCATAATTACATGCAACTAACCCTCAACCAAACCCTAACCCTATAGTAAGTACATGTAGTTAATTAATATTGAGTAAGTACAATGCAACAAAGTACAATGTAACTCCGTCATCTTAAAATAAAGGGTTACACTTTATTTTAAGGTGTCATTGTTACAGTGTAATTATATATTTAAGTACTGAGTAATATTAAGTAACTGCATGTACTTACTAAAGGGTTAGGGTTTGGTTTGGGTTAACACTTTATTTTACAGTGTCATTGTTACATATGTTACTTACAATAACAGTAAATGATGCATAATTACATGCAACTAACTCTCAAACAAACCCTAATCCTACCCTAACTCTATAGTAAGTACATGTAGTTAATTAATATTGAGTAAGTACAATGTAACTCCGTCATCTTAAAATAAAGGGTTACACTTTATTTAAGGTGTCTTTGTTACACTGTAACTATATATTTAAGTACTGAGTAATATTAAGTAACTGCATGTACTTACTAAAGGGTTAGGATTAGGGTTTGGGGTAACACTTTATTTTACAGTGTCTTTGTTACATATGTTACATGTACTTACAATAACAGTAAATTCTAAAAAAACAAACTCTATAGTAAGTACATGTAGTTAATTAATATTGAGTAAGTACAATGTAACTACAATGTAACAAAGTACAATGTAACTCCGTCATCTTAAAATAAAGGATTACACTTTATTTTAAAGTGTTTTAAGGTTTGTTACACTGTAACTATACATTTACGTACTGAGTAATATTAAGTAACTACATGTTCTTTGCCATAGGGTTAGAATTAGGGTTTGGGGTAACACTTTATTTTACAGTGTGTTACACATGTTACATGTACTTGCCATATTAATAACAGTAAATTATGCATAATTACATGCAACTAACCCTCAACCAAACCCTAACCCTATAGTAAGTACATGTAGTTAATTAATATTGAGTAAGTACAATGCAACAAAGTACAATGTAACTCCGTCATCTTAAAATAAAGGGTTACACTTTATTTTAAGGTGTCATTGTTACAGTGTAATTATATATTTAAGTACTGAGTAATATTAAGTAACTACATGTTCTTTGCCATAGGGTTAGAATTAGGGTTTGGGGTAACACTTTATTTTACAGTGTGTTACACATGTTACATGTACTTGCCATAGTAATAACAGTAAATTATGCATAATTACATGCAACTAACCCTCAACCAAACCCTAACTCTATAGTAAGTACATGTAGTTAATTAATATTGAGTAAGTACAATGTGACTACAATATAACAAAGTACAATGTAACTCCGTCATTTTAAACTAAAGGGTTACACTTTATTTAAGGTGTCTTTGTTACACTGTAACTATACATTTAAGTACTGAGTAATATTAAGTAACTACATGTACTTACTAAAGGGTTAGGATTAGGGTTTGGGGTAACACTTTATATTACAGTGTCTTTGTTACATATGTTACATGTACTTACAATAACAGTAAATTCTAAAAAAAAAAAACCTCTATAGTAAGTACATGTAGTACATTAATATTGAGTAAGTACAATGCAACTCCGTCATCTTAAAATAAAGGATTACACTTTATTTTAAAGTGTTTTAAGGTTTGTTACACTGTAATTATATATTTAAGTACTGAGTAATATTAAGTAACTACATGTACTTACTATAGGGTTAGGGTTTGGTTGAGGGTTAGTTGCATGTAATTATGCATAATATATAGTTATTACTATGGTAACTGCATGTAATATATGTAACAATGACACTGTAAAATAAAGTGTAACTCAGCTTTATTTTAATTAACATGAAAACATTTACAATTTTAGTTAACAATAACAACATCATTTACTGTTATTACTATGGTAAGTACATGTAACATATATAACAAGAACACTGTAAAATAAAGTGTAACCCAGTTTTACTTAACAATAACAACACTGGGTAACACTTTATTTTAGTGTTATATATGTTACATGCACTTACCATAGTAACCCCTACTGCACTTAATATTACTCAGTACTTAACTGTAAATTATGCGTAATTACAAGTAACTAACCCTAAACCAACCCCTAATCCTACCCTAACGCTATAGTAAGTACATGTAGTTAATTAATATTACTCAATACTTAAATATATAATTACACTGTAACAATGACACCTTAAAATTGTAGGTAACACTTTATTTTACAGTGTCTTTGTTACACGTTACATGTTTACTATAGTAATGACTATAAATTGTGCATAATTACATGCAACTAACCCTATAGTAAGTACATGTAGTTAATTCATATTACTCAGTACTTAAATATATAATTACACTGTAACAATGAAACCTTAAAATTGTAGGTAACACTTTATTTTACAGTGTCTTTGTTACACGTTACATGTTTACTATAGTAATGACTATAAATTGTGCATAATTACATGCAACTACCCCTATAGTAAGTACATGTAGTTAATTCATATTACTCAGTACTTAAATATATAATTACACTGTAACAATGAAACCTTAAAATTGTAGGTAACACTTTATTTTACAGTGTCTTTGTTACACGTTACATGTTTACTATAGTAATGACTATAAATTGTGCATAATTACATGCAACTAACCCTATAGTAAGTGCATGTTGTTAATTAATATTACTCAGTACTTAAATATATAATTACACTGTAACAATGACACCTTAAAATTGTAGGTAACACTTTATTTTACAGTGTCTTTGTTACACGTTACATGTTTACTATAGTAATGACTATAAATTGTGCATAATTACATGCAACTACCCCTATAGTAAGTACATGTAGTTAATTCATATTACTCAGTACTTAAATATATAATTACACTGTAACAATGAAACCTTAAAATTGTAGGTAACACTTTATTTTACAGTGTCTTTGTTACACGTTACATGTTTACTATAGTAATGACTATAAATTGTGCATAATTACATGCAACTAACCCTATAGTAAGTGCATGTTGTTAATTAATATTACTCAGTACTTAAATATATAATTACACTGTAACAATGACACCTTAAAATTGTAGGTAACACTTTATTTTACAGTGTCTTTGTTACACGTTACATGTTTACTATAGTAATGACTATAAATTGTGCATAATTACATGCAACTAACCCTATAGTAAGTGCATGTTGTTAATTAATATTACTCAGTACTTAAATATATAATTACACTGTAACAATGACACCTTAAAATTGTAGGTAACACTTTATTTTACAGTGTCTGTGTTACACGTTACATGTTTACTATAGTAATGACTATAAATTGTGCATAATTACATGCAACTACCCCTATAGTAAGTACATGTAGTTAATTCATATTACTCAGTACTTAAATATATAATTACACTGTAACAATGACACCTTAAAATTGTAGGTAACACTTTATTTTACAGTGTCTTTGTTACACGTTACATGTTTACTATAGTAATGACTATAAATTGTGCATAATTACATGCAACTAACCCTATAGTAAGTGCATGTTGTTAATTAATATTACTCAGTACTTAAATATATAATTACACTGTAACAATGACACCTTAAAATTGTAGGTAACACTTTATTTTACAGTGTCTGTGTTACACGTTACATGTTTACTATAGTAATGACTATAAATTGTGCATAATTACATGCAACTAACCCTATAGTAAGTACATGTAGTTAATTCATATTACTCAGTACTTAAATGTATAATTACACTGTAACACGGAAACCTTAAAATAAAGTGTAACCAAATTGTATTGTATTACGATATAGTAAGGTTCACTTCCTGACGCATCGAAAGGGAGGGAATGTTTGCATTCTGAATTTTGCACAAACTGAATTGCAACAGTTCTTTGCATGCAGTTCAGTGTTGACTTATACAGAATATTTCACCTGATTTCCATATATCCAGATGTGCGTGTAGTGTTTCACTGCACTGTGGCGAACGCTGTCGGAAGTCTTCCTCGCTCATGGAGCACAAGTCTTTCCCATCAAGGTCTTGGAAGGCCTTCCCCACCTGCGGAAGCCTGTAGAGATGCTCCGTCCACAACAGCCACTTCTGAACGTTCCCACAATTCCACTCCATGGGGTCTGAAAGATCAGATCAGACAAGTCACTCATCTGGATCGGTCCAACCACCTCTGACAAAGCACACGGCTGGGATTCAGAGCTGTTTGGACAGACTCCAAAATGTTTTGGAACGTCTTAAAGAGAGTTAGTGAAGGAAAACGCCATTCAGGAGAGCAAACAGTGGGGATGGGTGTTTACGCAAGGTGGTGTGACCTTATGAAGATGCAAAATTTAGCATGATACCACAAATTGCATGAGTGCGTTCATAAAATAAGGATAGATCAATAGCAGTGTGACATGCCACTGACAATTAAAGCTATTTTTAAGATGCATCGCTATTTAAAAACATGATTTGCGAATGTTTGCTTTCTCATCATCGTTATACGGGAGGGGTTTGAGTGTACTTAAGGAAAGTTAGTGCAACAAAGCTCTCGGCACATTAGTGAAACTCCGGAGGATTAGGCAGATCCTGGTGGAGATACTATAAGGCTGCCTTCAGGGGTGGTTCAGTCAAAGGCCTTTTCTAACAGTTTCATTATGACTGTTTGCATGACTCAATCATAACCCAGAGCCGCCTGTCACTCACATTGACCACGAGTGATGAATGGGGAGATGATCATTTGAATAAGTGTCACGGTAATATCAGCATGTTATGTTTTTATTGCCACGCCTGAGATGTGTCATAGCTATGTTATGGTATTTCATGTAGAAGTATTTTTCTATCAGGCGATATATATTTATTAACGTAGGTTGTTTGCTAGATTTGGCTATTTGATTTTAATATATTAATAGGTTAACTATATATACTCTAAAAAATGCTGGGTTAAAAACAACCCAAAGAATGGACAAACCCAGTGAATGGGTTGTTTTAATCCAGCGATTGGGTTAAATGTTTGCCCAACCTGCTGGGTAGTTTTATTTGACTCAACTCATACTAACATAAAGTGTGTTGAAAATTAACATTTATTAATATGTTTAATAAATGAACATTATTAATAAGTTTAATGAATAATAATTAAACAATAATAAATTGCTTATTAATAAATGTTCACCTTTTGATTAGTATTGTTGCCTTTAGTAATTATGCGTCTGATTTTTTAATTTCCAACCTATTTTGGGTTCATTTTAAGCCGGCCATATAGTCATTTTTACATAAATCATCATTTTATTATTATTTAATCGAAATATATAAAATATGCATATATTTCTTTATTTTTAATTAATAATAAAATATATTTTAATATTTAAACAAAATTTCAATTTTCTTTTAATATATATCTTTATTTTTAATGAATATAAGAATGAATATTTAAATTATATATATATATAGGTGTGTGTGTATACTGTATGTATGTGTATATATATATTTAACATTAATATTATTTAAATATTAATTTTAATTAATGTATATTTAATTCAATATATATAAAATATGCATAAAAATGTATTTTAATATTTAAACAAAATTTCTTTTCTTTTAAAAATACACATATTTCTTTATTTTTTAATGAATATAAGAATTAATATTTTAATATTTAAATTATATACATATGCATATTATAAAAGAATATACTATTATTTAAATATTAAAACATATTTTTTAATTAATATTTAATTCAATATATATAAAATATGCATAAAAATGTATTTTAATATTTAAACAAAATTTCTATTTTCTTTTAAAAATACACGTATATTTCTTTATTTTTTAATGAATATAAGAATTAATATTTTATTTTTAAATTATATACATATTCATATTATAAAAGAACAATATTATTGAAATATTAAAATATTAATTTTAATTAATTAATATTTAAGTCAATATTTAATGAATTATTAATAATTGTATTAATTTATAATAATTTGTTTTTATTTATATATTTAATTAAGAAAATATTTTATTATTTTATAATATAAAAATATTCACATCATTTTTTTTTTTTTCGGAATGGTTCTGCAGCTTCATTAACCAACATAAAAGTCTGTATTATCTCACCTGGCGTGATGTTGAGAAGTTTACAAGCCGTTTCGATGTCCTTCAGAACTTCTCCCACGACCAGACTCTGCACCTGCTCTAAAGATCTCTCCTCCACCTGTTCCTCCAGGGTGGGAGACAGCGGCGAGGCTCCCAGCCCGGGGCTGTCGATCACAGGGCACTGCTCCGGCTCCTGACACGGCTCCAGTCTGGACCCGCCGGCCGCAGCCGTGGACGAGTCCGACACCCTCACCAGCCAGGCGGCGTCTTCGGTGAACAGCATATCGAAGCAGGACAGATAGAGTCCCGGATGGCCTCGGTCCGAGCCGTCAAGACGGGGTTTGTGGTCGACCATCTCTGATGTCTGCACATCTTCTCGCTTGAGAAGGGCCAGCGAGCTCTCGGTGAAGCCTGTGGACCGCGGCGGCTGGAGAACAGCGCTGTCTGTCTGGATTCGGACTGGACTGGCCATTGTCTCCTGCAGAAGTATTAGAAGAGACTTTAAAGTAAACCATACACCTCCATATTATCCAGTTTAATGACTATATAAGAGCTGCTGGTTCATAGCCAACCAACTTATCCTGTCCGAAGAAAACACTGAACCTAGGTGATGCTGTTTCTGTTTTTAAGGGCTTCAGGACGAATGGGAATGCATGAAGAGAGTCAGTTCAGCATGGGGGAAGCAAACTGGATTTGACTGAGTCTGTTACTCATGGGTCACTGGGACAGAATGACGGGTGACACTGAAGCAAAGCAGCGGTTTGGAGGACGGCTTTCAAGGTGCCGTCCCCAGTCTCCTGTCTCCTGTGTCAGCATGAGATTTTAATCAAATCGCAAATAGGGAAAGATGCTTCAAATGTAGGATGACAGGAGAGGCGGGTTTGGAGCTGATATCAATCTCCAGTAGCCAGGAGGTAAAGATACGAAGGTGGGAAGTTTGCTGGAAGGAAAGCGCCGGCTCAGATTACAAGTTCACTGGAAGACAATTAATGCTTTTGGGAAAAATTATAGCCTTCGAGAACCGTCTTTTTAAACTGCTGATTAAAAACCAAGCATTTCCTTAAAGAGCAAGAGTCAATGTGTGACTCTTAATAAACTGATATATATATATAAACCAGTTGACTGGTTAACTAAAACTATTGAAAATCATCTCGGTAATTGAAATTAAGCTAAAAAAAAAAATTATTTTATATATATATATATATATATATATACATTTTTTAATATTAAAATTAAAATATGAATTCTTATATTCATTAAAAAATAAAGAAATATATGTATTTTTAAAAAAAAAATAGAAATTTTGTTTAAATATTGAAAATTTTTTTTATTAATTAAAAATAAAAATAAAAATATTTATTCTTATATTTATAAATATATATATATATATATATATATATATATATATATAAACCAGTTGACTGGTTAACTAAAACTATTGAAAATCATCTCGGTAATTGAAATAAAGCTAAAATAAAATAAAATATAAATAATAAATGCTACTTAAGCTTAAAGAATTTAGGCGACTAACTGAAGTAAGGTTAAGATTAAGTATAAAATTGCAAAAAAATAAAACTGAAATTAAAAATAAATTAAAGCTAAAAAGGAATGTAAAAAATAAAAATGGCAAATGCAATAAATAAATGACTAAAACTTAAACTGAAAATATAAAAATAAAAGCTAAAAATAAATATACAAACCCGATTCCAAAAAAGTTGGGACACTGTACAAATTGTGAATAAAAACAGAATGCAATGATGTGGAAGTTTCAAATTTCAATATTTTATTCAGAATACAACATAGATGACATATCAAATGTTTAAACTGAGAAAATGTATCATTTTAAGGGAAAAATAAGTTGATTTTAAATTTCATGGCATCAACACATCTCAAAAAAGTTGGGACAAGGCCATGTTTACCACTGTGTGGCATCCCCTCTTCTTTTTATAACAGTCTGCAAACGTCTGGGGACTGAGGAGACAAGTTGCTCAAGTTTAGGAATAGGAATGTTGTCCCATTCTTGTCTAATACAGGCTTCTAGTTGCTCAACTGTCTTAGGTCTTCTTCGTCGCATCTTCCTCTTTATGATGCGCCAAATGTTTTCTATGGGTGGAAGATCTGGACTGCAGGCTGGCCATTTCAGTACCCGGATCCTTCTTCTACGCAGCCATGATGTTGTAATTGATGCAGTATGTGGTCTGGCATTGTCATGTTGGAAAATGCAAGGTCTTCCCTGAAAGAGACGACGTCTGGATGGGAGCAGATGTTGTTCTAGAACTTGGATATACCTTTCAGCATTGATGGTGCCTTTCCAGATGTGTAAGCTGCCCATGTCACACGCACTCATGCAACCCCATACCATCAGAGATGCAGGCTTCTGAACTGAGCGCTGATGACAACTTGGGTTGTCCTTGTCCTCTTTAGTCCGGATGACATGGCGTCCCAGTTTTCCAAAAAGAAGTTCAAATTTTGATTCGTCTGACCACAGAACAGTTTTCCACTTTGCCACAGTCCATTTTAAATGAGCCTTGGCCCAGAGAAAACGCCTGCGCTTCTGGATCATGTTTAGATATGGCTTCTTTTTTGACCTATAGAGTTTTAGCCGGCAACGGCGAATGGCACGGTGGATTGTGTTCACCGACAATGTTTTCTGGAAGTATTCCTGAGCCCATGTTGTGATTTCCATTACAGTAGCATTCCTGTATGTGATGCAGTGCCGTCTAAGGGCCCGAAGATCACGGGCATCCAGTATGGTTTTCCGGCCTTGACCCTTACGCACAGAGATTGTTCCAGATTCTCTGAATCTTTGGATGATATTATGCACTGTAGATGATGATAACTTCAAACTCTTTGCAATTTTTCTCTGAGAAACTCCTTTCTGATATTGCTCCACTATTTTTCGCCGCAGCATTGGGGGAATTGGTGATCCTCTGCCCATCTTGACTTCTGAGAGACACTGCCACTCTGAGAGGCTCTTTTTATACCCAATCGTGTTGCCAATTGACCTAGTAAGTTGCAAATTGGTCCTCCAGCTGTTCCTTATATGTACATTTAACTTTTCCGGCCTCTTATTGCTACCTGTCCCAACTTTTTTGGAATGTGTAGCTCTCATGAAATCCAAAATGAGCCAATATTTGGCATGACATTTCAAAATGTCTCCCTTTCAACATTTGATATGTTATCTATATTCTACTGTGAATAAAATATAAGTTTATGAGATTTGTAAATTATTGCATTCCTTTTTTATTCACAATTTGTACAGTGTCCCAACTTTTTTGGAATCGGGTTTGTATAAATAACACTGATATGAACAACATTTTTACATTTTCCGAGAAAAATATGAGTGGTTCTTCACAGATGCTTGTTCTTAACACACTGACCTTTCCTAAAATATAAGTTGTTCTGTGCATAAAGGCTGTGTAACATTAAAATCTGCCCCGGGGCGTTTAGGAAACTACACTCCCAGGAATGCAAAAAACCTGTAAAAAAATTCCCTGTGATAGAAACAAGGAACATCATGAATCATGAAGGTCTTGTCAGGGTTTCCACATTACATGAAGAACATCGCAGGAGCTGTCGGAACCAACAAAGCGTGATTTAATGTGCCGACACGGGTCAAGTGAGTACAACTGTTCATTTGGACATGCTAAATGTTTGAGTATCATAGTTGCATTTGTAAAAGTAGAAACAGATGGCTTATGAGTATTTTCAAGAATACATTAAAGGGGGGGTCTAATGCTATTTCCTGCATTCTGACTTATTTACACTTTTAAAGAGTTGATTCTCATGCTAAACATGGACAATATATTTAAAAAAAAATGAGTTGGACGTATGACGGAGTATTTCTGTGCCAAATACACTCCTCCAGGATTCAAGTTTTTTTCGAGTATGGCCCTGTATGACGTCATAAAGGGCGGAATTCCTTATATGGGCACTTCTCCTGGATGAGCGCACACACACACACACACACACACATCAACCAGAGCGAGAGCAAGAGCGCGCCCATCCCATCAACGAGCTTCGTTCGGGTTACGGGAGCCGTCGGCGGCGCTGGCGTTGTGTGTTCAGACACGAAATCAACAATGTCACTAAAGTGTGTTTCTGGTGTGAGGGAAAGGTCACCTTGTTCAGCTTCCCAAATAACCCAGCGTTAAGGGAACAGTGGATGCAGTTTGTGTTTCCGGAGTTCTGCAAGTGTGTGTGTTTGTTCCCGCTCATGAGTGGAAACCGCAGGCGGTGAGTGAAACTGCATCAAATGTGTGTTTTGTTGGCAATCGGCGCTTAAGTGCATATAATGTGAACAACACCAACATATAGTGAATCGAGAGTTATCCAGGGATAATGTCATGATGTATTGTGTGTGTGTGTGTGTGTTCTCGTGACTCTTTAGCTCCGGCCACTGCACGCCTCCACGAGCTCGGCTGTTTTCAGAAAGAATCGGTACAGTGTATCTGTCTTTTATAAATATGATAAACTAAAGACTCTTGGGAGATATGAAGGATCAACACTACTCTATAGATACTCAAGATTAACATGAGACTGGCAGAAACTGTGTGTGTTATGACCCTTTAAGAAGATTTGGTAACACTTAATTTCAATGGTCCACTTTAGACTTTGCAACTACATGTCAGCTAGCAGTCATTAGTTTTAGTAGACTGTCTGCTGTCGCCTGTGGTGAAAATCCAAGTTTGTAATGTTGTTTATATGTCTATGTGGTGTTTTTAATATGCTTTCAGACAAACCATGTGCAAATTCATAAGTCAACATCATTGCTGAGTATTTTCTCTTTAAAACTGAACCAAAGACAGTCTCAAAAACACGGTTTGAAATCGCCGGTGTTTCTGACGTCACAAACTTGTGACCAATCACATCAGAGTGTGGGCGGGGCTTTAGCATATCATTAACTATTCTCTGAATCAGGGAGTCTCAAGAGAAGCAGGTTATCCTGGTATATTTTTCTGTTGATATGAAAAATCAGGTACATTTATCAATATAGCGGGTGAATTATGTATATGATGTATATTACGATATTATGATGAACTATATGCCTTTCTCCACTGACGCTCTATGATGCTCAAAGCATTTCTAAGGATGCTGATTTTTGCTAACATGCTAACATTAACAACACGTTATTAGCTGTTTGATAACGTAGTCAAGCAAAAGGCTAATCATATTAATTACCGTTATGTGTCCGGCGTTGTAAAGAGCGATACCATTGTGCAGCGTTTACTACAGTAAAGTTGAGCGAGTGAAGCTGGTGTGAGTGAGTGGAGGCGGGGCTCATTTGCATATTCATGAGCCCGCGCATACTAAATGAGGCAAGGGTGTTGGGTTACATTCAAGCTATTTTAAGGCATGAATACATTTCAGGCAAAAACGTTTAAATATGTCATTTTGGTGATCAAAGATGAGTTTTAAGGGATAAAATTATTGACTACATGGAGACTTTAACTCTTTCCCCGCCAAACACGGAATTTTCCGGGTTTCTGTGTTTTCACTGTTATACAGTAGGGGACGCTATTACACATCTTCTGAAAGAGTACAGAATCTCCTGATCAAAACACAGATGAAGAAGAAGCAGAAACAAGCGATATCATATGTAATCATATGCATATGTAAAATAACACGATTGTCAACATTAAACAGCATATAAATCAAAACTGCAAAAGTGAAATGTTGCCCCAGGATGAGCTACAGGACTGTGAAGCTTTGGGGTGTTGATGGACTCCATCTGTGTTTTGATCATCGTTCTGAATATGATCCATATGTAGTCTTTGACAAAAACATGATTTTCTCAGCTTTCTGCTCAAAATGTTGCTTTTTTATGAAACTTACCAACATTCAAATGTTGATACAAAACAATGCATGGTAACACTTTATTTTACAGTGCCCTTGTTATATGTTACATGTACTTACCATAGCAATAACAGTAAATTATGCCTAATTACATGTAACTAACCCTCAGCCAAATCCTAACCCTATAGTAAGTACATGTACTTAATTAATATGACTCAGTACTGAATTATATAATTACAGTGTAACAAAGACACCGTAAAATAAAGTGTAACCCAATGCATTGAAGCTAGAATAAAACGGGGTTTCTTGTTTAAAAGCAGAGGCTCTGTTCTTTAGTTAAATATATTGCATGTTCAAATATGACATTTTTCTGAAAATGGTCAAGAACACTGGCGGGGAAAGAGTTAAAGAGATAGTTCACCTTAAAAATTAAAATTCTGTCATTTCAAAATCAAACATTCTTCTTGTGTGTTTTGCAGAAGAAAGAGACATAAAGGTTTGGAACGGCCTGCGAGTGAGTAAAAAAATAATTTTCATTTTTGAGTGAAATTTTCCCTTTAATGTGGATGATGCTAATTCAGATCCAGTCCGTTTCCCCTTTTCACCACACAAATAAATCTTCCAGCAACCACATTTCTGATGTCTATCATCCTGCACTGTTTTGGATTATATATGTTTTATTGATTGCCATAAATGCTTCATATATAGATCCTGCGAGGGTATTTGTTGGGCAGCCTCATAAGTAAATATTCGCCCATAATCGTTTGATTTAAAGTCCACAGCACAGATGGAGAATAAGACGCATTTGTAGGTAATCAGTGGTCATTAGAGCGTGTGTCTACAGGACATTCCCCGTCTGCCACATGTTCTCCGACAGCCTCCGTTTGTTTGGACACACCGTTGCCATCATTCATAAAATCGTAAGATTGCTCCACACCCAGCAATAGCAGAGGAAATGAGGTATAAAATGAAAACAATCAGGATTATAGTGGCTCTAATCTTTTATTATCTCTCAGTTGAATTTTCCCAAATTTTTTTGAGTGAAATTTGCCAGAATTTCACAAATTTAAGCTTGTCCCTTGTCCGAGACTTTTTAAAATTCTGCTATATAATAACTTTATATAAAAAAACCTTAAAATCATGGAAATTATTATTTGCATTTCATTTCATTTTTTTTTTTTTTTTTTTTTTAAATGTTTTTGGGTAACACTTTACAGTAAGGTCCCATTAGCTAAAGCACTGACTAACAATTAATAATGAGCAATACGTTTGTTACAATATTTATTCATTTTTTGTTAATGTTAATTAATAAAAAGTGTAGTTTGTGTTACCTCACAGCCATTGTATATTAATATAGGTACAACAGATACAACTTTTGATTTTAATAATGTAGTAAATGTTGAAATCAACATTAACTAAGATTAAGAAATGCTGAAGAAATTATTTTTCATTGCAAGTTCATTTTGTAGTAAATAATATTAACAAATGGAACCTTATTGTAAAGTGTTACCGATTATTGTTATTATTATTTATTTTATATTTATATCTGTTATTTGATGGCTGCGCTGTCAAGTCCTCGTCGTCAGTTAGGAACCTGGGTGTGCTCTTTGATACCAATCTTTCATTTGAAAGCCA
Source organism: Coreius guichenoti (assembly GCA_039654105.1). Classification (NCBI taxonomy): domain Eukaryota; kingdom Metazoa; phylum Chordata; class Actinopteri; order Cypriniformes; family Gobionidae; genus Coreius; species Coreius guichenoti. The sequence continues at coordinate 40,585,958 of CM077180.1, forward strand.
CGTTTCTAGCATCTGTAAAACTGCTTTCTACCATCTTAAAAATATATCTAAATTACGATATATGCTCTCAATGCAAAATGCAGAACAGTTAGTTCATGCGTTCATGACCTCAAGGCTAGATTACTGCACTCTAAAAAATGCTGTTTTAACCCAGTGAATGGGTTGTTTTAACCCAGCAGCTGGGTTAAATGTTTGCTTAAAACAACCCAATCGCTGGGTTAAAACAACCCAATTGCTGGGTTTGTCCATTTTCAACCCAACTTGGGTTGTTTTTAACCCAGCATTTTTTAGAGTGTGTAATGCTCTACTGGGTGGTTGCCCTGCACGCTTAATAAACAAACTCCAGCTGGTCCAAAATGCAGCAGCTCGAGTTCTTACTAAAAGTATGACCATATTAGCCCGGTTCTGGCAACACTGCATTGGCTCCCTATTAAACATCGTATAAATGTTAAAATCTTGCTTATTACTTACAAAGCACTAAATGGTTTAGATCCCCAGTATTTGAGCGAGCTCTTAACGCATTATACTCCATCACATCTATTGCGGTCTCAAAACTGTGGCCAGTTGATAATACCTAGAATATCAAAATCAACTGCAGGCGGTCGATCCTTTTCCTATTTAGCACCTAAACTCTGGAACAGTCTTCCTAGCATTGTTCGGGAAGCAGACACACTCTGTCAGTTTAAATCTAGACTAAAAACACATCTCTTTACTATACACATAGAACATTATCAATTTCTATTATTCAAGTCAGTTAAATGATTGTTAGGCTGCATTAACTAGGTCAGCCTTAAAATGTGTAATATGTAATATACACCTTAAAATAAAGTGTATACCTATTTATACAATACAGATTGTTTCAAAGCAGCTTTACTGTAATGAGCAGGAAAGTAATGATCAATGATGCAAACAGAATTCAATTCTGCTGTAAAGCAGCTCTAAAAAGACAATAGTGTCATTGTTCACTGTTGATTCAGTTTAATGACTGTGTAAAGTTCATAAATTATGAAATTCAGCTATAAAGCAATGATGTCATCATCCATCTCAGTTCTCATCTGAAATATTATTAGATCAGATCTGTATTCCAGGACAGGATTATTGTTTTAAGGCGTTTTAATAGTCAAGATTTCAAATCATAAAGTGTCAAACTGCGCCGCCGCTGCTCATGTGTCACGCTGGACGCGGCGATGGAATGGCAGAGGGTCAAAGGTCAAACCATTTGTCTCTGGCTCTCTCACATCTCCGTATGCAAACACAAACGGAGGCCCCGGACCGTGTCTTTGAAGCTGTCCTGGAGCAAACCCTAAAGGAAATGAAGTTATCCTTCCTGGAATCCCTGTTCTCATCTCCAGACTCCTGCTGCTTTCACATCCCCCTCCCTCTCTTCTCCGAGGAAAATGATGGCGCGTGATTTTGCCACTGGCTTAGTTTCGAGTCTGTAACCTAGTGTCCACTCTCGGGCGCAACAGCTTGCGATAAGCCCATTAGACAGGCACATTTAGTCATATTGACTCTGGCCAGCAGAGAGAAAGCAGCGGTGAGGAGATGCAAACACAGGATTAGGCCCGTGACTGATCCTTAAATGAGTTTGGTTAAAGACTCGAAAATTCATTTTGGAAGGGTTAAGAGCCGCTCCATTTGCCAGGTCATCAGCATTCAGTGCTAGAGAACGACTGTTTATCAGCAGTGTGTGAATGACACAATGGCCTTCGGGGGGGTATATATATATATATATATATATATATATATATGTATGTTATATACTATTATAGTAATGAATGCATGTATGAATGTATATGCATTTTAAAGTTCGTCCATGCAATAAATGCATGTCCCCTAAATCACTCCACTGACACAAGACTGGACCTTCCCCAGTTACATTAGTGATTCATTTATGCAATGTGCACTTCCTTAAAACATACAGGAGACGAAATAAATCATAATAATTAAAGGCAGCAAATTTCTCATTACCATAATCATTCAGTATTTTTTGTTAAACAAATAAAATAAAAAGAATGAAAAACAATTATTAGTAAAACATCCAGATATATTTAAGTATTGAGAAAATGTTTACTTGTCATAAAAAAATAATAATAAATATAAATAGAATAAAAAAATAAATAATAGGTTTTATTTATAGTGATTCATTTGTGTACTTCTTTAAAAAGCATACAGAAAATAAAATAAATGTAAATATATATGTGTGTGTGTGTGTGTGTGTTGAAAAATTAATGTAAAGTAGCATATTTATTTTTATTTTGAAAAAACTATATATAAAAAACTAAAATAATATGTGTATATGTGTGTGTGTGTGTGTGTGTGTAGTTAAAGTAGCATATTTATTTTTATTTTGATACATATATATAAAATGATTCCTGTTCTGTCCTGGCATAGCAACCAGCACAGCACAGTTCAATATCAAAACATTACCTATTAATAAAGCGTGTCACCGCTCAATGAGTCTGTTAGCTTGTGTACATGCCGTGCTCATAGTAAACGTGTCCGACTGGAGGAAATGCTCCGTCGACTGCAGGGTTTCAGCAACAGCTGCACAATATTCAGCTCGTTCACATCATAAGGACATAAAAGATTTGGTAATCATTACAAGCAATTAGTGCGGCGGCTCCCCCATATGACTGAGCTCCAGTGATGTGTCGCACAACGATTGGCTGAGTCTCAAAAACACTCGTCAAGGTCAAGACCAGGGGTGGGCACTTCCAGTCCTGGAGGGCCACTGTCCTGCAGAGTTTAGCTCCAACCCTGATCAAACACACCTGAACCTGCTAATCAATGTCTTCAGGATTACTAGAAGGCTACAGGCAGGTGTGTTTGATCAGGGTTGGAGCTAAACTCTGCAGGACAGTGGCCCTCCAGGACTGGAAGTGCCCACCCCTGGTCAAAACGCTTCCCTACAACCCATGGAAAGCATTAGGACACACTCACAGTAGTCGGAATATCCACAAAAAGCCTCTGTATTATACAGGATGACCAACCATGTGCTCAGCAATGACTGCACAAATTTAATTTTCAAATAGAGTTCGCAGTGATCATGGCTCTTTGTGACGGATAGAGTCATTTTGAAACACTCCCAAAATCCCAGAGTTAAAAGAATGGGTCAACATAATGACAAAGACAGCCTCGTATGAACGTTTGCTTTACAAACGGCATAATAAGAACAGAGCATGTGTCCCTGCGTGTATTTTTTTGGTCTTACGTAATGTTGTCTGTCCATTTGACACAATAACTCTCATTATTTTGCACTACTTAGGTATATTTTTTTCCCGTCCCTTTCTCCTCATTTAGTATCCCGTTTATTTTTGTTAATTGCAACCACTGTATATATTTTGGCCTTATGTACACTCAAAAAAATGCTGGGTTAAAACCAACCCAAGTTGGGTTGAAAATGGACAAACCCAGCAACTGAGTTGTTTTAAGCAAACATTTAACCCAACTGCTGGGTTAAAACAACCCAATAGCTGGGTTTGTCCATTTTCAACCCAACTTGGGTTGTTTTTAACTAAGCATTTTTTAGAGTGTAGCATTGGTACATGTCGGTAATCTGTGTTTTGTATGATATTGTCATGTACCAGATGAAAACAATAAAAACTTGAATTGTAAAAAAAAAAGTAGTTGGAATATCATTGGATAACAAAATGTCAAAACATTTAGCATTTTTCAGTGTCCATTACGAGTCCGTCATCTCTCTTTTCAGACTGTGAAAACTTTTGCCATAATTTCTCAACAAACACAATCCTCCCCAGCTGTTTGAACAAAAACTGGCATTGCATGTTTATATGCAAATTGCCATATTAAGTCATTCAACCGCTGACAGCCACACTTGATAAGTATCTCTGAGCCATTCTGGGATCTTTAAGTGAAATCGTAGAGGGGAATTCTTCATGACTCAAGATCACATTTATTCTTCCTCGATCTCCAGAGCAGGTGTGATGTCCCTGTGCCAGGTTTAGTCACATGATGATCGGGTTATCAGTCTCATCTTGTGACACGCAGACCAGAAGATTGAAATCAAACATCTCATTTGTAAAGATGTGTTGTTCACTCAAAAGTGAAAAATCCATACGAACCCATGAGCAGCTGCTTTCCATATGATGAAAATGAACCGTGATTTTTACTGTCAAGCCACAGAAAAGTAGCTAATACTTATGACTTTATAAACTCTTACAAATAAAGCTTCTTTATTGGCATTGATGGTTCCATGAAGAACCTTCCCAGACAGCAACATCGTGTCGGCCCAGATCCGGCCCACATCTGGAACGTGTGGAATCCACGTGTACCAGATGTGGGCCGGATCTGGGTTCTACAAAAGGTTTCTTTAGGTTTTTAAAATGCTTTTAAAACTAGGAAAAAAAATATTTTTTAGAATTGCTCACTTAAAGGTTCTTTTGGGAACCAAAAATGGATGTTAAAGGCATGGCCGTAGCCAGGTATGAGGTCCGGACATGGAACCATTGTATGTGGGCGGGACAAGACCCACCCACTTTTTAAGACCAATGATATTGGACCCACTCACTTTTACCGTCTCTAATTCAGCGCATGTCTGTTTACCTACCCCTAACCGATAAAGACTTCATTATTAAACACACGTTAGACTCTTTATTTCCACTTTTCGATTATTTTTTTCATTTTTATTGAAAATAAATGCCTTTCTAAAATGTGATGGGAAAATGTAGTAGAGCGAGTTCGGCAAAAGGCGGATTCTGGGGGTTAATAAAGGCCTTCTGAAGCGAATCGTTGGGTTTGTGTAAGAAAAATATCCATATTTAACACGATATAAAATATCTAGCTGCTGCCAGACCGCCTTCCGTATTCAACTTACGAAGAAAGTGTAACGCCTCTCGCAGTTCAAAACACTTACGCTACGTCCGATGTCATCGTCGCGCCAGTTGCGCTTTTTTCGTAAGTTGAATACGGAAGACGTTCTGGGTGAAGCTAGATTGGCTATTTTACTTTATAATGTGTTAAATATGGATATTTTTCTTACACAAACCCATCGCTTCGCTTCAGAAGGCCTTTATTACACCTGGAGCCGTGTGGAGCACTTTAATAATGGATGGATGCACTTTTTTGGGCTTTAAATTTTGGGCTGCCGTTATAAAGCTTGGAAGAGCCAGGACATTTTTTAATATAACTCTGATTGTATTCGTCTGAAAGAAGAATGTCATACACACCTAGGATGGCTTGAGAGTGAGTAAATCATGGGGGAATTTTCATTTTTGGGTGAACTATCCCTTTAAGACACTACTTTAGTCCTGCAAGGATATTGACAGCGCCAAGATCTTCTCATCTGAGCTGTCATTGGTCTGTCACCGCTTGTCAATGTCAGAATATTTGAGATGACCAATCAAAACAAAGTAGGCGGGCTTTATGTTAACTGCATTTCGCAGCGCGAGTCACGCAGACTTTAGCAAACAGTGTGAGGTGTAAGTAGTAGGGATGTCACAAGTACCGGTACTTCAGTACCAAGTCGGTTCTGAAATTTTGAAAATGTGACGATACCAGCATTTCTGTAGTACAGGTAATATTCAGTACCCACTAATAGGCAGCTGCTTTCAGTCGCCTCCATGTTTACTAGGAGCTCTGTAGCCGATATATACTAGTGTCTGTGAATATTAAACCGCAAAAAGACTATTTAAATATTAATCCTGCATGTTCTGCACGTCTCTGAATGAATGTCCCAGACGCGCGGTTTCACTTACCGCTCTCTCTCTCTCTCACTCACACACACACACACACACACACACACACACACACACGTGACGCTCGCGGTCTTTTTAGCGTCTAACTTCTCACTACATGATGACATGAAAGCACAAACTTCATCTCCAAAGCCACTTAATGAGCATTTTACCGTTTAAGAAAAACTATCGCCATATCATAAACACACAGAAACTCAAAGCTCTTCACGGCAACCCGTCAAAATAAAAGTTTGGCTTAACTTGAAGAAACTGACAGAAATATATTAGGCTACTGTTGTCTCAATGTAATAATACTACTAATAATACTATTACTTATAATAATAATTATTATTATTAGGTGTGCTTATTTTCACTTGATTTTCACTTGAAACAATGTTTATTTTTAAACCGCATGTAGCCTTCAAATGTTTATATGTAGCCTATTATTTACTTATAATGATTACCGTCATAAATAATTAATTTAATATTTTTTCCAAATAGTTAAAGAAAATAGTTCCAACAGATTTTGCTGTGGTACCGAAATTGGTTCCGAGAATCGTAAAATTTTAATGGTATCGGCACCAACTACTAGAATTTTGGTTTTGTGACATCCCTAGTAAGTAGCTAAACTGAACATTTCGTATTTGACAGCTGTTTTAGGATAGAAATGTTAAACAGCCGACAAAAATAATCATGCAAACTAATAACATTTTGTCTAACTTTGAATTAAAAAAGGACATTAACGAAGCCGATTTAATCAGATTAGGCATGAATGCGTACATATTGTGAATGAACTTATTTACCTAGCGTTCGTAGCCTTCAGTGAATTAACTTGTCTAAGAAAATGTTTAATAAAATATTGGATAAATATCAGTTGACCCTATGTTTACTTTCTTCACTTACGCAGACGGAAATGAAAAGACTATCAGTCAAAGCTCGGCTTTAGGAGGGGAAGAGAAGGAGACTGGGAGTGAACGAGTGATGGAAATGAGGAGAGAGCAGGTATGACAAATAATCTACTGCCCACTAACATGGTATTATTCATTTCTTTGGCCTTCAAACATCTTAAAATGCACATATGTAGATCAGAGAAATTAAAAAATGTCCTATGGCCCTGGTTAAAGGTTCTTCCTGGAACCATCGATGCGTCTGTGGCATCACTGATGCTCAAAAAACAGAATCAAGTCAGATTTTTCATCTATTCCTTTAAGAATGGACATTTGCAATAAAGCCAACTCGACACAACTCCATAATCAGTTTAGCCCTCGTCGCTCAGAACAATGTAACACTTTAGCTCAGGCACAATACCGTGCTTAGCCTCAATGTAAATCAATTGAAACTTTACATTTGCCTTTGGGAATTGAGCCTTTTTTCTTCTGAAGGATTTGAACGGCTGCCAGAACACAAGTCACTTGCACTTTTCCCTTCAGGGGGAAAAAACAGTCATTTGTGGTTTGCTGGTTGTGTTCTGGAGGCCAGCCAGACGACATGAGAAAACCTAAGAGCTTTACACCTTTTAATTTTAATCTTTCTAAATGAGCACGCACACACACACATCGCATGTGAACGACAGGTGAACTGTATCAGCTTGAGAACAGGTGCATTCAGAGTCATCTGAATTCATATCGGCCTCTATCAATGAAAGGCTATGCGATACGAGCTTAAAATACACACATTTACACATGCATTTGATGCACAAATGTTTGGACACACATCCTCATTCTTTATGGAGTGCAACAGTCGGTTCCGGAAGTAAAAACTCCATTAATTTTCCCCATAGTGAAATTGATTTTGAACGATAACTTATAAACCTTTAAAGACAGAAACACTGTGAGCTACGAGGTTGTTAATCCATGATATTTCCTCGCAAAATACTAAATTCTATTACATTTTATTATATTATATTAATTATATATTACATTTTATTATATTATATTATATGTATTATATTATATTACATTTTATATTACATTTTATTATATTTATTATATTATATTTTATTATATTACATTTTATTATTATATTATATTAATTATATTATATTACATTTTATATTACATTTTATTATATTTATTATATTATATTTTATTATATTTATTATATTACATTTTATTATTATATTTATTATACATTACATTTTATTATATTACATTATATTATATTATATTACATTATATTATATCATATTACATTATATTATATTATATGAATTATATTATATTAATCAAATTAAAGTTTGTAGTGTTGTGTTTCTCCTCGTAGCTGATTCGGTTCATGGCTTATAACTCTTTAACAATGTTTTTTTTTTAAATCCTATGGGAAAAATGAATGGAAAAAATCCTTCCAGAACCAATGCCACTGAAAAAGGAGTCTTGAGCTGTATTATATCTCTTTTCTTCATCTCACAAGAATATTTACGTCACGGAAACTATGAAACAGCACAAATAGAAATATGGGAATGATGTAGTGACCAAAACAATCTCAAATTTGAGCTGCTTCTGCGTCTGGACGTCCATCATGAAGTGCATCCTGGGATGCTTTTAAACACTACCGTAAAAGGGGAACACATGCAATTTAAGTTTTGACATTCAAATTTGACTGATAGGTACAATGTATGTAACCAAAACTAATTTCAAGCATTTACGCATTGTTACGTAACGTGTCCAAACTGTTGACTGGTCAGTTTGCTCATAACACACATGTAATCTGTAATACCCTTGAAAGTGTCAGCGGTGCAGACTTACCTGTCCAGCTGAAGACAGTGTTGCAGGTGCGAGCAGGAAGGCCTTCCCTGGTTTCCTTTGGTTCCGCTTGTTTCTCAAATGTGGGACTAATTGTAGGCCTCCTCCAGACTCAACAGGGAACGCGACAGGCTGGAGTTGTGCAGTGCCACATTACTAACCTCAATGACTTATACTGCTAGTGACAAGAATGTGTGTGAGTGTGTGTGAGTGAGTGCACCTGATGTGGGTGTGCGCAAGACTTGAAGTCAGAGTGAGTGAAGGAATGCCTGCTTCATTGACTCCTGCTGCACTTTTATACACAAGCCTTATTAAGCTGTGTAAACATTGTCTCAGAGCCCATTCCCAGCCTGAAGGCGTTTGACATGCCTGTCCGTTGTTGTGGACCATTACTCCCCCCCCCACACACACACACACACACACACACACACCCCTCAGAGGAGGAAAGAGACCGTTTCCAGAGGAATTGCTTGGTTAAATATCTGACATCCGCTTTTTAATCTTAAATGACAACAGTTATAAGAAATCATCACCAGAGGAAAATATGGCAAGATGGCCATATTTTATTTTTTTATATTCAATTTCAGTCCATTATTGTATGTGCACAAAATGTGCATAAAATATTATACTAGTAATTTAATTTACTTTCATGTTTCAAACTAATTGAAAGCCTTTTCATTAATTTTTTTAGTTTTTTTTTTGTTGCAATGTGTTTAAAAAAATGGTAAAAGTAAAATTAATGTAAAATGCCATGGTCACTTTTCACTCCACAAAATTAATTTTTAAATAAATAGTAAGTTAGTAATAAATAAGTACATAAAATAAAAATTATAATATTAAAATAAATAATATTAAATGAATAAATTAAAGTTATATATATATATATATATATATATATATATATATAAACTTTATTAATTTAATATTATATAACATGAAAGTAAATTAAATTACTGGTGTGTATATATATATATACTGTATATAATTTTGATTTATAATTTAACTTAATATTTATTTTAATAATATATTTTTATTTTTTTTATAAATTAAATTACTGGTATATATATATATATACACACACCAGTAATTTAATTTACTTTCATGTTTCAAACTAATTGAAAACATTTCTATTAATAAATGTTGCAATATGTTCCCAAAAAATGGTAAAAGTAAAATTTATGTAAAATGTCATGGAAGCTTTTCCTGGCAATTTTTTAAATAAATAATTAAATAAAATAAAAAAAGTATAATATTAAAATAAATAATATTAAACTAATAAATTAAAGTTTATATTCTGTATATATACTGTATATATATATAATTTAATATTATTTATTTTCATAATATCATTTATTTTATTTTTTTTATTTATTAATTTATTATTAT